>BNCR01000056.1:0-174791 GCA_014656515.1 Oryzias celebensis
GCATTTATATTATGTTAAACATCTCATGGAATGGCACATTAGTACATGAATAACATATCAAAAGTCCCATAATAAGAGACAAAAGTGGACAATTTAAATTACCTGTCTGGTAAGAAGTTTAGAAAGAAAAAAGACCTTAGACTCAGAAAGTAAGTTTCTTAGTACATGTTTTTAAATCAATCATGTTTTTCCATTTTTCTTCCAACTTGTTGTGATGTTAGTTAACATCACTAACAACAATAATCTAGTGGAAGTACACCTTTCAAAAAAATTACTGTTTTCTATGTTTCATGTGTTGTAGTCTGACTATCAAGGCAGGAGCCTCAATTTGGCTACAATGAAGATTTGTTCTTCAATTTTTCTGCAGTCATTTTCTTCTGACTCTAGTTATAATCATAAACATCACTGGCAAATAATTCAGTGGAGGTTTTGCATCACCTTACAATGAAATAATTTTAGGAAGATTTGACATGACAGCTTTAAAACAGATTTGCCCCTTTACATGGAGCTTCTTCATTTATTTTTTGTAAAATTCCATGAGATTGTCAGGATCCTGGTCGCCTCCCCCACACACCTGGTTTCCATCTCCTCACCTGCTCCCCATTTGCCTCATCAGCCTGGAACCTTCTTATGGACCTCCATGCCCTTCAGCCGGCTTCAGTCCGTCTGCTTAACGCGGCAGAGTTTTCTGACCCCTGCTACGCTTAAAGCTATAGTTCATGTCTTGTTTTTGTATCAACACTCATAGACTGACCTAGCCTGTCTTTTTCAAGAAATTCTACGCCTCCACTGCAAACCCACCCGGACCCCTGATCACGCCTGTCGTCACCACTCTTCTTCTGACCAGCAGCTCACCCTCCAACCCAAGCCAAGCAACAAACCGTCCCTAACTCCCCACCTGGACTGGCACTTATTAAACACTTCTTCAAACATACTTCTGTCTCTAGCCTGCTACTGGGTCCAGACCCCCTCACACCTGACAGAGATGCTTGTTTAATAAATATAGAAGGACATGCAATCGAAATTATATGATTTTATATATCATGACTCTGTGAACTTTGACAGACTGATGTCACAACCTCTTGGTAAAAAGTCCAATTTTTATAAAGCTTGCGATAGTCCTCAATAGATTTCTGACAACAAAAAAGTAATTTGATAAGAGGGGATTAGTTGCGTTTCCATTTCACAGATGCACAAAACTTTATCGACATTCTTGTAATGACAAAAAAAAAACAATTTGGCAATTTCACTGTTTCCATTAAATCATAATCATGCGAATAAACACAAATGAACTCACGCGATAAGTCATTCAAAACCACGGGGATGGATAAGAACTAGTGTTGTTTTAGGTTGACTCACAAAAAGGGAGTGTTTGGGTGACGTCACTGCTTTTGGGGACCGCTTGCAGCATAGCCAGACCATTCATTATGCATATACATGTAAACAGACGCACGACAGCCTGTTCAGTGGTATTAAAAAAAAATCTTTCTGACAAGTAAGCAGTTGGACCTTTGTTTCTGTTTGATAACACAAAATCTAATCCGATTTCTGACACGGTTCCAGCGCTCATCATCATCTGTCAAAGGATACGTCTTGTGCAGGCCATGGAGCTGCAAGTGGAACCGCTCCTCTCGGGTGGGAGCGGCGATTTTGATGAAATCTTGGTTGGTGATTTTACAGAGGAGCTGTGGCTCCAACAATTCTGTTTGGCATGCAACTGTAGATGAGCAGTGATGCTGCGGGACCCCTCGTAGCGCCCGCTGTGTGGGGCTCAGCGCAGCCACTTCCATCCAAGAAGCACATTTAATTAGAAAAATTTGTTTCCATTGCAGTTTTGCGAAATTTGACCATTTCGATATGCCCCAAAAACCATCTCCTGCAAGCTTTAAAACCTTTTTTTTCAAATAAATGCGAGTTTTTTTTTCCGAAATGGTGGTACTTCCATTAAGCGAATTTAGTATCGTAAATCCAATTTGCGCTATTTCAGAGGTAATGGAAACACGACTATTGTGACATATTTGTGGTATTACCACTTTACACCGTCTTTTGAGTTTGCTAAGCATATGTACCATAAACTATTATAGCTGCGTTTACATTATACAAATGCGCAAAACTTTATTGACATTCTACAAATGGCGTAAAAACACAATATTGCAATTACACTGTTTCAATTAAATCATAATGAGGCGACAAAACATAAACCAACTCACGTGATAAGGCATTTAAATACACAGGGTATGGCTGAGAACAATTGTTTTAAAAAGGGACTGTAACTGTAAATGAGCCAGTCACACACCTTTTCCTCTTTGTGCCTATATTCCATGTGCCAAAGGACCGCTGAAGTTGGCAACGCGGGGTGCATCCTGTCAAGTTTGTTGTTAACGGTGGTAACTAGATGCCATCATGGTGTCGAGACAGGATAAGCGCTGCTAGCCGATCATCCGCCGTTTCGTACTCAGAGACCCGGGGGTCCCTTGCAGGGCTGCATTTGTAACATTTGACAAGGTGCGAATAGGATATTAGTTAGTAAAGCTGAGACGACCTCACGGTAGCACACAAACACTGCTGGTAAAATCCCACTCTCAACCAACTTCCGTTTCTACTGAAATCTTCACCAGAGTGCATGAGAGAATTTTCAGTCGTGTGTATGAGCACATTTCACATGTGTACGTAACTGAATACATTTTCACTTGTATGTGTACAGGCATTTTACCTGTGTATGTGAGAGATTTCACGTGTTTATGAAAGCTAATTCAGAATAATGTTCCGAACAGCACCTCATACAAGGCTCTAATCCTTTTACAATAAAACAAACAAAAAAAACAGTTGGAGCCAGATGATGATGTCAGTAAGCAATGATTGGCCCAAACTGGTCTGAGTCAATGTTTGCATAGCAACCTCTCTCACCACTCAAGGGTGAGCTTGTTGGAAGTCCACATCGCTACAGTGGGCTCGTGAGACTCAGTCAAACACTTCGAACATTTGACACGAGACGACCATGAGTCGCCTGATTGGCTAGATTACAATGTGAATAACTTGCACTACATAAAAACATGAAAAAAGAGGAAAATAAAGATCATGTTAAAAAAAGGTATCACAGCAAGAATGGTTATTCGGACAAATAGAATGACTGAGTTATAGCACTTTATTTCTCTCTGGCTTCTTGGAACCAGCAAGTACTTCCTGTTAGAAATGCAAAGAGGGAGATGTCCCTCAGTCCAGTTCTCATATACAGTCAATGACTAAAACACAGCAAACCAGCAACTATGGGCAAAATGAACACGTTTTTGAGCGTAAAAAACAGAACTTTAAAGAATCAACATGCAAAAAAACATTTTCATAAAGGAAATTACAACTTTTCTTATTATAAATTATTATAAGCAATCATAAACAATCAACAACAAACAAACAAACAATTATGATTTCAATAAAAGGCTCTGCATTTCCTGTGACACAACTGACCTGCCCCGCCCAGTTCTTGGATCCCTGCCCACACTGACTGTGAGAGCGGCAGATTAAGCACCAACACAATCCCCTTCCGTTCTGGGAATTTCCCCTACTCATCTGTGCACACGAACGTCACATATATTCAGCGGGAGGGGGGCACCTTCTGTCTGCTTCAACTGTAAAGTAACAGGAAGTTTGAGTCACAGATTTCTCACTTGATCAGGAATGATACCAAACACAGACACATCATTCACCAACAGCAGGAGCATTATGAGCCAGGCACCTGTTCAAGCCCAGAGGGGCTGGACTGTTAGCTTGGTCACTGCTGGTGGCTGAGAATAGCTCAAAGGAAGAGCGGTTGAACTGTGATAACAGAGGCGTAGTGAATGTAGTGATCAAACCCTAAAGCAGGTATAGAAATCAAAACATCAGGCAAAGCCTCCAGATCTGCATGAAGGCTGACCGTCTTCTTTCATTTTACTGTCAACAAACAATTATTTATGGCAGAAATATGATGTAATTCAGAAGGTCCAACCATTCTGTCTAAAAGAATGAGGGAACACCAAAGAAAACCTGATTTCCACAACAGAGAGGGATTTGGAAGGAATTCATGTGGAACATCAACTCCTCATTTATAGCTGTTTGTGATAAAGGAATCTCTGACTGGATGACCTATGGTCACAGACCTCAACAGTTCAGGTAAAGTCGTATTTGTCCCTGAAGGGCGTTTCAGAAGGAGCTCCTCTTCATTGCTTTGAGACCCTTTTCTTTCTACTGTAGTTTATTTTTGTTTTAGTTGTTCAGCTTTTATCATAGGTTTATTTCTTTGAACTACTTTGAAGTCGTTTCTGAGCTCAGTGACTGGACAAATAAAAGGTTTGTGATTTTTATCCTTAATGTGAGCTGATCTGTTATCCCTCTACTTGTTACGCCTCACTTCTTTATCACTTGCATTTGTGTTGTTCTTGCCTCATAATTCCACTTCTTTGATCTTCTGAAACATTACATACAGAAATCCAGTCTATCACTACATGCAGGTAATCTTTAAACTACAGTGTGATCTTTCAACTCTTCTCAGAACCAGTGTGTGCTGAGTCATGCTGGGTGTCTCAGGACATAGGATGATTCAGCTTCCTCTGTGCATGCGCAGTACTGACATGGAAAAACACAAGGAAATGTCATACACATGACGACTTTTCAAAACCTGCAGCTACAGACACCAGCCTTGAGTGACATGACGCTTTTTTCAACTGTAAACAAGTTCACATGTGCTCTACATTAGTTTGCTTTGGTTCTGCTGGAGGTTTCCCCCAATCTGCCATTTAGAGGGATTCCTTCTCACCACTGTTGCCTTTTACTCAGTAGATTGCACAGAAAACCCTTCACTGTGGTGGCTATTGATGTGAGCTTGTGTGAAAGGTGCGATCGTTTGGTCTTGTCAAACCTGTTTTGTGTCCTTATGAATCTGACTTGGATTTTTTCTTTCTTACCTTTTAGAAAGCAACTTGAGACAAGCTCGGTTGTGAACTGCTGCCATATAAAAAATGAACAGAAAAGCCTTACAGACAAATAAATTTAAGCAAAATTGAATCATAATCAAATGCAATTTGTTAAAACAATATTAACGACAAACAAAAAGCCACAATGAACAACAAGTTTTATTTAAAAACTCAGGAATCTAACGAAAAGTTCAGTCTAACAGATGAGTCATCAGTTTACCTTCAAAAATCTCCAGAGGCAGATACTCTCAACCTCTGCATGATGACGGGAAAGCTGACTGACCCGGACCTGCATTGAAGGTCTAGTTTCCCTAAACATCCCAAAGCTATGAGGAGATCTGATGAAAAGGCTCAGGAACAACGAGACACCTAAAAAAACGTAACACTCAGAACCCTGAAGACAGAAATAGAAGAGAAGAGGGTTGCTTTGCTGTCTTCACCGCTTGTTCAGCAGTTTTTATTGGATAAATGGGCTTAAAAAGCATGCAGGGCAACATATTTAGCTGCTCCCTGAAGTCTATCTTCATCAACATTTAGGTTTGTCCAAACATAGAGAAGATGCACTGCATGTCCACATCTTTAATGAGGTCCATATAGAAAGAGAAGATTGATGATGAAAATGTCTTAAAGGATGACAGAGTTTTCAGTGCTCAAAAGTAATAACTGTTAACAATGTTAAAAAGCTGTATTTATTCATTTCTTCATGTCATTTCAGTATAACCAATGGGAATACAAATGTCTTGTATATTTTCATTAGAGAGTAAAGCCCATATTTTCCTCATATTTTTTGCTCCTGAGGAGGATGACCAGAACACTCCTTGCATCCACTCCTGCTTTAAACCCTTCACGGCCCACAAGTCAAAGGGTTTGCCCACCCCTGCTCTGTAGGCAGGTGAGGTGCAGTTGTGGTAGGGAGCGGTTGTGTTTTTGGAAGAACATGGGGGAGTATTGATGGTGATCAGTGGCTGCTCTGTGCCCTTTCTGGACATGAAGTTTCTGCCTTAACTGACCTATATCCTCCATAACCTTAAACTGCTGTTTCCCTACAATATGTGCAGACAGGAGCAATGCTGGCTCAGAAAAGTAATAAACACTGGTGAATATAAATATTGAAAGTAAATATAAGCTTAATAAACATTAGAAGCTTTCCTTCTCTAGCGTTTGTTTAGTTTTGCTCATGTCATGGAAACTCTTGCTGTAATTCCACTTTACTTCTAGACTGGTTTTACTGATATTTGTTGATCTTGAGATTACTGTAGTTTGAGTCAAACAGATTTATCATATATTTAATTTAAAATCTGATTACTTTCAAACTGACCACAAAAACCAATAAAAATGTTGTTGTTTGTGGCCCTTCAGTCTTGGAAAAAGCTTTTGGTTTCGACTGGAATGTGATGAAGCTGAGGAATCATAAAGATTCTTTCTAGTGATGTAATAGATCAAACTAGCACTGACATAGCTTTTGTGTCCATGTGGTTTTCAGTGAGTTCCGTTTTGTCTGGATCACCTCAGGTTCCTGTTTCAGTTGACCAACCCCTCAGTCCATGGGTTCTGTTGCTCAGTTAGCTCTTGTGTTTTGTTCCCAGTACTGTTTTTCCAGCTCAACAGTTGTGCTGAAGCCTGTTGTGTTGTTTAGCTCTCACTGTGCAAGCTGGTTTGTTGTTGCATGAGCAGAGAGAAGCGCTACAGTCCCCTTTAGCTCCTGTTGAAAAATTCACACTAACATTTCTCCAGCACACAACTGTGACCAGCATGTACACAACCTGTGGGTAAGTTCTCCTTAAATGGGTTCAGCTTTTTACTGTGTACTTTAAGGAAATGTTGTTGAATTTTATGGGTAAACTGATTGTCTGAGGCAGAGGTGCCAGAATCCAGGCCTTAAGGGTCGTTGTCCTACAAGTTTTCCAACCAACCTGCCATTGAAACTCCTTATTGGCTAAACACACCTGATTCAGGTAATCAACAGTAGATAAGGCGGGTTTCTGGAAAACCAGCATGAGGCTGGCCCTCGAGGCCTGGTTTTTGGTGCCCCTGACCTAAAGTCTCTTTAAAACTTTTGTACAACACAGTTGTAACCTCCACTCATGTATGGCAGTTCAGCCACCTTTCCCAGAGGTGATTGGGGTGTTCTGTTGTGGGTCGTCAGATGCCATGACGGCACCCACCTGTGCTCAATCAGCCACCAGGTATGGCCACCATGATTGCCTGCACCTGGGTCTCCAGCAGATGTATAAAGGATGGTGGAGATCCCAGCTCCGGCGCCAGACTGTTAGCTTACCCAAGACGGTAACATGCTGGCTCCCAAGACGTGTCTTAGGACTCACTCTTGTGTCATAGATTTGCCTTACTAAGTTGTGTATTTGTTTGCCAGTGGCTCCCGCCTTCTCTCCACTACCCCTGCTGCCTCCCCGAGCTCATCCAACTCCGCTCCCGACGCAAGACCAATCCATACCGGACTTTCCCCATCAACATTCATCACCTTACCCCTTATTAAACCATAAAACTTAAATTGTGTCCTGCGCGTGGATCCTCCCCTTCCTGCTCACTGCATAACAGAACAGTCTGGCCTTTCATGGATCCAGCGGATGCAACCCCGACCCATCCCGATCTTGCCCGGCATGAGCAGTTGCTGCAGGCTCTGGACCACAAACACAACGCGGTTCTCTCACAGCTGCAGCAGCTCACCAACACTGTTGCGGCGCTCACCGCCACGGCTGCTTCATCTGTGCCCCCAGCTGCCAGCTCGCCAGCAGTTCCCACACCTGTGAGAGAGGTACACATACCTGATCCGAAGCCTTATTCCGGAGATCCAGGTAAATGCAGAGGATTTTTGTTACAGTGTTTTTTGGTTTTCCAACAAAAGCCCGTCACGTACGCCACCGATCAGTCGCGGATATCCTTTGTTATCGGTCTTTTGGAGGGAAAGGCTTTGAGCTGGGCGGAGGCGGCTTATGAATCCCAAGGCCTGGGGCAGATGACTTATGCTGACTTTATCAATAAATTGAAGACTGTGTTTGACCATCCGGTCAGGGGCGGTGAGGAGGCTAAACAACTCCTACAGATACGACAGGAGTGTACGCCATAGAATTTCGCACAATAGCTGCAGAGGCTGGCTGGAACGACGCAGCTCTGCAGGGTGTTTTTACAAGAGGACTCCGAGAACAACTAAAGGACGAACTTGCCACCAGAGATCCCCCACACTCCCTGGATGAACTGATCTCCCTGACCATCAGACTGGACAACCGACTCCGGGAGAGGGCACGAGAACGCCAAGGTCGGCCGCTTCCCACACCAGCGTCCTTTGCAGCCCTGGCTCCGCCCACTAGCGTTCCGTTGGAGGGGGAGGAACCCATGCAATTGGGCCGCACCCAGCTCCCCTGGGAGGAGAGACAACGCCGGCTCCAGAGCAGGTTATGTTTTTACTCTGGCGAAGGGGGCCATCGTGTGGCGACTTGTATTCGGCGACCAAAAGACCAGGGTCACCAGTGAAGGCGGGAGTACTGGCGACCCCAAGCAGTTCCATCCTGCCATCCATGACCCTGCTTCCTGCCACTTTATGTCTCCCTCAGTCAACGCATCCAGTTCGTGTCCTTTTGGATTCTGGAGCTGAGGGCAACTTCCTGGACCGAAGCTTGGCCCATAAACTCAAGCTGGCGACAGAGCCTGTAGACCCCCCAGTCATTGCAAAAGCCCTGAATGGACAGCAGCTGTACACTGTTCATGTCCAGTCCGCACCAACCAAATTGATCGTTTCAGGAAATCATCAGGAGCTACTCCGTTTTCTTATTGTGGACACTCCCAATACCCCTGTGGTCCTCGGGCACCCATGGCTTTCGCTCCCCAACCCCCATGTGAACTGGCGCACAGGCTGTATTCTCAGTTGGGACCCCTCTTGTCACTCCTCCTGTCTTCGCTCAGCACTTCCCAGGCCTTCCCCTGTCACCGTCAGGTCACCCGAGTCAGTCGAACTATCCAATGTTCCAGTGGAGTACCATGATCTGGCTGAGGTTTTTAGCAAGGACAAAGCTGTTACCCTTCCTCCCCACCGGCCTTATGATTGCGCCATCGAGCTGCTCCCTGGGGCTCCTCTCCCCTCCAGTCACCTGTATAATCTCTCCCGGCCCGAGACGGAGGCCATGGAGACCTACGTCAATGACTCCCTGGCCTCCCTGGCCTCCGGGCTGATCAGACCCTCATCCTCACCTGTCGGTGCCGGTTTCTTCTTCGTGACAAAGAAGGAGGGGTCGCTCCGGCCATGTATCGATTACCGGGGATTAAACAACATCACCGTAAAGAATCGATACCCTTTGCCCCTCATTGACTCCGCCTTCAGTTCCCTTCATGGTGCCTCCTTTTTCACTAAACTCGACCTCAGAAATGCTTATTACCTAGTCCGAATAAGGCAGGGAGATGAATGGAAAACGGCCTTTAACACCCCATTAGGCCATTTTGAGTATCTGGTGATGCCTTTTGGACTGTGTAATGCACCAGCAACCTTCCAGGCCCTAGTAAATGATGTCCTCCGTGATTACCTGAACCGCTTTGTCTTCGTATATTTGGATGATATTTTGATCTTTTCCTCCAACCTCCCTGACCACATTCGCCACGTCCGCCAAGTTCTACAGCGACTCCTTGAGAACCGATTGTACGTAAAGGCAGAGAAATGTGATTTCCATAAAGACACTATCTCCTTCCTCGGGTTCATTTTCGAGGGAGGCCAGGTGAGGGCCGATCCAGACAAGATAAAGGCCGTGGTGGAGTGGCCCGTACCCACAACTGTGAAACACCTCCAACGCTTCCTCGGCTTTGCCAATTTCTACCGGAGATTCATTCGGGGCTATAGCCGCATCGCTGCACCCCTAACCAAATTAACTTCACCGTCTGTTTCTTTCTCTTGGTCCACAGAAGCAGCTGCCGCCTTTGCCAAGCTAAAGAGTCTGTTCACTACTGCCCCAGTCCTGCGCCATCCGGATCCAACTCGACAGTTCGTGGTAGAGGTTGATGCCTCTGAGACGGGAGTGGGGGCAGTTCTATCCCAGCATTCTGCAGAGACACAGAAATTACACCCCTGTGCATTTTTCTCTCGACGACTGTCACCAGCCGAACGCAACTACCACGTAGGTGACCGTGAATTACTTGCAGTGAAACTGGCCTTGGAACACTGGAGGCATTGGCTGGAGGGCTCCGAACTTCCTTTCTTGATTTGGACCGATCACCGGAACCTGGCCTACCTGCAATCAGCACGACAGTTGAATCCCCGTCAAGCCCGCTGGTCACTTTTCTTCCTGAGATTCAACTTCACCCTGTCTTATAGACCCGGCTCAAAGAACCAGAAACCCAATGCATTGTCCCGTCAGTTTGCCCCAGACACTCCAGTCACCCTGGACCCCATCCTCCCTCCGTCGTGTGTGGTAGCCGCTGTATCTTGGGAGGTCGAGTCACAAGTCCGAGAGGCACAGAGACAGCAACCTGACCCAGGTACCGGCCCACCAAATCGTTTGTTTGTCCCTGACTCTGTACGTTCCCAGGTTATCCAGTGGGGCCACTCTTCCCGCCGTACCTGCCACCCTGGTGGTTTCCGGACTCTGTCCTTATTAAGACACCGTTTTTGGTGGCCCACCATGGACAACGACGTCCGGGAGTTCGTTGCGGCGTGTCCCACATGCTCCCGGAACAAGACTCCGCACCGGCCACTCTCTGGTCTCCTCCGCCCTCTGCCTGTTCCTGGCCGCCCCTGGTCCCATATAGCCTTGGACTTTGTTACTGGTCTGCTCCCTTCACGAGGTAACACTGTCATACTCACAATCGTTGACCGGTTCTCAAAGGCTGTACACTATGTGGCTCTCCCAAAACTTACCACGGCCAGGGAAACTGCCAACCTCCTAACTCATCACGTCCTCCGTCTGCATGGGATCCCCACGGACATTGTCTCTGACAGGGGCCCACAGTTCACCTCCCTTGTCTGGAAATCGTTCTGTCAGTTGATTGGTGCCACCTCGAGCCTCTCGTCTGGATTTCACCCCCAGACCAACGGCCAAGCGGAGCGTGCCAACCAATGTCTGGAGGCCGCCCTGCGATGTATGGCTGAGGGCAACCCCTCCTCCTGGAGTGATTTCCTGGACTGGGTCGAGTATGCACACAACTCCCTCACGTGTTCAGCTTCTGGCCTCTCCCCTTTTGAATGCTCCCTAGGTTTCCAGCCCCCATCTTTCCCGACCCAGGAGGAGGAGGTAGCTGTCCCCTCCGTGCAGGCCCACATGCGCAGGTGTAAGCGGGTTCGGAAAGCAGCCCGAGCTGCCCTGAGTCGGGCTCAGGATCGGGCTCGCAGCAATGCTGACTCCCATAGGACCCCAGCTCCTGCTTATGCCCTGGGACAGATGGTTTGGCTGTCCGCCAAGAACATTCCTCTCCGCACTGACTCTCGCAAGCTTTCCCCGAAGTTTCTAGGCCCCTTCGAAATCCTCCGGGTGATCAACCCGACAGTGGTCAAGCTACGCCTGCCCCGTACCATGCGGGTGCATCCGTCCTTTCATGTGTCCCAGATAAGGCCGGTCGCCTCCTCTGCCTTGGCCCCTCCTGCTGCTGCCCCTCCGCCCGCCCGGTTGGTGGCTGGGCGTCCTGCCTACTCCGTGCGGCGCCTCCTGGACGTCCGGCGCCGTGGTCGGGGCTTGCAGTTCCTGGTGGACTGGGAGGGCTATGGCCCCGAGGAGTGGTCCTGGGTTCCCCGTTCCGCTATCCTGGATGCCTCTCTGGTCCGTGATCTTCGGCGTCGGCGTCCGGATCGATTCCTGTCGCCTGGTGGCTCCCGTTGAGGGGGGGGCACTGTTGTGGGTCGTCAGATGCCATGACGGCACCCACCTGTGCTCAATCAGCCACCAGGTATGGCCACCATGATTGCCTGCACCTGGGTCTCCAGCAGATGTATAAAGGATGGTGGAGATCCCAGCTCCGGCGCCAGACTGTTAGCTTGCCCAAGACGGTAACGTGCTGGCTCCCAAGACGTGTCTTAGGACTCACTCTTGTGTCATAGATTTGCCTTACTAACTTGTGTATTTGTTTGCCAGTGGCTCCCGCCTTCTCTCCACTACCCCTGCTGCCTCCCCGAGCTCATCCAACTCCGCTCCTGACGTAAGACCAATCCATACCGGACTTTCCCCATCAACATTCATCGCCTTACCCCTTATTAAACCATAAAACTTAAATTGTGTCCTGCGCGTGGATCCTCCCCTTCCTGCTCACCGCACAACATGTTCACATAGAGTTACATCATTGCTGGAACAGAGTTGTCACCCATGAGGTGTCTCATCCATGTACGATTGAAGAACATCTCTCTCCTCACAGCAGTACTAAAATAAACAAGGCTGCATGTCTGGTTCATGCAGAGAGATGGTTCTGTGTCCTCTGCACAATAATGATCTGAGTTCTTTCAGGTAACCACAAGCCTTGATGTACAGCCAGGAGGATAATGAGAGGTGGAGACCGGGAAGACCGGGACGCTTGAACATCAGCTAGTTTAGAGTCTAAAATCACTCTTGAAGACACACTCTGACAGCCTGTTCTGGACTCAGTCCATGTCTGCAAACAGACTGAGAACCCCCTCTGCTGTCCACAGTGACAGCAAACAGATTCCATCCAACCATAAGAGACATGAGGTGCAGTGTTTGACCTGCTATGTTCAGAGAGTACAGTGGAGCTCAAGTCCAAGAAAGACCCTTAACTCATTTTTCTGTTTTATATGAATCCATTTTGAAATGAAACTTTCTTTGATTGGCGGTGTTTTCTGTGTGGTTTTGCAGACTGGCTATGGCTCCTCCCACAGGTCCTTCCCTCTCATCCGTGGTTCTCTGTGTAAGTTTTGCTTGTTGTATTGTTTGGCACCACTGTAATTATATAGTTTCTAGTTTTTTTTAGCTCTGCTTCTAGTTAATTTGCTTATTGTTTGACCCACCTCTACCGCAGATGTTTTTTAAATTCTATTTTGGTTTGTTCAACTGTCAGACTGTCTTCTTCTCTGCAGCTTTGGTCTCTGTTGCCCTCCTTCAGCGTTACCCCATACTGGAAATTCTCAAAGTTTTAGTCCACAAACAGCTACAATAAACCTATTTGAAGTAAACAGAGGAACCAGTCACACTAAAGACTTTTAAAATGGCTGAGGACTGTTTGTTGATCTTTTATAAGGAATTAATAGAAGCTCCAATGACCAACAACACATGTACAATCTGGTGTTATAGATTAATTATTCAATATTTACTCCTTTACTTTTTATCATGGGTCCCATAATAGAGTGCTGTCAGTGTAGCTTTGCTTTAGCATCAAAGGTTAATGTTTTTTTTTTATTTTAATAGTCTATTGTTTGACAGTCCTCCATCCAGCTCTGAACAGAACTGTGAGGCACAGCAAACATCTATGTTGGTGAAGAACAAATCCACAGCAGAAAATCAGTGGAAATAGTTTGATGACATCAGAAACAAATGCTAAATGAGAGAGGAGGTGCCTATAATGGGGTCTAGCTTTCCTGCATGTGGGTTCATCACACTCAAGACAAGCAAGCCCAGACAGACAGGTTAAACCGGCCCTTTACATGATGAAACTCTAGCTCCTCCTTTCTGTCATAACTCCTCCATTCTGCTCCTAAACTCTCCTCCTATACAGTCAAGCCCTTTTTCCCTGCAGGAACACCCTCTGCTTAAACTCCTTCAAGATCTCAATGAGGGCCAAAATAAAAGTAGACAGAGATGAAACACATTATCATCTTACATTTTTCCAAGCTTTTTCCACAGTGAAACGGGACTGTCGTCTTTTTTTAACTCGTCCTGTTCAACAGCTGAGCAAACAGATACACTACAAAAAGTCTGCTTTAAAAAACAAGAAAAACAAATCAAAAATAAGGTAAATATTGCTCAAAATAAGAAAAATTATCTGCCAACAGAACAAGAACATTTAGCTTGTCAAGACTTTTGAAAACAAGTAAAAAAATCTAACCTCATATGACCTACAAATACCTTAAAATGAGTATATTTTTGCTAATGTCAAACTAATTTTTACTAATATTAGAGGAATTTGTAAGATTAATGTTCTTAAAATGTTAGAAATTCTTCTTTAATTAAGATTTGGCTTGTAAGGTTATCTTAATATTATGCTAACTACTAGAGATATGTTTCTTGAAACCAGCCAAATATTCTAAAAACTGTAGTATAAAAATACAAAAAACTGTAGTATTTCTCTTAATAAGAAAAAAGTTTAACACTATTCTTCTCTGATTCTGCATGTTAACTTACTTGAAATTCTTGAAATAAGGTAAAAAAAAACCCTGCATTGATTGGATATACAAATGTCACAGGCTTGCTTAAATGAAGATGTGAATCCAGCTCCTTGTACCTACTTTATTGTATTTGAAGTACATGTGAATGAAAAAAAAACATGGCTATTGCTTGTCTAGGTTGAAAGACAGACATGTAGATGACTACAAACGATGCTGTACATTGTATAACAATGAGTATCTCAAAAGAATGGGCAATAGGATGCTGTGAAACTTGCAATAAATGGGCAATATTTTCATCACTAATAACAACACAAAAGTGACTCATTACAGAAAGCCTAATATCATAAGCAGAGCCCGACAGGTGATTTTGTAACCTAAAAAACTAGCAGAAAAACTTAACATTTCGGAATCATGTCAGTAAACATTTGTACTGAACATCAACATACGTAGTTGCACCAGTAACAAACTAACATTGTAAGCCTACTCAGAAATAAACTTCTTCCAATCAGCCACTTTTTTTTTTGTAAGAGGAGGTCATCTCTCGGGCATGGAAAGTGTCCATAAGGACTTCTGTCTGCAACACAGATAGGAGTGTAGCGATGCACTTGGGGTTTCTAAGGTGAAATGTGTAGTAACATGCCATGATATACATCACGCTATCAGTTATGCTCTCCTTTGGGAAGATCAGCACAGGCATGGTTCCAATGGCCAGTATGCAGTTGGTTTCACAGATGATCACCACAGGACTGAACAGTGGTTTTGATTGAAGAAAGGTGCAGGGGTGTTCTGCAGACTGAAACACAACAAGAAGAATTATGCCAAAACTAAAAAAACAATGATCAAGTAAGATGAAACCTGTCATCTTGTCTCAAGAATGTGAAGCATCACCTCACTTGGATGCCCTAATTTCTTGGGTGGAGCAACAGATGACGGGAACATGTTTGGCAAAGCCTTCATCAAGGCAATTGTTTGCTTTACTGTGAAAAACAAAACAGCTTAATTTTGTTTACTGCTGATGAATACATTTAATAAAATTATTTTTAAAAAAACAAAGAAAAAAAATGATAAGATTAAAGGATGTGACAGTAAACACGTTTAGCCACCAGGTAAGAAATACAGCAACCCTAGTTTTACCCCTCTTTTTATACAATTATTTAAAGTCTATAAAACAAAATGACAACTGCATGTGTACAACAGCACATTACTGATTGGCATGAGCACGACTGTGCTTAAATTACCTGTATCTCCCTTTGGAGGCTTCATCACTTTTTTGAAAACTCACTAAAACTGGGCCTTCTCAAAAAAGATCCTCCAGCGATTCTTCAGTTCAGGAATGAAGTGGGGGTTTCCTTTATTGAGGATCCGATGCAGTTCATCCATTATCTGAATCATAAAAGGCATAAAATAAATATATTTTATTTCAATCAAACTCTTGCTGATAATCAGCTTCTTAGCTTAATTGCCCATGTCCCATGACTTTTATTTATCAAAGTCAAACATATAGAATGAGTACGGCTTGCTCCTTACTTTCAACATAAACCATCTAAAAATCTTTTGATTTGCTCACATGATCTATATCTCTGAAGCAGGGATATGCCTGAAGAATCTTGGTGGGTCTGTCCTGTTCTTTCATAACATCAGATTCAATGTAAGCCCATCTTGATTGGTATTCAAGGTCCAACAGCTGGGCAACATCCTTCTTGTTGGGTGTGGGCTTAGACTAGCTCCTGCAGAACTTTGTAATGTCTTGCTTGGATCTGTCGGCTGTCAGGCGTTTCAGGCTCTTCTGATGACACAAAATTACAAATTAGCATTTTTTGTTTAAAGAAACAAATGCCTGGGATTACTAACTTAAAATATAACAACTATTATACCACTTAAAAAATAAAATGTGATATTGCATCTGCAACATTCCTCTAAACCTCAAGTTCTAATGATAAAGTAAAACCAGAATAAGTACTCATTCCAGACAGAGCTAAACAGCAGACTCACAGAGAACATGCAGCAAAACTCCACATTTCTTAATCATCATGTTAGATTTTATATCTTGTAGTGTCATTTACTTTTTTTCATTTTCCCCAAGTCAAGCAACTACAGATTCAAGCTTTCTTGGTCTTGTTTTATGGATATCCAAGTTGTATTTTTTTTAAATTTTGTGTTACTATACAACGACTTCATTTAAATAGACATAAGTACTGATTATGAAATGTATTTCCCTCTGCTTGCTCCAGTAGTATATTAGTTGCAGTGACAGTGATGGTTTAAAGTCAGTAGAAACATTTATATATGTGAATCAAACAGTGCTTTTTCCAGCTAAACTGCCTCAACCAGACAGGGCTGAAGTTATTACCATAGCAAAATGGTTTTGATCAATATTTATAATAAAAGTAATTAAAATGTTAGTAGTCGTATACATACATTTCCCTTGTCAATATTAGTTTTAGATGTACATAAAAACACAATCTGAATATGTGATTTTACCATCCACCTCCTTAGCATCTGGACTGGATTCTAGGGGGGATCTTTCCAAGATGAAAGTTAGATTTAAATGTAAACTGTTGTGCTTTGAGCACACTTGCGTGAAGAAATGCGTTTTCGCTCTGCAACACAGCATGAGGGGCTCCCCCCATGCGCCCTTCCAGCAGAAGGATACAAAGCTTAAAGTTCTTTTGCCTTACCCCTAAACAATTTCAGACACCACTATACCAAAAGATTCCCCTTCAGTTAGAGGGGTAGCGGATGAATTCGGGTACGACCAAAGTATCTGTAGATCACATGATGTGGAGTGACCCCCATATTGCAATTCTACTTCTGACCGTTACCGCTAGCTAAATGCAAAAGCAAAACTAAGATAACTGTCCATCCTTCTTCTTGCTATCTTAAAAGGTTTTACAGCAATAAGAAAAAACAATTTACAATTTTAGAAGCATGACTGCCAATGTAAATATATTAGCAATCGATACTTCACATCAACGGGCAAAGCAACTTCAAGTTAGCATGTGGTGCCGTATCTAATTTCTCAATTCAGTAAAACTGCAAAAATCCACATTATCTCTTAGTACTGCTGTAGTTGTAGAATCCATATTAAAAAAAACGCCCTTTCATCTCCATCCATGGCGTCGGGAATGTGGTCGACTTTTTAAGGAACAAACTTCTGGGACGCAACCAGGTGCAACAGGTTAGCTAGCTAGGATATTGAGATCTGCAAAAAATAACCGGCGTCCTCCCCCTTTTTGGCGCGTTTCAATTAGGAAAGTACCATAAGAAAAAATAGGGGTAATTCACATGTTGTGAACATTTTCAATCCCGAGAATATTGATAATTTATACAGTCAGAATTCGAAATCCATATAGTGTATTAAAATATATATTATTGTGACAAGATAATACCATAAAGTTTATTTTTAGATATCAAAAACAAAACTTAATTTGTTAAACTACCCTATGGTGTCAGATAATGTAGTGAACATACATTTAGTTGTTCTTGACCCTCACCCCCGCGCCTTTCAATCTTCTATAGAGACAGGTGGAGAAGTAGAAGAAACGTTTTAGTTACATTTTTATTTTCTTTTATGAAGCTACTGAGATAGTGGACGTAAATAAACTGGTGGATTTTACCACTCATCACACAATTAGCTGCCATAGCCTTTGTACCTTTGTACAGGTGAAATACTATCTTGGAGATGTAATAGAATTGCACAGCAGTGAAAACTCATGACTCATTGTGTGTTGCCCAGTCATCATTACTTGATGACTTTCTCTTGGCCTTACAGTTTGAACTTGGAAGATCATAGAAAGCATAAATGATCTGAATAATGAAACTTTTTCTCTTTAAATGTTTTTCAAATGTTATAAGTTTAATGTTAAGTGTCAATTTAGTGTCAACAAGTGTCAACAAGTGTCAACAAGTGTCAACTGTTCTATGATACAAGTACACATTTTGCATTGTTGACAATAAAACAATGGAATATATTTGACTGTTTTTATTACATATTGGACGAAATAGTTATGTCAAAGCCACAATTACTTATTTTTTGCTTGAAACAAGAAATTACTACTTTGAAAATACAGTTTTCTCCCATCATGTTACTTGGTAACTTATAAGATTCTAGTTTCAAGTGTGTTTTTACTCATAATAGGTAAAAAAATCTTAGTAGCAAGCTTAAATATCTTATTGAGATAATTAGGTACCAAAACTCTTAAAATAAGGGAAATTCTCTGGCATAAAAGCTATCAAGTGAGAAGAATTATCCTACCATTAAAAAATAACTGGTGGCTAAAAAATAAATAATAATATATGCTTGTTTGAAGATATTTAATCTCACTTAGATTTCAGTTTTTGCAGTGTATGAGCTGAAGGTTTCGTGTTGGACGGACTTTACTGTTACAGTCAGAGCTTATGAATCTTCTGACAGGCTGGTGTTCATTTGTATAAACCCATTTGTATTAGAGGCTAAACTTGATTTATATTGATTATGCTTGTATCCTTTTCTTGTTGGAATGGACGAAAAAGAAGAAAAGAGAAGAGAGAGGGATAATCTGAAAGTACTCCAGTTTTTGGAAAACACAAAGAACTGTCAAACGCCTCCATGTTCATTTTGGCCAACTTTATGTATTCCATTACAATGAGCTGCATTAGTCTCTCTCTCTACGTATGTCTGTTGTGCATTGTTCTGCACGGCTGCGAGTCTACCAAATTTTGCACCCCTCCCCGCCCCTGTGGAGCTCATTGAGCGCAAACTCATTTTGATCAGTTACATGCAGCCTAGAGAGAAACAGTAAGTAAGACAGGGTGAATTCATGTAGAAAAAACGGCTTCCAGGAAGAAGCGGACTCTTGTCTCTCACACAGCGGCTTTAGAGTCGTTTCATTCGTAACAGACAACAGTTCACAGGACGGATCTCTGCTCTGCTGCTCACCTGCTGCTCCATGGAGATGACAGGACTCCTTGCAGCATCTCTTTTTGTCTCATCTTTGAGCCATTTTAGAAAGCAGCTTGACTGCGGCAATGAGGGCATGTCTGTACCGATCCCCAACTCCGTGCGCACATGCGTGCGTGGATGCGTCAGTTATTCTGTTTTGTTTTAAATTAACCTGAATTTAATTTCATCTAACCGAGAGAAAATGCCAGAGCCTACAAAACCTAAGTTAACGAAGTAACTTTTTCTATACTCCAGTAGCTGTAATTAATTTCTGAAATTTGAACTGCATTTCATTACGTTTCTCTGTTACGGACAAAAGTAATTACACTACAGTAATTCCTTACTTTGTAATCCGATACATCAATCACTGCTCATGCACACATGCCATCTCATGCAAAGCATTTCATTCTATCATGCATACTAATAGTGCAAAGGTGAGCTGACATCTGTGGTCAGGAGAGTGTTTATGTTCTTTTATAGTGGAGGATGGAATGTAAAAAGAGGAAGAGTGCCCGGTCACTATTACACTAAGACCCGCTCGGTCACTATTACACTGAGACCCCCGCCCAGTCACTACTACACTAAGACCCCCGCCCAGTCACTACTAGGTGCAGCCCAACCAGAGGAATACTCCACCCCTCCCACAGCCACCCTACCAGGGGGTCTAGCACCGTCCCACTCCCGGAGAGCCCGCCCCAACCCCAGATAAGTAACCTACTACCCCCCCCAGGTGTTCTGAGCCTTAAGCCAGGGGCCCCTCTGGGGAGACCCGCTCCAGGCAGCCATCTGCCCATACCATGAGAGATACAGGAGAGAGTAAGGCAGGGGCCAACCTGCCTTGTATATGTGTATGTGCGTTTTGGGGTGTAAAGGGTGTGTGTAATAAGGAGTGCTGATCTTTTAGTGTGTTTAGTGAGGCCCTGATCAAACAAAATTTACGTGACACAAATCCTTTCCCTTTAAACTGCATGTTGTTCTGTTTACTAGCTGTTCAAATGGATAGAAAACCAATACACAGAACACCACTGCCTCAAGGCTCATTACCAGAGATGTCACAGTGTACCTCTCTGAGGTCCAAGGGTGCAAAAGAAACAATCTTTAAGAAACTCTGCCTGACAGAAAACAGACACAAACTAACATCCCAGGTAGCAATTAAAGCTTTAGTTCTGCCACTCGCTTGGACACAGATGTGTCTTCTGCCTTACTCAAGTGTTTTTGTATGTCTCTCTCTTTTTTGACCTGTTGAGCCCAACCGCTCACAGCAGATTGTTGTCCTGACTGAGTTGGGTTCTGCTGCCAGTTTTTTCCTGTTGGAGGAGAATCTTCATATGTGAATTGATACATTTCAGTTGAAGACTGAGTGTTTAGATGGTTACAGCAGTCCTGCTGCTTCCTATGTTAGTGTATTAACTAAACACTGCTAATTGCACAGTGTTACAATGGTGGGCGTTCCCTTCTCTTGTGTCAAAGAGGCCCCTCCCTTCCTCCCTCCGTTCTTGTTTATCTCACCTGAGCTGCCGCCAGAGCAGAGCACAGCAACTGCTGGAAGTCTGTGTGTCTGAGCAGATTAGTTTGTATCCAGTCAGGATGAAGCTTCTCATTCTCCTCACCGTGGTTCCAGCGGTTTGGAGCTACTCGTCAGGTGCAGTCACCTCCAGGTGTGGAGACTTGACACCCCAGCACGGGACAAACTCACCACAGACAGGAGCATCACCATACACTGTTACTGCATCATCCAGCAGCTACACAGCGGGACAGTCAGTGACAGGTAAGAGTCAAGCTGGGGTGAATGTCCACTCATGGTTCAATGTTTCGCGTCATGTAAGGTTTGAAGCTGAAGTGCAGCTGGTTAATGAGCAACAACAGAACATTGCAGTTTTTCTTTCAGGTTTCAGATAAGTGTCAATCAGGAGTTTCTGAGAATTCTAGACTCTTTTTTGCTTTTGTCTCATTGCCCTGGCAACAGACTCCCAGCAGGTAGCAGCTGTTTGAAGAAGTGGAAGGGAGATTATGTTTCATTCAGACAGTTGTTTCTGTGGGCTGACAGGACTGAAGAGTTTGTGTTTTTACTAGCAGGTGCTGTTATTAGTAGTTCCTAAATCAGTCTTTGTGACCTTTGAGGTTTTCCTGTCATTATCAGCAGAGGCTACACCCTTTAAGCAACAAATCAGTGGATTTTTTTTCGTTCAGCTGATGCTGGGCCACAAAACCAACACCCGAATGCTTGTCTGACATCATCAAGTGGCCTCATCCACACCTCTTCTCCACGCCCACGTTCCTAACAGCTGAGGTGAAGCAAGTTTGTGGTGGGAGTTCAGGTTTATCTGGCGTCATCTGCTGGAGCTACAGCATTAGTTGCTTCTTCATGCTCCTGGGTGCAGCTGAAGATCTACCTGTAGAAACGCAATTTTCTCAGTTAAGAGAGTTTCCTCCGTGGCTTTTCCGATTCACAGACCACAGCTGCAAATTCTTTGTCAAAAAAAAAACAGTCATGTCGAGTTGAACAACACTTTCAGAAGGCCACAATTAAAAAGCTTCATGATAGGTGGGATGGTGTGTGTGTGTGTGTGCTTAATAAAGGACACGATTAACATAAACCACAGAGAAATTGATAGTACATCTTTGACACTTCTTCTTCTTGGCCTCTAAGTTGTCCTCCAAGCTTCAAGTGGAAAATCGTTTATGGGATTCCTGCTAGAGGCCAGAGAAGTTGGAAGTCAAACTCCTGTGGGCTCCTTCTCCGTGTCATCATCTGATGCTCAGCTCCTCACCTGCAGCAACCAGCCTGTAAGTTTCCTCACAGAGCTTTCCGTGTCGGGCCTGATCTCCGGAACCAAAACCCGCCTTTGTTGCTCTTGATGTTAACACTCGAAAGAACATTTATGTTGAGTGTGTTTGTGTACTGAGTTGTTAAGTGTCTCCTTAATGTGTTTTGTGTTGTTGGTGTGCTAGTTTGTTGTATTTTACAGAGTGTGACTCGGCTCACACACGCACGCTTCAGGAGTAACTGCCATCAGTGAGCCCAGCCTGGTGGCGTCAGTGGATCCTATACCTGAAGCACCTGGACAATTTGATCAGAGACCTGACCAGCAGCTGCTTATAAATGCATTTAAATTCCAACAGCAGGAAGCTGAAATGAGTGGCTGACTTGACGCAACAGCAGTTTTTTTGTAAATGCGGTGCAGACAAAACAATCAAGCCTGAGAAGGCCTTCAGCACTGAGTCAACATGTGTTGACAGTGGACTTTGTTCTGTACTCCTGTGGTTGAGGTGGCTGCCTTGAGTTGTGTTCCCAAACTTGTTGGTGCCTGAAAATTCAGTGGTGACACCTCAGTGTAGAAAGCAGTGCTCCACCAAGACGGTGGAGCACTGGTGGGAAGGAACTGATGTTGATTGAGGATGTATTCAGGCAGGAAAAGGGATCCATGAAAGATCTTCTCAACACTAAGGGGGCATAACCTGTAGCCTTGGGTCTGGGTCATCTATTGCTGGGGGCCACGATCAGAGAATTCCCATTCTCAGAGGAAGCACACCCTTCTGGTGCACATGTGAACATAAATGAGCAGAGCATCTGACTAAAGAGAGTTTAGAGGCAGCGGTGGTTGACAAACTGCATCAGGCTGCCTGGAGCTCCACAGTGTGAGGATGTTCACATGTACATGTTTTTATCTTTGCAGAAATCTGCTGTCTCCCACACTTCAGCCTCTACAAAGACTAAAATCCAAGTGACATGGCAACCCAGCACATCCCAAGTGAAAGATATTGAGTTCCAGTGAGTTCTGCCTTAGTTTGAAACATTTTGATTTTCTAAGATAAAGAAAAAGAATTACCTTATGGAACCCAACAGGACCAACTATCTGATGAGCGGAATGAGCTGTTCCATTGCTCTAAAACAGTAATGAAACTTAAAGTCTCACTCCAATCACATTTCAAACTATTGTTAAAAGTTTCACAGTGATCTTTTCATTATGAATATTGTGTTTTTAGACAAAATTAAAAACGTAATTGTTGTTTTGTGGGTGGAACTGTTGACATGGAGGACGCCTCACCTGATATCCCATTATCCCTTTGTTTACACTCTCTCCCAGCAGCTGCTGCTCTTGATTAATCCCAATTTGAATTAAGAAATACTCACAAATGCTAATTTAAAGTTTTTAAACATGTCCTACATCATGACAAAATGCTACAAGAACATGTTTTAAAAACCAAAAACGCAATTTTCATTAGAATGGGTCTTTAAAGACTGTGAGACAGGAAGTCATCAGGTCTGAAACAAAAACAATCCCCATCTGAGACGCCTCAGATTAGAACATCAAATGAAGCATGTAACTCTGAGTGACTACAGAAAGTTTGCTTTAAATTACAGGAAAAAAGCAGTTTTCGACAGTATTCAATGTAAGCAAACTCCAGATTCAACCACCACACCCGTGTGTGTAAGATCCATTGCCATATATTAATTTACTGGACAAAACAGTGTGTTAACATCACCCATAGAAAATGCCTTACCTCTGGCCCTCACGAAGTCAGGCCAGAGACTTCTCCGTCCCTTCCTGAAAGTCTGGCGCCATATTGCAACCTGTCAACAGTGGTTGTTTCGTGTCGGTTTGAGTCACATCATTAGAGAACCTACAGTTGCCAATCATAACTGAGCTTGTGCTGGTTCGTTAGAACTCCACTCCCCTCACACTGAAGGTGAGCTTGGCAGAATTTGTCAATCAAACCTTCGAGGATGGACCAGCAGGTGGCACATGCTTTCACTGAGGCATCAGATTGGTCAGTGAAAAACATGAATAACTTGCAAAAAAATATATATATAATGAAAAACAAAATAGGATAAGAAAGAAGATGCTAAGAAAAAAGGTTTCTGAGCAAGAATTATTCTGACAAATAAAATGACTGAGTAATAAGTATGTATTTCTCAATGGAAATCTTTGGGATTTTGGCTTCTTGCAACCATTGGGTACTTCCTATACGGAACACAAGAGGGGAGGGGCCGAACTGTCTATTGTTTTTACAGTCTATGGTAAGCCTGGTATGAAGACAGAGTCCCAGGCTCACATGAACAAAACAGACAAAACCAACAAAAGAACATAGAATAGTGGAACGTTGTAATGTCATTGTCATGGAGAAGTAGTAATTGAAAGGCTTTAAGGACTCTCTGGTAACATTGCATTCACCGAGACTATAATAGAAGAGGGTCTTTGATCATCAGCCCGTTAGCATCAGAAGGCTTCACTTTTCTTAACTTTCTTTAAATTTTGATTTTAATCATCACTTCTTAAGGTTTTTCAAGCCTGAATTTATTTACAATTGTCAGGGTTGACGTGCGGACACAAATGCAGAAGGCAATGTTAGATGCAAAGTCTTTCATTTATTCCAATAAAGTTCTCGAAAACCAGAACACAAACTCAGAAAGGTACAAAAACCACCCGACAACCAGTGCAAGGGAGACGAGGACTTATAACCAGGAGGAGATGATCAGGTAAGTACAGACAGGTCTACAAATTAAGGAGGGAGAGAACACACACTAGGAAGTGTCAAGAGACCTGAAAGAGCAGAAAAGTGAAACACAGGAATTACAAACCAACAACAAAATAAAACAGGAAGTGAACACCAAAACAAAACAAACAACCAATGTCGCGGGTCCAAAACCCCACAACAATTATATCAAAAATATTCTTAAATCTTGTTGCTGTGATGCTAAATTAAGTTCAGTCCTGGATTACAGAAGCTAGCAAAAGTATCATACCCCTTGAACTTCTCCACATTTTCTCACATTATGACCACAAACATAAATATATTTGATTGGAATTTTATGTGAAAGACCAACACAAAGCAGCACACACTTGTGAAGTGAAAGGAAAATTATACAAGAGTTCAATGGTTTTTTTTTTTTTTTTTTTTACAATTAAAAACTGAAAACTGCAGTGTGTAAAAGTATTCAACCCCCCTGACTCAATACTTTGTGGAACCCCCTCTTGCTGTAATTCCAGCTGCAAGTCTTTTGGGGTTTGTCTCTACCAGCTTTACACATCTAGAGAATGAAATCTTTGTCCATTCTTCCTTACAAAACAATTCAAACTGAGTCAGATTAGACGGAGAGCGTTTGCGAACAGCAGTTTTCAGATCTTACCACAGATTCTGGATTGGATTTAGGTTTGGACTTTGACTGGACCATGTCTGGTGTGTTCCTTACACTTCATGATGCTGTTTTCTCCCCAATATTCTATTGACAAACCACAGACTGTGATAAAACATCTGCATTTGTTTACTGAGATTAAATGACACACAGATGGACTCTATGAAGTCATGAAGTCAACATTTGATCAGTCACCAATCATCAAGCAACTTCTGAAGGGAATTGGATGCACTCAGAGAAAAGGGGGCTGAACACTTTTACAGACTGCACTTTTCAGTTTTTTATTTGTAAAAAAAAAAAAAAAAAAAAATTTTACTCTTGTATACCATATATCTTCCAAAAGTAGCCAGGCGTTTACTTTAAAAAAATGTTGGCCGACCGGCGTTTATTGGAAACCCACGTCTATGGGAGACCGGCGTTTATTCAATCACAGACGGAATGATGATGGTTAATGGGTTCATTTTGCGTAAAATTTGATCACAAAATGCAGAAAATAATAATTGAACATTTCAGTATTTATTGAAATAATGAGAACATTTTACTCTGTTCTGATTAGCACTGGCTGTGTATGTCAATCTCTGTATCAAAAATCCGTTTTGCTTTCATGCCAATCATTTTCCTGGAGACACGAACCTTTTCCTTTGCTCAGTAATCCATGTTCAAACCTGTTTTTCTAATTTGTTGCTGCTTTCTCCGCTCACCAGGAAACCAGGTTTGCTCCTTTTCATTCTTTCTGTAGCCTCTCTGCTGTTTTAGGATTCACCCCAGAATTGATACGAGGAGCTACTGGCTAAACAGATAATGTTTATTCGCTGTTAGCTACATGGAGCTAGCAGCTAATGTTTTTAGCAGTTAGCTAAGCTGTTAGCCGTTAGCTAGCCATTAGTAAATGAGATAAACACAGACATCACTCCATGATATCTGTGTTTATCTCAATTACTATGCACGAAAGATATGGATGATGTTGAGAGATCAGGTTGATTTATTTTGAAAAAATCTACAAAAACATCAGTGATCATGCTTCAATGTTTGGGTTCATGAAAACATGTAGAATCTCCTACAAGTGTTGAGGAAAAAAGTGAACTCTTTATCATGGAGCCTGGCCACTAGACTGGCGTCTATAACAGGCCGGCAGTCACAGGATAGGAGTAAACAATGAAGAGGTCATGACAGCGTTGAAAGCTAACAAAAACTGTAAACTGAACACAACAGGTGATGCCTTCATGAACACAATGACCACAACACTCAAAGGTCATTGTAGTTCTGAAGAGTGAGATGTTTTCTGAGGATGAAAAGAATCTCCAGACCATTTGAAGGAAGAGGACACCAGCAGCATTAGTTAGCCGGCATTTGTTCATCTCTTTGAGGTGCATTTGATGTGTTTTTGCAGTGCAACGTTTGTACAAAGCTTCAGTGTCTACTGGGTGGATGTGAAGAGCCCCTCCCTGAGTACATCTGCAAATGGCTCCACCACTTCTCCTCTTGATGTGAGTAACACACCTAAAAAACAGCTCACCATGACTGAAAAAGACTCTGAGAAGAATGTGATGGGGGGGCTGTCTCAGGCAACCTCTTTCCCTCAGACTGTACTGGTTGCAGATGAATGCTCTGCTTTAAGATTATAATCTGAAAACTTTCATAAAAACCCAAAAGGAAGCAGAAGTTGAGCTCCTGCCTGACCATCCAGTTCTCTCTGTAGTTTTGGGTAAATTACTCATTTTACAGAGTAATGGATGACTTTGCTTTAGTTACTGTATTACATTTTAATTACTTTCCTCATTCCCTCATTTCAAAAGTAGTTCACTCCTCTTGACTTTCCTTTCCTTTTTTCCACTCACATACACATTCTCAAATGAATAAAGCAGCACAAACAAGATTCCCTGTAAAATTCACAAAATGAAAACATAGAGGTGACACAAGGGAAATCTGGTTTTATATCACCAACTCATTACTTTCAATGCATGAACATGAGAAAATGCACACTGTGTGGTGGCCTACTTAGTGTACAGACAGGTTGCTCATTGACACTACAGCAGTGGAAAGCAGTTCATCTTCAGGACACAAATTGCACTTAACTGAAATGTTTTTATCTTTGCTTTAAACAAAATTAAAATCATTCAAATACCTCCAGCTGCTGAATGTCACTACAAATTCATCCACGTTCACATATCCCCTCTCTTCATCTTAGTTTGACCAGTCTCCTACTCTGCATCAGCGTGCATGCGTGCACGCTTGCATCAGTAACTCTTTTTGGTTGTTTTTTATTAGTAGGCTTTCCGTTTGTTTCATTCAACAAAAGTGCCAACTGTTTACAAAAATTAATTTGCTTTGTTAGTCACTGATGGTTTACTGAACCAAAATGAGAATGACGTAATGAAGGTTACTGTAGTCCAGTCATTGTAATTCGAAAACAGAAACTGGAATTGTAATTAGTTACATTATTCTGTTACTGACAAAAGTAATTAAATTAAAGTAATTTGTGACTTTGTAATTCATTATCCCCAACACTGCCTCTCTGTGTCTCTGATGGCTGAAAGTGAAGTCCTGCAGAAACTGTCTGCTCACAGAACAGAGTCCTGATGAAGACACTGATAGAAAACCGACAGAAGATCTGAAGTCTTCAGCGATTCTGACAGCAGCTCTTTGGCTCTTTCTGCTGCTCTGCTGCAGATGTGAACATGTTTTCAGTGTTACTCGTGTTTGCTATGATAGAGGATCTCCAGCAGCGGGTGTGGAGCCTCAAAGATCTGCCTCAGTAAGCCCTCTGGCTGTGACCCTTCAGTCAGCACCAGCTGTTTTTTCATGTCAGCCACCGCGCTGTCTCCTGGCACAGTGAGCTACGAGATGTCTGGTTCCTCCAGCGGATACATCGCCTTTGGATTCTCTGATGATCAGCAGATGGTAATTTGAAGGAAACACCTGAGTGCAGGGAGCAGAAGTGTGCAGTGTGTCACATGCGGACCTGACAGGTTGTTGGTTCCTGTTCGTGTGTCTGCAGGGAAACGATGATATCTACATCTGTGGTGTGGGGGCGAATGGTTTGGTGTCGGTTCAACACGCCTTCTCAACGGGAGCATCAACTCCAACCACCCTGCCTCTGGTACCAAACTTCACGCACTTTGGTGACTAAACCGGTACTCTGTGGTTGAAGCTTATGCAGAGACGTCCTGTGATTATTCCACAGGGGAACGTATCTGGTGTGGAAGCATCGATCACGAACAATGTGATCAAGTGTGTCTTTGTTTCCTCAAATTCCATTTCCACTCAGCGGACGTCAGTCAGTAACCAAACCTATTACCTCCTTTATGCGTATGGACCCAGCAGCAGCGGTAAGAAAACAACTCAACCATCACTGCTGACAGAAATGGGAGCTGAGAGTCTTTCATTCAACTCCATGTTTGCTTTAACACAAAAGCTGAATCTGTAAGTTCTCTGTCCTTTGAACAAATTAACAAAGAACTTCAGAGGAAAGCAGTCTGTGAAGAGATGGGGTCCTCTGCAGACAGCAGAGATGGTTCCCTGGTTCTCAAAGTCCCTGAAACACCAAACATGTAACCAGAAAGGCTGCCAATAGTTTGCTGTGTGTCTAACAGGACAGATCCAGAGGCATATAGGAACTTTTGTCAGCAGTGAGAAGATGGACATCTCTAATCCGCAGACGAGCCAAAGCTCTGGACTACCTAAAATCATCCAAGCACACGGTACGGTCCTGCTCTTCTGTCGGTTATCAGATACTCAGTAATACTTTGCAATCCTGATCTATGTGTGAAATACAACAGGAACAGTACCTCCAACTCTTCCAAGTCATTGACTTTCTTGCTCATTACTGCTGTTCAAAAAAAGAAGTTGAATGAAGTTTGTTTTTGTTTCAGGGACGTTGATGCTCACATCCTGGATGACCACTGCATCTGTGGGGATGATGTTTGCTCGATACATGAAGTCAGCAGCAAAAGGACAGAAGCTTTTGGGGAAGGATATTTGGTTTGTGGTGAGTTTTACTCTGAAGATCCAACATGACCACTGAGAAGTCATAAAAAGTTTGATTTTACTTTTGAATCATGAAAAGTGGAAGAAAAACTTTAGAAGGTCTTGAATACAGCTGTACACACACGTGCACTCACACAGACACGCATGCACAAAAACACATGCATACATAAATACATGCACATGCATGTGCAGTCACACAGACATCCAAACACACATATGCACAAAAACAAACACTTATGTAAACACACCTGTACAATATGTGCATGCACACACGCATTTACAACAAACATAACAGTAATGTGCTTTCACACATCCACTAGTGTGTACACTTCCAGCCCCACAATGACAAATATAGCACAGACAGCAACGATGGTATAGG
This sequence comes from Oryzias celebensis, assembly GCA_014656515.1. NCBI lineage: Eukaryota > Metazoa > Chordata > Actinopteri > Beloniformes > Adrianichthyidae > Oryzias > Oryzias celebensis. The sequence goes on from BNCR01000056.1 coordinate 29,635, forward strand.
AGAGGTGGCGCCGTATAGTTGCCATGGAGACTCAGACAAACATCTGCTCGATGCTGCAGAGCTCATGTGTCTGCACACTCCTCCAGCTATGATTACTCCAGCAAATGTTGTGTTTTTAACAGCTGGGACATGGAGAGCCCCCTGGATTAAAGTGCACGATCACAATGTGAGCATGTGTCCCTGCAGGTCCACGTGGCTGTGATGAGCATCACTGTGATCGCCACCTGCATCGCTTTCATCCTTCCCTTTGCCTATGCCAAGGACTGGTCTGGGGTCAGTGCACGTGAACACTTGCCGGCTCTCTGCCGAGCTGTTGTCTGATGATGCTAGTGTGTGTTGCAGGGAGCTCATCCGGTACTGGGATGCCTGGTTATGATCCTGTCTCTACTGCAACTGCTGGGGGCGCTGCTGCGCTGCGGACCTCAACATCCTCGGTACAAATCTAAGAGTGAAAGAGCACAGACCACTGCTGTGCACGCAGTGGTCATTCATGATCTTAACGTGACACATTCATTCATTCACTGAGTTAGACACTCACTCCCTCAAAGTGAAGCTTTTTAAGGTGCTGCACAAAGAATGCAAGAAACTTTAAACCATTCAAATGGAAGATGATCTGAAATAGCTAAAAACTGATTCATTATAAATGATAGGTCTGTTTGGTCCACGTGATTCCTAGTGATCTTATCTGTTGTTTAAATATTCTAACCAACAGAAAACGCATGATTTTTCAGTGTAAAAATCCTCATAAGGAGCATTTAGGCCTCCTGCAGCTCCTAGAGCTACGACAGGGATGGGCAACCCCAGGCCTCGAGGGCCGCAGTGTCTGCATGGTTTCCAGATATCCAAGCCCAAGTCATGACTGATTACCTTGTTCAGGTGTGTTCAGCCAATTAGAACATGCCAGAACATGGTATGTTGGAAAACATGCAGGAATGCGGCCCTCGAGGCCTGGAGTTGCCCATCCCTGAGCTAGGATGAAGTTGAAGAACGAATGAAAGGAATGATGTTGAGGCTGCAGTAGGTGTTCTTCATCTTTTAATGTGAGAGTCTAACTGCTCTCCTTTCTCTCTGACAGGAGGTTTTTCTTCAACTGGTTTCATGCTTCAAACGCAGTGGCCATTAAGGTTCTAGCTGGTGCGTGGTGACATAAAAATTAAAGCGCGAGTGAAACCTTCTGCCATGTCTGACAGCAGCTTATTTGTGCTTGTGAACAGTGGCAGCCATTTTCACCGGCCTGAACCTGGTTGATTCCACACATGGATGGCTGATGAAAGTGATGGGAGCGTTCCTGGGCTGGGATGTTTTGTTCTACTTCCTATTTGAAGTCAAAATCAGGTGGAAGATGAACAACGAAGGTATGTTCCAGCAGCTGTTGTACTTTTTCAGTTTTGGTCACGAAAGGCAGCAGTTTGGCTTAAAACTGTAGTCATAGAAACCATCTTTGTTTTTCCGGCATTTAAAAGGGAGACAGCTTCATCGCTGAGGGTCATGGTGGATTTCAGGCAGGACATTTCTTTTTCTGCCAGAGCATTTCTCCCTGATGGAAAACCAGATTTTTTATTTTGGAACTAAAACTATTTGAAAGTTTCTGTGATTTCCATTTTTACTGTTTTCTGGAAAACTTGGGAGATGGAATGAATCCGCTGACTGGCCTGTAGGTGTTCATGGGCTGAAGTGAACCTGTCTGCATCTGCAGTTATTGTTTAATGTTCACGCTCAATAAGTTTTCCTGAAAAGTTTTGCTTTCTTTACAGGGGAAATGTCGGGATCCAGAACGGTAAGCTGAAAAAGCATGAACACAAACAACAAGACCACAGTCAAACTGACTTCATGCTATTTAAATGATGATTTCAGCAAAGCGTGGTGCTGAGGATGGTGTATGTGATGGGAAACCTGGCCTGTCTCATTGCTCTGCTGGTTGGAATTGGAACGTCATGAGCTGAAGAAACGTCAGGAGCAACAACGTTCAAGTAGACTATTCTCCAATGTTCCAGAAATGCTGGAGTTTGGTAGAGAAAGTTGTGATAATAGCTTTGAACCAAATAAACAGACTGATCACCTGTGTTTCCTAACCAGATTTGCTTGATTTGACTTCAAAGAAGCTCTGCCCGGAGAGACTCAAAAACTGGAAATCTTTACTTTTTTGACTTTTTTGATCACTTTTGGGATTCAAAAATACTTGAGATGTAGAAGAGTTCAGTGTGTAGGAAAAAGTTTACAGGAAACACATTCCTCTTTCATTCAGTCACCATCAGCAAGCCCTACAGAGCACAGGAATCCCACAGTCAGACCAGTTTCACAGAGTAATGAGGACAGGTGCTGCCATCAAGAAAAACAAAGGGTGTGTGTGTGTGTGTTCAGGGGGGTTCACAGAAAAAAATGATGAGTCACTGCCGACTGAGCAGCCACATGAAGTAGTCAGCGGCTGAGAGCCTTTCAGAAATTCCCCAAGATCTGGTGTCAGCGAGACAACAAATGAGGCAAGGAAGTGCAGGATGACGTAAGAAGCAGAAGTGACGCTCTGACGGACGACATGTTCAGCTCTGGTTTCTCTGCCGCTCGTTGGAATGACTGTGGGTTTAAAAAGGTTTCTGAGAAAACATCTTCTGAGCCTGAAACCAGAGCTGTGCGCAGACAAAGATGACATCATGGAAGCACATGCGCTTACAAATGCGTGGAACAAGCTCCAACCCAGGCCGGCGTCAGCGGGTGGGCCGGGCTCACTCATCCATGAATCAGGGCCAACAGCACAAGCTGCCACCATATCATTTTGGATTCACACTTGGCACTGTTGTAAATCCTAAGATTGCTACAAAAAAAAAATAAACAAAGAAAAAAAAAGGACATTAGAATTTGGCTAAAAAAGTGAGCAGAGAATCCATGAACAGTGACGCAACTGAAAACTGAAACCACTTCAGCAAAGCAAATACAGCCAAACGCTGTGGGGACGAGCATATCAGCTCCACTTCTGCCCTCAGCAATCCCCAAAGTGTTGGTGAACACCTTCAATGTTTCTAAAATTAGTTCTGTGTCCATTATTATTTAACTCATAAATAAAAGACTGCTCATGTGAAAGTGTTTCATCCTCCCCCGTCCCTCTAAAACAATGGACTATTCCATCAACATCATGTTAACAGCAGAGACTTCAGAAATTAAGAAAAGTGTAAAATTAAGGCATTGAAGGGCCTGCAAGCGCTACCCGTCCCCGGCTCTATGCCCCACTGCCCTCGCCTCTATGCAACACTGCTGCCCTCATCACCTGCCTCTACACACCACCGCCGCCCACCTTTAATCTGACCCCACTTGCAAAGCAGCCACAAAGCATGCCTGACCCCTCTGCCCTTTCTCTTTTGGTAAGGCTGGTCTGAGCTGTATGTGAGAAATTGATGTAAACAGCACTTTTTTCAAAATGGCAGCTTTTCTGTTGGTTTTATCTCCACAGCAACCCTTTTATATTTAGGTCGCCTGGTGATACCAAACAGATTGACTTAAGTTTTAGAAGAATAGGCAAAAATAAACTTTTGGATTTCCTTGGCAACCAAGGTTATTTGCCAGCCACGCCCACATTCCTAATATGTTCATATCCTGCTTTATAAAATTTTGTCCAGCTCTAGTCAGGGATCAAAATATAAAATTTTCACAATATTCTATCAAAAAATATGCGAGTAACAGGAGTCCACCACTTTTGCAAGCTCGCCGTGCGCACATCGGTCCAAATCTACAACTTCTAATCTCAATATTTTTTTCCAAATTGCCTCCCAATGATGCCCAAGAAGTTACAAGATTGATGAAAATCCCATGGACGAATCTTTGCTGGTTACTTGTGCTAAATTGTTTTATTTTTCTTGAGAATTCAAGGTGGTGACCTCTTGCTATGGTCAAAGGTCAACAAAACTCCAGAGGTCATTGAAGACTTACGCTATGTCCAAATTCATTCACTACTCACTATATAGTGCGTTCGCCTTTTTGTAGTGGTGTCAGAATAACAAAATCGAGTGCACTGGAAACTGACCAGAATCCTCTGCGAAAAACAAGTGTGCATCGATGGTCACTACATTGGAAAAGATAGACCACAATGCATTGCGTTTGAATGCCTTTCAAGATGGCAGAAGCAAGGCGCTCAAGGTAGATGACATATAAATCTAAATATTTTAGTATTTATTGTAGAATATTCTGTACCATTGCTACATATGTAATATGATATATGTCATATTAGGTAATTACTTTACGGACAATGTATATTCTCCTGCAGCTGGGTTTTTTATTTTCTTATTCCTTTTGTTAAATATGAAAGTACTTTTTTTTTGTTTTTTTATTTAAAGCAAGTTTGTGTAAAATATCTTTGTAAATAAACTTATAAAAAGGACTTTTGGTGGAATGCTAATATGGTTTGAAGAAAAAACACTACACCTTCTCTGAACTCAAGAGAGTGTTGCACTTATTTATAATGTGTAAATATATAACTCATAATCCAGTCTTGGACAATAATGTTTACTATTTTGCCCAGCAGATGGTGTAACCCTGAGCATAATTATTGACAATTGCAAAATAATTAACTTACAGGTTGCCTGTCTCTGGCTAAGGCAGCCAGAATAAATCTTCTCAGATGTCTGCTTCTCCTCCTGGCCTCCCTGTGCCTCATTTTGGTCCATTTTCGGTTTGATCTTATTAGAAATAGTTGAAATAGTTGAGTTTGTTGTTGGTGCATGCTTCCTGTGTTCTCACGTCTTCTCGTTTCAGGTCTCTTGACTCTCCCCTCCTATTGTGTTCTCTCCCTCCCTAATGTGGCACACCTATTGGTACGTGTCTCATCCTGTCATTCTGTTTATAGGTCCTCGTCTCCCTTGCACTTGGTGTCGGGTGGTTTTGGTAGCAGCACGAGTTCATGTGCAGCTTTCTTTATCTGACTGAAATAAATCAGAGACTTTGCAATTACAAGTGCTGTTTGCATTTTGTGTCCTCATGACAACCCTGAAAGTAAATGGTTCTGTAGCGCGAAAATAAAAAGATAACATTGTGATGGACTAGTGATATGACAGTTCTTTTATGAACAGAAACATTAAATATCGCCACAAAAATGTTTGTAATTAATTTTTTTACAAACCAGACTCGTTTGCATTATTAAAACAACAGTAGATTCATACATAGCTTTCGTAAACTGTTAATATTTATTATTTTTTTCGGAATATCAGTGAAGTCACCATCGACGTTTTAAAAAAAATGTAGTTCCCCTCCAGACCAGGTGGTGGCAGTAATGCAACTATTTTGTTGTTTGTCACCTGGCATCTAAACACCCGAAGAAGAACGGCGACCAAAAAGTAGTGAGCATGGTGTCCGAATTGCTTTAAAATCCAGGGCACTACATAGTCCAGCATTATATAGTCGAGCACTATATCGTTTTTTAGTAGTTAGGGAGTAGGGCATGAATTCGGACACAGCCTTAGGCTAGCAGCATGTGTGTAAAATTACGTCAAAACAAAAGATTGGTTTTCCTGTACTTGAAAACGGCCAAATCTTAAATTTTTACACAAAATGGCTGCCAAGCTGTAGGTTATTTGGTTATCCCATAATAATTGTGTAAGTTTTCTTGGATATCCCTGAAGTGTGTTTTGGTTTCATTTGTGTATTTCGCTTGCTGTGATGTCATCATCAGGGGAGGGGAGGGAGGGTGTCGTTCACTATACCAACCTTTTTTCAACCTTCTTTTTTTTGTTTGCCGTGCCCACTATTTCTCGTATGTTATTTTGTTTTGTTCAGCTTGAGCTACTGTAGGTCATGTGGCCATCCCAAAATAATTTCAAAACTTTGTTTGGATATTCCCGACACACAAAGATTTCTCACAATTTCTTAAAATTCGGATATTCCATATTGTGGAAATACTCAAAATCCAAATCTCACATTTTGCCACAAAATGGCTGCCAACTAGTAGGTCATGTGACCATCCCATAATAATTGTAAAAGTTCTCTTGATATCCTTGACGTGTGTTTTGGTTTCGTTTGTGTATTTCGCTCACTGTGATGTCATCATCAGGGGAGGGGAGGGAGGGTGTCGGTCACTATGCCAAAATATCATTTTTAGTCCTTACTAGATGAGTGCAAATTTTGGTGACTTTTCGCATGTGACGAGGGTTTTTGGAGGAATTTGGAGTCAGAGGTGCAGAAATGTTTAAAAGTGTGAAAACAGTATGGTCCTTGCAGTCAGGCACTGCTGCTGTGGGCCATAATGATCAAGTGTGACACCAGAATTACCAAAATGTTGTTGTCTAAAAGAAGAAAGGCTGATGTGAGTTCTCAGCTTTCCAGGAAAAATAGAATTTTATTCATTCTCTGAGCTGAATGCAAAGCCGTCTTGGTACGTAACCAACAGGTCGCACCGTCAATGAATGTAACATTCAGCTCCACCATGACATTCACCATAAAGAAAAGTTTCACCATTTGCAGGGGCAGTTAAGAAAATGGAAGATTAACCAACAATAAGCTGAACTGAAAACCAGCAGTCTGCATTTACTGCAGCCGTGATGTCAGTGATGGAGCAGTGAAAGCTGGCTACCTTACTGTAAACAAGTTGATGCAAACATCCAAACCATTTTCAGATGGTGAACGTGTGAAAAAAAGCATGCTGAAGGCTGCAGAAGTCATGAACCCCAAAAAGCAGTTGACGTTTACTGATGAAAGCACCAACATCACAGAGGTGATGCTTTACCCAGCTCAGCCTCGATGACCTCCATCAACATGAAGACCATCTCCATCCTCTCAAGAATCCTGTCAAATTCTGTCCAGATTTCCGCTCTGGACTGATCATTCATTCTGGATCTGTGGCAAGCATTAATGCACAGCAACTTTCAGACTGTCACACCTTTTCAGCACAAATCCACTAAAGCCTTCGTGTTCATGAACATTCTGTGTGATCTCTGAACTCATGTGATGCTTTGATGAACATTTTCTATCACAATCATCCATGAAAGAGTAAAAGCCTCAGTGGATAAACAGGAAGTAGACTTTTAGATTCAGTGAGCCACAAATGGAAGAAGTGATCAACTTTTGACCAAAGAAGGAAGATTCATATTCCTTTCATGTACTTCTCACTTTACAAAGTAAGTAATACAAGTTGTGTGTCTGCAAACAAACATTCTGCAAACAAGTGCAAAACAACTGTGTGGTTTGGAAAACAGTTTGTTCTTTGATAAAGATGTTACACAGCTGGAATGATGGGCCGACACTCTCTGTGCCACATATTTAATTTTTTTTAGACTGTAAAACATGTAAGCAAACCATTAGCAACTGGAGCACACTGGATCACATTCTCTGCTCATGCTAACCACGTACTGAGTAAGCTTCTTCTTGGTCAGCTACTGATGTATGGAACTCCAAGCGCCCTCTGCTGGCAAAAGTGAGTACTGACTCAGAAAGCCTTCTGCAACACACAAACTATTGCAGTTTAGATGGGCATAACAGTACTGTTGCTGGTTGTTTCTAACCTTGACAAAATTAATTGGGGGGGCAACTGTTTTAATTGCCTGTTTCAGTCACGCAGTGCCACAAAGACCTTTGGATTTTTTAGACACACAACATAAATATTTGAGTAAAATCTGCTTTGGCATCCTTACGCTTCAGTTAGTTTCTCATAATCAGTGCATGTTCTCTTTAAACAAATATGAGCATAAAAATGACACCAACTTAAAAAAATAAAAGCTTTCTCAGGTCCAGATATTATTTAAAACATCTTAGTTAATATCTGTTGATGAAGACTCCAGCATTAAAACTCTGTTGATGATTAGACTTTCTGCACTGCTTTAATTCTTTTTTATGTCTGGAAGCTTTTCAACAAAAAACAACTGAGAAAAACAACAAGAGCTAGTTCAGAAGTCTTTCAAAGTGTTGCCAATCATGTCTTTTTTCTTTTAAATTCTGAGTCATGAGCAAAGATGCACTGTCCAAACCCCAGTGGATGACAATTAAAAAGGCAAAAAAGTGGGAAAGGAGATTTAAACACATCAGGTTAATAATGCTTTGTTTGAATGTACACTAACATTCAAAAGTTTGGAGTCACTTATGACACGCTCCTTTTTCTAGAAAGGAAAACACTCTTTTTTATTCAATGAAGATAACTTCAAACTAGTGAGAAATAGACTTTGTACTTTATTAATGATGAGATTATTAGAAAATCCTTGTGCAATCACATTAGCACAGCTGTAAACAGTTTATTGGGTAAGAGAAGCTATAAAACTGACCTTCCTTTGAGGAGGCTGAGTATCTGTAGCATCACATTTGTGGGGTCCATTAAATGTTCAAAATGGCTCTAAAAAAAGAGAACTTTCATGTGAAACTCAGCAGTCTATTGTAGTTCTTAGAAATGAAGGCTATTCTATCAGAGAAATTGACAATAAACTGAGGGTTTCCTTCAGCGAACAGCACCAACGGGCTCTAACCAGAGTGATAAAAGAAGTGGGAGTCCCAGCTGCACAACTGAGCAAGACGATAAGTATTAGAGTCTCCAGTTTGAGAAATCGACGCCTCACAGGTCCTTAACTGGCAGACTTGCTTTGCCTTCAGGTCAGAGGGGCAAAGAAAAAGCCAAATCTGAGACTGGCTAACAAAAGAAAAATAACAGACACTGGAGAGAGGAAGATTGGAGGGGTAAAAAGTGTTATGGACGAACAGATCACCAGCAGGACGACCTTTGGCTGACTCTAAACCACACTGTCTCATTGAATAAATCCCTAAAATCAACAGGCTGCTGCATTTCAAATGTGTTACAGGTCTGCCTCACACTGATGAGCCCTCCATCCTTGACCATCACACGCCTGACAGCATTGAGGCCGTTTCACTCGTGCGACGAGTGACCCGTATTTTGTACTAGCTACTAATAATAAAAATGTTTATCTTTTCTAGCTACTTGTTAGGAACTCTGTTTTTCTAACCTGTTAATTAAAATTCAAAGCATTTTAGAGCTTCTTCACTATCTCTTTACATGTTATCGCTTCATTATATGATTCATAAAAAAAACAAAAAACAAAAAAAAAAAACTTCAGACTTTAACCTTTAAAAGATGAAAAGTTATGAAAATAAACAATATTGGACATTGACCATTTGCAGAGAAAATGAACATCTTCAAATTTAATTTTATGCCATTGACCAGTAACCAGTTATCATGTTGAGCTTTGGGCTGAGGACATGCTAGCTACACAGTGGAGTCAGCATGTCCAGTGTGGTGAGTAAAAATAACAAATAAAACATCCAAACTGCTCCAGTAAACAGAACCAAACTCATGACCAACACCACCATGAACAGCAGACAGGATCATTACTAAACCTTTATTTGTCTTAATAATTTAAAACTGGAAAATATTTCATTCTTTCAAAAACAACAACAAACTAAAGTGTTTTAGAATCAACTTTCTCAAACAACTGCAAAAACACTGAAATACGTTTGTCCAAAAACATCCTAATTGTCCTTCAGTGATGACCTGCTGAAGATCACGGTGCTGGGTGTGAGCTTCAGCTCGCTGACTGATGGCTCCTTTTTGTTGGGAAGAGTTCATCATGAAATAACAATCAAAACAACAAATAAAACAAACAAAACATACTGGACAGGAGAGGAGGAGAGGACATCCGGTCATTTACAGTTGACTCAAAGTGACACATTCTGCTTGTTCTGTTTTTGGTTTTTCTCTGCCTATTCCTTTGCAGGTCTGTTGTGTTCTTCTCTTGCTCCTCCCTCTCACCTGTGTCTCCTGCTGGAATGTTTGGAATATCATACTTCTACTTTGCTTTTATTATCAGGGCAGTGTCTCTTCTGTGCATGTTCTGTAGTCACACTCAGGGAAAAGGATACTTTTCTTGTGTCTTAAAACAAATTAAAATGTCAGTGTCATAGTAAGAGTGGTTTAGTGAATGTCATCTACCCTTCTCAACTAAACAACTCCTGAAACGTTTGCTGGAGTCCGATTTTTGTTTTTTTATTTAGAAAATAAAAGCAGTTTTAGGATTTTCCAATAAGGCTTCTTCAGACTCCCACGACAGACGAGAACATTTGTTCAATGAGACCCCCCAGGTTACGGTCACTCAGAGTTATGGATCCGGGATGAAACAGCAGGATGTTCCTTTATTGTGTCACATTTCATGTACGGTCTCAAACCTTACTGGCCATATGTTCAATGCATCACTCATTCATTGTGACTTGGGATCAAACAATAGAAAACGACCCCTCTACATTTGATCGATTGTAGACATTTCATTCATGTCAAGGCTTCAAACATTACATGACAGATGTCTCCTAACAATGGGACACCCCTCACATCACAGGTGGTCTGTAGGTGAGGAGATCAGTTCATTTCAATTCAATTTTATTTCTATGGCCTAATATCACAGTCATAGCCGTCTTAATGGACTGACATCAGTATATTGCAAGAACAAAAAGTCAAACATGAAAATGTAAACAATAGCTGGTTGTTAAACAGACTAAGCTGAACAAACATCTCTGCCCTTACACCCTCCTTCTCAGTGAGGAAAAACTCATAAAAAAAACGGTACAGCAGGTAGAGCATCTCTCAGGTATTTTAGACCTAGTATAATGACCTCAGTTTTTTCTGGGTTTAGGAGGAGGTAATTAACTGCCATCCAAATCTTGATGTCACTAATGCAGACAAGAATAGAGATTAGTCCCTTTTCTGTGGCCAGTAACAAGTCATTAGTGACTCTAACCAGTGCAGTTTCAGTGCTACGGTGAGGTAATTTTGTTCAGCTTATATCTAATATTTAGGATTTTACAATCGAAGAATGAAAGAAATTCCTCAGAGCTGAGAGTAGCAGGAATATGTGGTTCCACTGAGCTGTGTCTGCTGGTCAGTCTGGCTATAGTACTAAAAAGAAATCTCGGATTATTTCCATTCTGTGATATTAAAGCTGAATAGTATTGGATTCTGGCTTTACGCAGAGATTTTTTATAGTTTAAAAGGCTATATTTTCAGTTATTCAGGGAATGCTCTGAGCCGGATCGGTGTCATTCTCTTTCTAACTTACGGGTTACTTGTTTAAGGGAACGTATTTCTGTCAGGGTTGACGTGCGGACACAAATGCAGACGGAACTCGGAATGAAGAAGAAATAGATTTAATGACTCGAGAGCGGAACATTAAACCAGAGCAAACAAACAAAACCACCCGACAACCCGTGCAAGGGAGACGAGGCCATATAACAGGGAGAGAGGATTGGTTAACCACATACAGGTGTGCCAGGAGGGAGGGAACACACAAGGAGGGAAGTGTCAAATGACCTCGAAAGCAATGGTGAGCACAGGAAATACAACAAAATAAAACAGGAAGTGCCAAACACAACAACAATTAATGTCCTGGGTCCATAACCCCTACAGTACCCCCCCCTCAAGGTGCGCCTCCTGGCGCAGGGGGAAGTCTGTTCCGATGCCGCCGATTGAAGTCCCTGATGAGTTCAGGGTCCAGAATGCGTGAAGCAGGCTCCCAGGACCTCTCCTCAGGCCCGTACCCCTGCCAGTCCACCAGATACTGGAGGCCACGACCCCGTCGCCGAACGTCCAGAAGGCGACGGACAGTGTAGGCCGGTTGGCCATCAATGATGCGGGGAGGGGGTGGCGGAGAGGATGGCCGCTGCAGGGGACTCGTGACATGTGGCTTTAGCTGAGAGATGTGGAAAACCGGGTGGATGCGCAAGGACCTGGGCAAGCGCAGCCTGACTGCCACCGGATTGACGACCTTGATGATCTCAAAAGGACCGATGAACTTGGGGAACCGCTTCTTTGACTCTGTCCGGAGTCTGAGGTGCGAGGTGGACAACATGACGAACTGACCAGGTAGGTAGGATGGTGCTGGCGTGCGGCGACGATCTGGCAACCTGTTGTGGGAAACCCCTGAACACAACAGGGCTCGTGACTCGGAAAACACCTCAGTCAGGTCATGACATTCAGGCTGCACCTTGAATGGGTCAGGTGAGGGCGGCCGCCCTACTGGGTCGGCGGGATCTCCCCCAGGAGGCCGAGCTGAACGCAAACAGGTGGTGTGACATTTCTCACTCCAGCCGGAGACACGGCTGGAGGGCCAGTCGATGACTGGGTTGTGAGCATTCAGCCAAGGGCAACCTAATACCAGTGGGTTCTGTGAGGAGGAAAAAACGGGTGTGCTCGTGGTGATTGTCTGACACAATCAGATGAACCGGCTCAGTGACTCGTGAGACGGTGGCTAATTCTTGGCCGTTGAGGGAGACCACTCGTAAAGGACGGGGCAAAAACTCAGACTTCAGACCGACCTGTTTGGCTAGCTCGGCGTCCATGAGGTTCTGCTCTGCTCCTGAATCCACCAATGCTCTGACAGAAACTCCCCCTTTCTGGAACATAACCCGAACATCCAAAACACAGGAAGCAGGTCTCGGGATAGTGGGAGCCGGACCACGGCTCTTAAGCGCGCCCACTCTTATTGATGAGTTGGGGCAATCCCTGCAGAAATGACCCCGGCCGCCACAGTAAAGGCACTCACCTGCCGCCATCCGCCGCCGTCGCTCGGAAACTGTCAGTCTGCCCCGGCCGAGCTGCATGGGTTCCTCTGAGACTAAAGACGGGGGTTCTGCAGAAAAAGCAGCAAAGTCAGGTGAGTCCATGATCCTGTGCTCAACAGGACTGCGTCGGGGGCGGGGTGCCACCCTGCCATGCTCCTGCTTGTGGTCCTGCAGGCTATTGTCAATTCTGATGACCAGGGCGATGAGGGGTTCCAAGGAGGAAGGTAACTCGAGAGCAATTAATCTGTCCTTTAATTCCTCGGATAGTCCCTCCACGAAAGCGTCCATGAGCGCAGTGGTGTCCCAACCACTAGTGGAGGCCAAGGTTCGGAACTCGATGGCATAGTCAGCTACACGTCGGTCCCGCTGTCTTAATCTCATAAGTGCCCGAGCCGCCTCTCTGCCTGGCTTAATATGGTGAAAAACCTGCTTGAACGCCTCCAGGAAGGCCGAGAGAGATGCGCAGGTCGGGGCTCCACGTTGCCACTCAGCGGTAGCCCAGGCTGCAGCTCTGCCGGTGAGGTGGGAAATGATGAAAGCCACCTTGGCTTGGTCCGAAGGATAGTGAGGCGCTTGTAGCTGGAAGTGCAGCTCACACTGGGTGATGAATGCTCTGCAGTCCCCGGAGTCCCCGGAAAACCTCTCCGGGCGGGCCAGCTGTGCAGCAGGGGCGACAGGAATCCCATCTTGGACTGGTGTGGAATGCAATGGTTGTGGAGAAGGGACGGACAGTGGATGTTGGATCCGCTCCGCCAACTGCTCCAATCGCTCACCCAATGCGGCAAGTTGTCGCTCGTGACGGCTTGACATCTCCAGTAATCCTTGCCGTAAGCAAGACATCTGCTCCTCCTGTTGGCGAAGCAATGCCCGTAACGTCTCCGCGTCCGCTGCGTCCATTTTACGGGTCGGGTGGTAATGTCAGGGTTGACGTGCGGACACAAATGCAGACGGAACTCGGAATGAAGAAGAAATAGATTTAATGACTCGAGAGCGGAACATTAAACCAGAGCAAACAAACAAAACCACCCGACAACCCGTGCAAGGGAGACGAGGCCATATAACAGGGAGAGAGGATTGGTTAACCACATACAGGTGTGCCAGGAGGGAGGGAACACACAAGGAGGGAAGTGTCAAATGACCTCGAAAGCAATGGTGAGCACAGGAAATACAACAAAATAAAACAGGAAGTGCCAAACACAACAACAATTAATGTCCTGGGTCCATAACCCCTACAATTTCAGTGTTAAACCACAGTGATACTCGGTTTTGTCTAAACAGTTTTGGTTTCAAAGGAGCAACAACATCAAGTGTTCTCCTGAGGGCCTCCATGGAGTCATTAACAATTTGATCATTTTTTTTCACATAAACACCTTTCACTTTATCAGGTTGATGACAGGAACACCCCCCGGTCTCTTTACCTCATCTTTCAGTCACGTACTCTAAGTTCCATTTACTTTCTGACATGTTTGTGGTGACGTCAAAAACTCCGCCCTCTTTGGGGGGGTATATACCACTCTCTTAATAGGTTGCAGAAGTCCTGCAGACTCTTCCTCTTCCCATCCAAGCAAATCTGGGAAAATTTGATCTGATCCAGAAACGTTTTGAAATACAGACACCTCAATTTTTGATCTGTGGACTTGGACTAGCGGATTTGGTAATCCGGATCACTTTAATTCTGATCCAAAGTTTCGAATTACTAGGCCAAAGTGATAATTCTGATCTCAGCTCAGTGCAGGATCTGGGGCTGATCTATTGTTTGTTTAATGTGTTTATGGGTTGCTCCTCAAAATCTGATAAATGAGTTGTGTCAAAGCGTGCAAAGAAACTGTTTAGTGTCTGCCATTGTGGGGGCGTGGCTGACACTGTCTGATGGCAGAGTTAGTACTCACAGCCACAAGCATGAGACTGTTTTCTGTTTCTTCAAATAAAGTCTGAAGTCTGAAGAAAACAAAGAAATGAAACAAACAGTGGCTCAGAAATAGGAAGTTGTCTCATGTTGCTCACATCAGTCAGCTGTCATATTACTGATGTTTCATGTACTTTCAGTCTGAACATGAGAAATGTTCAGCAGATTTTAGACAAAGTTGTTGTGTTTAAGACTTGCAGAAAAGTTTACATGATCTGAGTTGTAGGAGTTTTACTTTTTCAGAAAACTTTCATGATGAACAAACTTCTAAGTATTTTGTTTTTCTTGATCAGTCTTTGGAATTTAACCAGCGGAGGTGAGTAAAAGCTAAAGCCTGGTTTATTTCTTGTTCTGGCTGAATTGTTGTTTTAGCTCACCTTTTTACTGCAAAGATAATCAATGTGAACATTGTTGAAACATTTCGATTCTTTAGTAGTGTTTCTTTCAATTCTGTGTGATGAAATAAGGTTCCTTATTTGTTGTTAGCTTTAAGATCATGACTTGAACCTCAGTGTTCTGCCTTCTCATTTGTAACAGACCACCTCTATGAAGTTTTATTTCTGTTGTATAATGTTTGTGACAATGTTTCTATTTTATTCAGCTCCAATAAATGTCCATTTTTAAATTTTCCACAAATCAGCACATTGATATTTTATTGATAATTCATCCTCTGGAAACAGCTTCAAACTGCCTGTACGATGGTGAGAGGAAAACAGATGTGGTGGTGACAATACAACATGGTGTACTGAAGCAGAGATACAAGTCGGCTGATGATTATACAGGGTGCAAGGTCAGAGCAGACAGGTGGTTTCTGAAAGATGGATCAGGACAGGCAGAGGTTGTTTCGGGGTCAGACTATAGAGCAGAAAAAAAACAAGGAATCAAAACCTAAGTCTGGCCAGAGTTTGTCAAAGCTCAGCGGTGGGCTCAATGCCACTGGAGATCAGCTGACAGACTGGTAGGGTGATGGTGAAGCGGCCGGTCTGATGGAGGGTTGATGAGTTTGCAGACGTGTCACATCCCATCATCCTGAACACCTGTGCAGACAGAACAGGAAAACAGCAGTGGTGACCCGGAGAGCGAGTCAAAGGGACAGGGAGCTGCCAAACCATGACAGGACTAGATTTTGTGTAGGATCCATTTTCATTTGATAGATTTTTCTCTGAACTTTCAAAAAGGAAGCAAAAAGAATCACATGAAAACTTGAACCACAACAAACATTGTTCAGTTATTTCCCCTATCATAGTTCTGCTGCATTCAGCTGAATTTTATTTTCTACATAAACAACAGAGGCATTTCTAATAATTATTGCCGCTTTTGGAAAAGTCATCAGATCTGATAACAAAGCTTACATTCAGAAAGACCCCAAACCAAATGCTGGAGGAGCAGGCTAGACTTTTACAAAGACAAAAGAAATACTGATTCCAAGGTTTTGTCATCGGTTAGAATAACAACAGCATTGCCTTTTCAGTTTTTCATGCTCAAACAGAAAAGGTTCAGACTTGCTAAATTTGCTGGGAAGATAAGTGTGGAAAGACAAACATATTAGGGAAAAGCCTGAATAATGGACAAGACAAAATCAGATATATCACATATGAGAGGAGCAGTGAGGACATTCAAGAGCGAAACCTGAGACAAAAATCCAGTCTGATAGGAATAAACAAAAAGAGACGTGAAAAATCAGCCAGCAGGAGGTTTCCTACAGGGACAGGAGAAAACCTATTTATTGAAGAGAATTTGTAAACGTTAACAATGACAGATTAGAGTCACACTCACAGAGATTACTGCTACAGAGCACTATGTCCCATCTCACACACAGGGTAGAGAGGCTGAGGCAAGCATTATTGATCTTACAATGTCAACTCAACTGGATCTTAGTGATGCGGTTAGCACAAGATCCCAATCCCTCTGCAGAGTAACAAAAACAACAGGTAACAGTCGAGCATGTGGGAAGATATCTCAGAGGAACTGCAAAGAGGACGCTTGGTTTTAGGATCAACAACAGTCAGAAGCTCTGTTTGCTAGACTATTTTAATGGGATATGTGTTTGCTATATTGTAGCACCGAATAGATGTTTGCTGACATTATAACTAAAGCTGTTTGTAGACGTTATGCTTGATGTCTAAAGTGGGGGTCCACATTCACAATGATATATGGTGTTCTTCAACAGTCAATATAAGAAGATACACCCTCTGGTCTATAAGAAGGGGGCTGAACAGAGATCGGGGGCTTCTTCCATCTGACTGGGTTAACTGCATTTGGGCTCTGATCGATGATCAGTTCTGAAGATCTTCTGAATTTCTTCTTGAAGAAACAGACCCTTTGAGCATGGAATCACACAATTAAAAGACTCTCTAACGATGAAAAGGTGATGATAATCAATGACTAACAATATGCTGTTTCAGTTTACTTCAACTGTTAAACAGCTCATGGCAGAGCTTTCTTCAAACAGTGACTGTATCTGACGCCATTATTGCAGTTGCTGAGTCTACTGTCTTGTCTTCTGACAGATGTTTGTGTTTTTAACTGTTTTCATTTCTCAGGAGTATCCATGATGACAGACTGCTGCTAATAACTAAATGTTAAACCATCATCTGAAGAATGTCCTTCCGAAAATCTCATTCAGAGAAAAAAAGGCTTTTTTGCAGCTCAACGTTTCTACATCTGTCTCTTAATGTTTCACAGGTTCAGAAGTCTCCTGTCAGTTTGGGCAGAGCTGCATTTTACCCTGCAGTTTTCTACCTGGAAATCACATTGTCATCTGCTGGATTCTGCAGACAACAACAAAAACTAAAGTTCACTCCTACCATGACAACAAGGACCGTCTGGAAAACCAGGACCAGAAGTTTAGAGGAAGAACATCTCTGTTCCAGGATCAGATCTCAAAAGGAAACGCCTCCCTGCAGCTGACAGGAGTGATGGTTCAGTCACACTCGCACCATCACTGATGGAAGTGCAAGCAATGTACATGTAAATGTACATGTTCTGTACGGTACGAGAAATAACACACAGTCTGGGATCTTGTTTTTAACAAAAATCCAACACATGTGTAGTAATTTGTTTAAAAGAGCCAAAAAACACTAGAATGCGATCTGAATGAATATGTTTGCTAACCTTTGAAGCTACGACATAAACTTCTGTAATAATTTAAATAATTCAATCTTCAAATATCATTATGATAATAAGCTTCAAATATTGATGCATCATCTGAAGAACATCCTTCTAAAAATCTCATTCTTTCAAAGAAGTGTTTTTGTGGAGCTCAATGTTTAGATTTCTGTCTCTTAATGTTTCACAGGTTCAGAGGTCAGCTGTCAGTTTGGGCAGAGCTGCATTTTACCCTGCAGTTTTCCACGTGGAGACGGTCTTGTCATTGACTGGATTCAGCAGACAACAAAAACTAAAGTTCACTCCTACCATGACAACAAGGACCGTCTGGAAAACCAGGACCAGAAGTTTAGAGGAAGAACATCTCTGTTCCAGGATCAGATCTCAAAAGGAAACGCCTCCCTGCAGCTGACAGGAGTGATGGTTCAGGATCAAGAAATATATCGATGTTACACAGAGACCTTAAATTCTGCAAACTACTTCTACATCAGCATGAAAGTTTACGGTACGAGAAATAAACCCAGAAAACAGGAGAAAGTCCAAATGTTTGAGTTCAGTTTCTCCCATTCAGTCCATCAGACTTGATTAAAGCTGAATGTTCCACAGAAAGTCATGAAATGACCTGAAATTCAGAGTTTAGACAGTAGTTCATGATCCAAAGACATGTGTTGACCTTAGAGCTGTAAATACTCCTCACACACAACCTTCAGAGAAATGTGTCACTAAGGCTGAAAGTGTCTGAAAAGTGAAGAAAGCCGAAGAAATGACCAGCAAGTAAGAGATGCTGCAGAATTGAAGGAGGTTCTGCTGAAATATTGAAGGAAATGAGAAAGATCTCAAGCAGAGCTGCAGATAAGTGACAGTGTGCATTAGAGGAGGACACGCCTGCTGAGGATCAGAGTTCATCCTGAACCTGCTGAAAGCCTGAATTCTAGCAGCAGGAAGAGATGATTGACTTTTCCACACACTGACACTGATTCTCCACTGCTCGAAGCTGAAATTCTAGGTGTTTCCACTTGTTTCAGCTCCGCTTCAGAAGATCAACATGAACCAGACAGAAAATCGGATCATCTGCAGCTCAGATGGGATCTATCCTAAACCTGATCTCAGCTGGTCCATCAGTCCTTCATCCATCGGAACCTTCCAGAACACAACCAGAGTCCAGAAGACTGAAGAACTTCTTTACAACATCAGCAGCTCTCTGACTCTTCCAGACGGTGAAGATGAGCTGGACTACATCTGCACCATCAGCACTCCATCAAAGCAGAGGAGAGCTTCATGGAGGAGAGGACGTGAGTGTTCCAGTTCATCTGGAGAAATCTCAGTCTGATCACAGCAGAACTTTCCAGAATCAAAGACTATGATGTTCTTTTTCCCTGTGGGACTGTTCCTGCATGCAGACCTCCATGATTCCTCCAGGATCAAGCAGACTATGGATGATTAAGCTCTGAAAGGATTTCTTTCAGAGTGTCATTCATGTAAATGTGGAGGCAGGAGGCTGTGTGCAAACATCAAAGTGTCTCTGCTTCAGGCTTTGAGACATTTTGACTTGATGTTTGATTTCATGATGAACTGTTTGTTTCTATTGTCCAGCTTCAGTGAAGATCATCTCTGGAGAAGCAACCGTCTCCTGCTCTGCCTCAGACTCCTCCCTCAAAGGCTTCATTCTGGTTTGGAGCTTCAGTCAGAGTCAGATGATTGTGACCAAGAAAGAGGATGATGAGCCCAGAGTGTCAGAGGAGTGGAAGGAGCATGTGAAGGATGTATCAGAGTCAGGCAGACTCACACTGCAGCATTTATCTGCAGATCATGAGGGAACATACACATGTGAAGTCCACAATGATGAGGAGACCAACATCACTCAGGTCTCTCTGAGTTTAGGTAAAGAAAAAGGTGAGAAACTAGTTTGTCTGTCAGAGATCAGAGAAATTCCTCCCATGTTCCAGACGTACAAACCTGATCAACATAAAGTCTTTCAGAACTCATCCAGTCTTTGAGATTGGGTTTTACTTTGAAACTTTTAGTAACATTTAGATTGAGTTAACATGAAAACATGATGGCTGAAGAAGGAGTTACCAAAGACAGAAACATTTACCTGCAAAAGTGTTTTCTGAAAACTTTATTCAAAATAGAAAATCATGTTTCACAGTTTTAAAGGGAAAAAAAACATTTTTGAACTAAAAAACTGTTTTCTGTTTCAGGAAATTCTCATTCCATTGGCATCGCAGTGGCAGTTATTGTGATCATTGTTTTAATCTGCCTGGGGTTCTTCTACATGATAATAAAAAAAGGGTTCTTCTGCAGAGGAAGAATAAAAAAAGGTAAAGTGTGTGTTAGTGCACGTGTCTGTGCATGTCTTTGATGGTGTTAAACACTCATATGTGTTATCTTCTCTGTTACAGCACACAATCAAGCTCCTGACACATTTTCTAAGTCCTCCAACATGGAGTTAATCCTGTAAGTGTGTCTGTGTGCTGCCTTGCTCACAGGTTTCTGGTCAGTTTTGTTTAAAGATGGCAGAATGTGAAATGCAGATCTAACAGAAGAACCTTTAGGTGACAGAGGTCAGCTAATGTTCTGGATCATACATGCTTCTGTGGGCTTGCTTTCAACAAACACCCAATCAGCTTCATGACTGCAGCTCAACTTCCTGTTTCCTTAAAAGTCTTTGAGTTTCACAGCTGCTCTGACTTTGAGGCTCCAGAAGATGAAAAAATCCTCCAGAAAAAGGACTTTAAAATGGAGCTGAGTGGCAAAAAGGCAGAAACTGAAAGTGTCAAAGCAGAGCAGAATCCCAGCTTGATCCAGGAGAAAACGCTTTGCTTGACACCATCAGCAATGTTTGGACTAAAGTCTTCCTTTGAAAAACTACATTTTCTGAAAATCTTTGGAGGATTTTCACCCAAACTGGAAAAACAAACCACTGAACAACTTCTGACTCAGGTTTCATCCGGTTTTCAACTATCTTTATAGTTTGGAATCAATTTAAAAAGAGAGCAGAAAATGTGCAGGAGTTTCTGAACAGAATAGAGAATGATCCTAAAAGAAGATCTGAAGTGAAGAAAGTCTGACTTTTTTATCACACGTGGAACTTGTTTGGATCAAAACTGTTTTCAAATCAAACTGATTCCCTCTTGGAACGGTTGTTGTCCTGGTTATGTCTTTTCGGTGATGGGTTTGTATGTTTTTCTTGTGCATGTGTGGGTTTTGTTCAGGCACTCTGGTTTCTTCTCACAGTCCAAAAGTATGCTTCATAGATTACATTACATACATTGATGTCTCTAAATTGACCCAAAGTGTGTGATTGTGTCGCCCCACAACAGATTGGCAACGTGTTCAGGGTGTACGTTGGCGTATAATTACATGGTGTTTCACTACCGTCCTTGACGGCCCGAGGTGGTTTACAGTCACAGTCCCATTCATCCATTCACACACACATTCACACTGATGACGGCTCTGCTTCTGAACACTGGCGCCAACCTGTACCCACAAGGAGCACAGTGGGGTTCAGTGTTTCGCCCAACAGCGCTTTAGCATTTGGGCAAGTAAAGGAATAACCGGCCAACCGCGCTGGCTCGGCTCCGCGGCCAGCTGTACTGCCTTAGACCCCCAACCCCATGACCCTGAAAGGAATAAGAGTTCTGCAGATGGAGAGATGGAAGTGAAAAAATGTTTTTGTTCATGTTTTAGTTTGGCCAAATCCAAATTCTTCCCTACCCCTACATGTTCTCCTTACCCCTCCAATTGTTGGCGGTTGAGCCTTTTTTTTTTCCATGGAATGGGGTAGGGATTTAGAACTGCTAATTCCCTCTGTCAGTATGGTGTTCCTATCCACATGTAGGAGTGTCTGGAGCACAGATGTTTATATTTAAATGTAAAGTAATTAATTTTTTAGTATGATTTTTTTAAAGTTATAAAACCAGTGTTATGCATTTTCCTAGTGTTGGCAGCAGCGCGCTAACATAGATGACCAGAACTATTGATGGCGTCATCGCGGGGTAGTAACGTCTGAATCTGAACACACTGTATGTCCATAACTCCGTTTGGAGGGCTGACTGTAGGAAGAAGCCTTAGGGGTAGTGGAAGAATTTGGATTTGGCCTTAAACTTCATGATCTTAAGTTTCTCATGTTTCATGTTTTTCAGCAACGGGATTCCTGAAGAAAAAAACAATGGAGAAGACTCTGAGATTTCCAAACCAATGGACTACGGAACAATCAGGAACATTCAGGAACAACAAGCAGAACAACATTGCGAAGCTGCTGCTTCGTCTGTGTCTCCATCAGCAGAACAGACACAATAAAATGAAGGAACTTTGAAGTTTCTTTTACATTTTGTTATTGTCAGGTAAATTCTCTAATCGCCTGATAACTGAAACAGAAACTTGGAACATGGGAGCGCAGATGTTATTTCACAGCTGATCACAACAGCAAGTACAAAATTTCTCTGTTCTTCAGACGTCTTTATGATGGACATGCCGGGATCTCTATCAAATGTTAACATCAATAACAATGTTGACATTTATTTTGAAATAGTTTGTTGTCTTTCTGTCTTGTTTACTGTATTACTTGATACAGTAAAGTTGTTTTTATGAATAATTTAATGATGAAGTAATAGAATAGTAATAGAAATTGCCTGGATGAAAAAAGAGGTAAGAGGCGAACTTTTCCTCTGAAATGATTCTTTGTATCATTTCTCATGACGTGTAGCCAGATATACTACTTTGCTCTGCTGGTGAATCCTGATACACCTGCTGCAGCAAACCGAGGTGAAGGCTCAATGCTCATAGCACATATCAAACAGTCCACTTCGTGAAAAACACTAAAAAAAAAAAAAAAAAAAAACAAGATTAA
Organism: Oryzias celebensis; assembly: GCA_014656515.1. Taxonomy (NCBI): domain Eukaryota; kingdom Metazoa; phylum Chordata; class Actinopteri; order Beloniformes; family Adrianichthyidae; genus Oryzias; species Oryzias celebensis. The sequence continues at coordinate 52,023 of BNCR01000056.1, forward strand.
AATACTAATCATTGATTTAAACTTGTTTCTTATGTAAGTGACCATGGTACATGCATATAATGCCCTTTGAGGTCTCCAATATCAGAAATTGATGGCCCTCACAGAAGCAACTGTCCTCTGCTTACATTGAACGGGTCACAACTCCATTAGTTTCTGATGATGGAAACTTTTTCCTCTTCTTCTTCTGTGGTTTATTAGTGGTTAGCAAACAGCATCACCACCCCCAGTCAGTCTGGAGTGTGGATCAGGATGTCCTCCCACAACTCTTTGTTTACTCTTCCTTTATGTCGCCTAGATTTTCCACAACATCTTTGTTTTCTTGAAAAGCTAAATAAAAAAATGTCATGACGTTTCTGTTAAGGTGCACACACACCGGCTGCATTGACCCGTGCTTCAGGGACCACTTTCAATGAAAAGTCTATGCAAATGCATGTAAAGCAGAATTTCAGATTTCTACCCACATTTGCATGGATGTTTCATTGAAAATGGCCACTTAAATGCGCGTCGACGCAGCTGGTGTTTGTGCGAACCTTTACCAAGCAGATTGTGTATATTCCAACTTATCTTCAGTTGTAATTTCCATTGTCCTGCATACTTATTACACCTCATCATTACATGCTCTATTGTCTCAGCATCACCACAGGAGTTACAATTCCCATTGGCATGTTTTCCCATGTGTGGCGACACTGATTAAGAAAAGTGTAAACCAACAACGCCACCTGGGGCTGCTCGGCCCCAGGAATGACACAAAAAATCCAGGCACGCAAAAGTCTTACTTTAACAGAGTAAGAGGCTGTAATCAGTTTAAAAAATAATTTATTTTAGTTTAATAAAAAAAAATAAAAATAAAAAAAAAAAACATCATAAGACGGCTTAAAATCGAGCGGTTCAGGAGACGGAGCTTAAAGAGGTGGCTAACACTGCAAATTAAACACGTGGGTGGGGGACCCCACATAGCATGCCGGAACCCACCACCAAACAGCAATCATCCTACCTCAGGCTCCCATTCTCCTGAAACAAGCGGGATAAAAGAATAAAAATGACTTACAAAACACACACAATGAAACACCACAGTGAAGTTGGTCCCCACGGGCGCGCTAGCACCAATCAAAACAGTGAAGGCAAAGCAGCCGCTTTAATCCCCTATTTGCGGGGAGGGAAGAACAGCGTGCAGAAGCAAATCTGAAAAAGCAAAATATTAAAATGCCAGAACCTTGTTAAAAACCAAGCATGCAAGAGATACTATATTTTGTACGTATCAGCACGTTAATGAAGTGGGTATATGTGAAACAGTCCGTCGCGCTTGTCAGCTACTGACGTCACCTACGAGTACGCTCAAAACCAGCCAACTGGCCATATACAGGGAACTGTGGACGAGTCTACCCGTGAGTTCCCATATGCATTAAATACTCCGCATGCACAAAACCTGAATTCCCCATAGATATTAATAAAGAGTAGACGCATTGACTGCTGGGCAGCAAGAAATGCGGCCACCATCTTGGACAGGTCGTCCTCCCCACATACACAAACCAAAACAGCGGTAGTAGATATGATGCCCGATCACTGTGTGGCGTATTCTTGTTCTAACAGGCGGACTATTGAGAGTAAGGTTCGGGGGAATACTTTTCACAAGTAAGCCATTTTTATTTGGTTGTGTTTTGTAAATATAATATTATTGAACTGTATGTGTGTCCACCAGAGAAATCTTAGCCAGCTAACGCTAGCTATAGTGCCGGTGTTCACTCAGCTATGAAGGCTAAATAAGACTTTATAAATAATATATTCTGTAACACAGACTTAACAATAGATTTACAACTGACACAGGGATCCTGACACTTTATTTATTTATTTATGTTTAAAAAAGGTCCTAAGAAATTTGAAGGAAAAGGTAAACAGGAAAATTGTGATGTGTTCCGATGCTGTACCAGCATCATTTGATGAGAGCTACCACCTTCTAGCCCTGAAAAACAACAGTGGGTTAGTAATTCCATCTCTTTTTAATTTTTGTTTTAAAACTTGTCCTGTCCAACAGATGAGCAAACAGATATGAGCCGAGAGCCTCTTGTATTAGACACATTTTACTCTTAAAATCGGGGGTTATAAATCACAGGGAACACAAAATGTATGTTAGTATAAGCCCCTTTTGTAATTTAAACGAAACTTTATATAAATTAATTTTGTTTGTGTTCTTTTTGAAGACCCCCCCCCGAGCCAAGCCAGACCCCCACCCAATGCACCATCCACCCCACCCCCACCCCCCCGTTCAGGTCTGGGAGACTACGCGGCCCCCCGCGCTTGCCTCATCCAGGCGCCGGACCAGAAACCCCTGACCAATGGAGCCCACCGCCCCCACCAGGCGCCACGTAGGCCCTGACCCCGGCACCAAAACCCTGGCAGACAGTGAGGGCGCAGCGACACCCAAGAGTCCCGCCCCCTAGGTTATGGCATTAGCTATGTGAGACCAGAGAGCCCGAATTCCTTTCAAGTTATTTGAACTCTTAGTTGCCTTTTTTTCCAAGCTGATATGATCCAATAGCAGATTCCTGTAATGACTTACACTAATATTTTTCTTGTTTTTCTAGTTTAATAATTTTTTTTTTTTGCTATACAAAGAGTTATGAAGATTACAGATGCTAAACTTCCCTCTGTGTTGATGGCACTCATGTCACCCAAAGTGAAGGTGAGGCTGTGATTGAAACCTTAAGCCAGACTGATAAATCAACACATACCTGTTGCCACAGAGCCTGTACAGGTGTACAGAACCACAGAGCATGCATGTAATTGTCAGGTAAATTACTATCACAATGCTCACAAATGTCTGAGTTTTTGAGACCCATCTTGAACATCCTCTGTCCAGTAAAGTAAATTTTGTGAAGAGTTTTAAATTGGATTAGTTGTAGGTTTGGACTTTTTGTTAATTTAAAGATGTTTAGACAGATTTCTGACCAGAAGCTTGTGTCTGTACTTCTGCCTAAGTCTGCATCCCATTTAGTTGTTGGAGTTGAGACTTCTTTATCTAAGTTGCATATGAGTTTGTATATTTTGGAGAGAGTTTTATTCAATGAAAAATTACTCATAGATGTAACTAGTTCTGGTAATTTTAAGTCATTGTCACTGGTTTTAAATGTTTTAGTAATTACAGATTTAAGTTGCTGATATTCCAAGAATTTATTTATTCCATGTTTTTCTTGTAGTTCTTGGTGTGTTATGAATCTTCTGTCGATAATTAAGTGCTCAAGTAGTCTTACGCCCCCTGCTTACCAAGCAGGGAAGTGCAACATTTTTTATTTATCAGGATGTCTGGATTGTTCCAGATGGGTGTCATTTTGCATGGTAAAACTGAAGAGTTTGACATTTTAAGAAATTCCCACCAGGCTGTTAAAGTAGTGCTTATATTACTACTTTGGTAGCAGTCAAGTTTTTTTATTTTTGGGCTAATAAATTGTAGATCTGACAAGTTAATCTTTCCACAAAATGCCTGTTCCAGATCCATCCATGGGTTGGTTTCTGGATTGTTTTTTAACCATCTTAAGATGTATTGCAATCTGTTGGCAAGAAAATAGTTGTGGAAGTTAGGTAATTCTAAGCCTCCACAGCTTTTTCCAGATTTTAAAGTTTTTAGACTAATTCTTGCAGGTTTATTGTTCCATAAGTAGCTGGAAGCTGAGTCTAATGTCTTCGAACTATTTTAGTGGTGGTTGTGTGGGGACCATTGAGAAGAGATAATTAACTTTGGGTAAAATGTTCATTTTTACTGTTGCTATCTTAACCATGAGTGACAGAGGCAGGTTGACCCAGCGGGTTAGATCCTCCTGTATACTTTTCAGTAACGGGGTGTAGTTTAGTTGCACCAGCTCTGATAGTTTCGGGGAGAAATAAATACCTAGATATTTGATATTGCCTGATTTGACTGGGATTGAGGTCATTTGCTCGGCATTACCATTCAGTGACAATAAAACTGATTTGTTCCAGTTAATTGAGTAGTCTGAAATAGAGGAAAATTCATTAATAATTGTTGTTGTTTCACTAATAGAATGTGAATTGTTTAGAAAAAGTAATATGTCATCAGCATAAAGACTGATTTTATGATTACTGTATTTTGTTGTAATTCCTTTAATGCTCTCACTCTGTCTTATTGTTGCAGCCAAAGGTTCAATAAGCTTGAAGGCTTAAGCTTGAAGGTTTGGGTATATCTCTAGAAATATTTACAGAAACTGGTGCATGATCACTAATGATAATTGGATGAATGTTGGAATCCTTGATATCTTTTAAAAGAGAATTACTGACTAAGAAATAGTCAAAGCGAGACTGAGTGGTGAATTGGAGAAAAGAAAGTGAACCGTTTTAGCATTTGGATGAGATGAGCGCCAAGCCTCTCAGAGACCTAACTCATCCATGTACTGCTTCAAAATACTTGTACTGCCATGTGCGCTGGTGTCCTGCTGTGCTGAGTCTGTCAAGTTCAGCATCAAGGACCAAGTTGAGGTCTCCTTCTATAATTTTTGTGGAGTCAGAGGGAACTGAGAGTGAGGTGCAGAATCTGTGAAAGAAGGAGGATTCATCAGCATTGGGACCATAGATACTGGCTATACAGAAATCTTTATTCTGAACAGATATGTTAATAATTACAAATCTGCCTTCTGGATCAACAACTGAGTCCTTATGAGTAAATGTCATATTTTGATTAATCAAAATAGCAACTCCTCTTTGTTTGGAGTTGTAACTAGCTGAGTAGATGGACGGGAATTGTGAGCAGCACAGGAGATGATCAGCTGATTTAGATAAGTGGGTTTCCTGCAGTAAAATGAGATCTGCTTTTAGATCATTCAGATGGTTGAAAACTTTCAGTCTCTTTGGCCCAGAGCCAAGTCCACGCATATTCCAGCAAAAGATGTTCAGACTGGACATGACTACACTGACTGAGAGAGTGTTAGGGTAAGTAATGCACGTGTGCCTGTTCCTGTCTATGAGTCCTGTGCACGTACCCGCTGACCAGTGCGCAGAGGAACCTTGACAATTAAATGTCCATGTCTGACATACGTGTTTATTTATTTAATATTACGTAGGTATTGTATGTTTCGATTCCTTCGTGTGAAGTGATTTAAGTAGCAGCAAAGGGTCGCATATTACCAATTCTAGCAATGTTATGTGTGTATCTATGCCATGTCATGTTCATTTGAGTAGTTTGATTGTTCCTGAGCGTCTTGAACGCAACCCCACCCCATAATAGTTTATCTAAAATCACAGAATAATGATTTGTCATGGGAGGGAGGAATGAACCCTATTTCATAACCAAACTTTGCCCTTTATCAGAGCGGTACCTGTTTGTCTCAGTCGTCTGAATTTAGCTCCTATGGGTTTGGGACCCTGGTTATCAGACCTCCTTCCTCCGAGTCGGTACTCTCTACCGAAGGAGATCTTCTGGACCTCCTCCTTGGGCCTCCATGAAGGACTTCACCGTGGCCTCCGGGTCTTCTCCCGCCTCCTCTGGAATCCCAGAGATGACCAGGTTGTCCCTCATGCTCCTCGCCTGAAGATCCAGGAGTGTTTCCTTGATGGAGCGGTTCTCCTCAGAGAGACGAATGGTGTCGCTGCTCAGAGTCTGGACGGTCTCTCTGAGGGCCTGGTTCTCCTGCAGCTCCTTGAACTCCAGGGACTCTCACAGGCCTTAGAACTCTTTGTGGAGAATCTCCAGCAGGTTTAAGCGGCAATCAAGACTGTAGAGCTTTTCATCAATCGATTCCAGGATGTCGCTGACGCCGCTGCCTGGAGAAGAGGCGGCGCCGGGAAAGTCTTCAGGATGGCCGTGTTTGGAGGAAGGAGTGGTGGTGTTGGTATTTCCCACGACGAAGGTATTGAAACACTCGTCTATGAAGCTCTACAGGTCCTTCAGGCTGTCAAAAACGTAATAATCTTTTTAGAGGTTTTGTGAATATTGTTATTATTGCTATTATTATTACTTAAATATGGCGGTAAAAAGAAAGCAGACGGAAATGCTTGTTCAACTACTTTTGCACTGCCAAGTTGAATCACCGCACTCGTCTCATCAGGTCTCTCGATTCTCACAACATCTCACCCCTCCGCACAACCAAAAGTGTATTCCTAACACCAAAATGCTAAGAATTCTGGGTCTTCAATATGTCCCTGTGGGTTATCGTCTAAGCAGCCACTTCAACATCAGGCAAAATGAGAAGACGCCCCCCTGTTCCTGACCCAGGGATTTACACAGAATGATTATGAATGTGCAAGTAGTGGGCGTTGAGCTGCGGCCTCATCCACTCCAAGGTCACTGCAATCCTTAATCCTTATTCTGCTTATCTGCACACGAAGATGAAATACAACCTACTGTGTCATCCTTCAAGCTGGGGAAAATAACCCTGCTACACAATGTACAATGCATGCAAAGCTTAAAACCTTAAAACTGACAAAAATCATAGAAGACTTAATTAAAAACCCTTCTTAAAACAGTAATTAAAAACCCTTATTAAAACCCTCATTAAAACCCTTAAAAAAACTTCTTAGTAAAACCCCTTAAAAAAAACTTAAACTTAAAAAAACCCCTTCCCTTCATTCCTCCTCTTGACCTCTCAAAGAGGCAACACTATGCTGTGGGAGTAAACAGGTTTAAAGCAAAACCATAAAAACATAAAATGTACAGAAAACTCAAAATTTAAAGTAATAATGACAAAAAAAATATAATAACTTCATATGCTGGTGATCCCATCAAGTGAACAGATCAAACTGCTGCATTAGCAAAGGATAACCTGGAGCTTCAAACCTTCTACACACAGCATTTCAATGTATTTTTACGTTTTTTAATCAAAATAAAACATAAAATGTATACCAACAACCTCACTCAATCATTAGACACATATTCACATGACCTTCTTCCGCATGTAACTCAGGAGCTGGGGGTACGGCGACATACTGACCATGAGGGTCATTAACAGGAATCATTTCAGCCATCTAACGTCTAATGAAAGACCTTGCAAAAGGAATACAACAACAAGCACATCCCATAAAAACACAAGCACCCACAGTGAGAAAGATAAGGACCATGGAAATGAGGGCTTTATTTCCACCAAATACAATGAGGAAGTTGTCCCACATGGATGTGTTCACTCCTGAATGCTCTTTCGTTTGATCATTTAGGGATTTCAAACCATCAATAATCAAAGATAAGTGACCACCTGAATGTGTGTTGTTGGGGATAACTGTACAGCATTGATCACCAAAAATACCACAGACTTCTGCTTTCTCATCCAGCAGTATATCCAGTGTTATACGGTTCTGAAATGTCATAAAAGAGGAAGCCTGCAACTGTTCTTCAATAGCCTCAAAACCCTCGAGTGTAGTTACTAAGTCTCTGTACATAATTAATCAGGTAAAAATTTTTATTGGTGGTGATCCAGGGAATAATGCTCTCAAACCCATTAGCTACAGGATTAGCCATCTTATACTCATCAGGAACACCATGAGGAATACCAATTGCATCAATAAAGATGGGATCTGGAGCGTGTAGCCTGGGACAGCTATCTGCAGTGACTGAACGCTTAGGACGCATCCATTGCTGGAGAAGATGGGAAGTATTGGACCTATTACTGAATGTAACGGGGAAATAGGGCAACCAGATAATCAAAGTGACTAGTGCACACAGACTTGTGGAATTTTGTCATATAATTGGCTCTTAACACACCCCCACCAAATGTCTGCATGGCTCTGTGCAGAAAACTTAGTACCATTTTGCACAATAGAACACCAAGTTGTGTTTACCTGTCCAAGTATGTGAGTCAGACCCGTGGAAATGTTAATGCAGAAAGAGGTGTTGGGCGCTACATGGTTATCAAACACAGGTTTCAATTTCATAGCTGGCACTACAGGATAAACGCTGTCAATTGAAATTTTGAGATGCTTTATTTTTCATCAGATCAATGACACAAGTAGAATCAATAATATTAGGAACAAGTTGGAGTAATAGTCAGGGTCTCATACAAATCACATAGTCCCTATGAGTCATGTTTGCTGCCTGTTCTGCCATTTGTAACCAATTGTTGTGAATAGCTGACACTCCGGTAATAATAGTAAACCAGTCATCTGGGGTATCAACAACTTTGGCTGTAGCTTTGTTGAGCCATGATAATAAACCACAGAAAAAATAAAAATGTGAATGAAAATAAATAAAAATGTCACTGTTTGTCCTTGGTGGGTCTCAGCATGGAAAAGTGGTACCAGCGAGTCCCTTTTCCTTCCAACTACACCGCCCTTGAGGTGCGTGCAGTAACCCTTAAAGGATCAGTCCACCCAAGGGTGTGACCACTTTCGGGTCAACACCTTTAGGTACACGTGGGTGAACGGTTCTGGATCTTCCGGCTGGTTCTGGCAGGTGAAATCAGCTACCTGTGAAGAGCTATTACATGCAAGAGAATGCAATTGTGACCAGTAGGGCTAACATAACAGGTCCGGAAGCAGCACATCCTGCAGTGGATGAATCATAGCTGCAGGACCTGGCATGAAACGACCTGTCAAAAACTCATATGGAGAGAAACCTGTGGAATGGTGCAGGGTTTGTCTGATGGTTAATAAAGCCAGTGGAAGGGCTTGTACCCAGTTAATTTTTGTGGTGGCACACATTTGGAAGAGTCTTCACTTACGCACAGGTAGGCTCCAGGCCATCCCGTGAAGGAGTCAACAATCACCAAAAGGTACCTTTTACTATAAACTGTGTCAATTATCTGTATAATCCCAAGAAAATATCTGCCCCTGGCCAAAGGGCAGGTGAGTACTTACTTAGGTTTGAGAGTTGGTTTGTTTCAGAGCTGCTTTTAAAAGAATACCTACCGGAAGAGCTGGCAATTCACAAGGGCCCCTCCAGAGCCCATGACTGTCTTTAACAGCTCCTGATGACTTCCATGCCAACTTTTCAGTCGGTGAAGCCTGAGATTGATGACGCATTAGGACATCTGGAGTTAGCTGAGGCAGCTAACTCGTGTGCCTCAGGATCTGAAAGTTGCAGCATCATCCTGGGTAAAAACCCTGCTGCTTGTTTCACCACAGTCTCTGCAGCGTTGTTTCCCTAAGCTTCTACTGTCTGGGCGGTTCTATGGCTGGAAACCTTAACAATAGCCAAAACAGAAGGAAGGATTACAGCCGTGTTTAATTGTTCAATCAAATCCTCATGTGGGGATATGGACCCAGGACATTGGTTGTTGTTGTGTTTGGGTTTCACTTCCTGTTTTATTTTGTTATTGGTTGTACTTCCTGTGTTTCACCTCTGCTTTTTTCAGGTCTCTTGACACTTCCCTCCTGGTGTGTGTTCCCTCCCTCCTTAATTGGCACACCTGTTTTCAATTACCTCATCCTCTCCTCCTGGTTATAAGTCCTCGTTTCCCTTACACTGGTTGTCGGGTGGTTTTTGTACCTTCAAGGATTTGTGTTCTGTTTTTCCGAGAACTTATTCGAATAAATGAAAAACTTTTCATTTAATATTGCCGTCTGCATTTGTGTCCGCACGTCAACCCTGACACCTCTTGAGCTATTGGTTGTCCTCTTGATTTCATAAACCCATTTCTGTGCCCTTCTGCCAGTTCCAACAGCATAAGCTGAGTGAGCAAATAGTGACCTTTTGACCTGTGACTTCCTCCAAAGCCAAGCAAAGAGCTAAAACCTCGGCTGCTTGTGCTGAGGGCGTCGGAGTCAATACCTGCATGACAATCGTGTGAAAAGAACAGAGTGTGTTTTTCGACAACTGCTGCTGTTGCACTCGAAGAGCCAACAACAACCATCAGTGAAAACAGCCTCCCTGCTTTGAGTGGTTTGAGTAAATCTGGCCTGAGTTTGGTTTCATGTCAGACAATATTCTTGCAACAATGTGGTGTCCCTGTTGTCCCCACACAGTCTTCCATGTTAATCCCCTGATTTGTGTACTGGATGTGTGGTGTAGTGAGTTTGTTCATCGGTCTGGTTGGTCTTAGTGTAGATAAAGTGAAGGCTACTGATGCCTCATAAGACAAATTTCTGGCCCAGTGAGGTCAAAATACGATGCAGGTCTGGAACAGGTAGAACAGTTGTCTTGGTTACATCATTTATGGCTCTCAGGTCATGAGCCAGGTAGCTGTGGTTATCTGCTTTCAAAATGAGTCGAAGGGGAGTTCTCCACTTGGAGGTGGAGCTTTCCAAAACACCAGCATCTCAGAGACCACACATAGGTTTCTTCAATTCCATCATTTGTCTCTTTAGGTCAGGGATATTGTTTCCAATATACAGGTTGAGTATCATCAATATCTAATCGAATGGGTGGACACTCTTTACAGAAGCCCACATCAAGTGGGCCTTTAAACCAAAGGCCATCAGGAAGGTCACCCAGCATGAATTTGGATAGATCATGGTCTGAATGTTCACGGCTGTGATCGCAAGTCAGTCATTGGTGTTCCAAAAGGGCCGAATTAAAAGAGGTAACTTTAATGCATTCTGCTTTACTGGAGGGAGAAAACTGAACCTGGGGGAGACCAGAACCCAACCAATGCTGCAAGTGATGTAAATGTTTTACCATTAAACCTAATTCCCTAGCTTGCTTTCTCTGGTGCTACAGCTGAAGAAATATGGAGCACAGCTGTGCCTTCCATTTGTCCCATTCAAGCTGTTCTCTAGTGAGGTTACAGTATGATGCCTCCCCCTCTGGATCTAAGTAGACAGAAGGATACTCAATCTGCCACTCCGTTTCTTCTATGTCCCTAAAAAGTTCCCTGTATACTTCATCACCTTCCCTGTGATAATACAGAGTACAATGTAGAGCAGGGGTCTCAGTCTCAATTTACCTTGGGGCCACTGAAAGCAGAGTCTGGCTGAGCCTGGGCCGCAACCTCAGCATGTATGGTTAATGTACACACAGAACCCCATATTGAGAAAAAACACTGAATTTTTGACATTTTTGCAGATTTATACAAAAAGAAAAAGTGAAATATCACATGGTTCTAAGTATTCAGACCCTTTGCTGTGACATTCACATATTTAAATCAGGTTCTGTCCATTTCTTCTGACCATCCTTGAGATGGTTCTACACTTTCATTTGAGTCCAGCTGTGTTTGATTCTACTGATTGGACTTGATTAGGAAAGCCACACATCTGTCTATATAAGACCTTCCAGCTCACAGTGATGTCAGAGCAAATGAGAATCGTGAGGTCAAAGGAACTGCCTGAAGAGCTCAGAGACAGAATTGTTGCAAAGTTTTACTTTTTTCTAAGTAAAACAGAAGTTTGCATTTTGAAACCTGGACCTGTTTCCCATTTCTCCTCGTTTTGACTATGAAATTGACATATCAACAGACTGGAAACAGAACTGCATAAAGCTTGTATTGCGTTGCAGACGCAGACAAATGGAGGCGATGGAAACATTCCGAATGATTAATGAACGTACTAACATTTTTGTTTCGATGTAACAGAGACACACCACAGATGGACCACTGAAAATCTGCTTTAACACTGTCCAACCAATAGTGATGCAATTCAGGGTGAAGCTAATGGTGCAGTGGAGTTAAACGAAGTAATGGGCTATTTGCTCTTTGTAAGACCGCTCTGTCATTTCTGGTGTGGAGTCGGTGTTTGTTTACATGAAAATGGCTGAGTCTTTGGTTTACTAGATGCTTTCTGAAGCTTTTCTAAATTCACAATAAATAAAGTCTGGATTCAGTAGGACATCAGCTGGGAATCACTTACAAACCTGTGTTGAGGACATGTTATTGCAGTGTTCATGTCAGCCACAGAAATGTAAACAAACAAGTCTAGACTCCAAAAACCAACAACACCTGAGCATGTGACATGTAGACCTACAGTATATATTATCATAAAATACTGTCTTGAAAACCTCAACATCTCTGGAAAAAAAAATCATACTACATAGTTGTACAGTTTTTCTCAAACTCAAAATATTGTGTTTAATTCTGAACAAAAGTATACAACATTATTTGGAAAGGAAATAACCAAACCCTGGTGCACCTTCAACAGCTAAGACGTTAGCTTTAAAATCTGTTGTATGTCTCCAGCACGTTATCCATCATAGAACTACACAAACCGCATATTTAGATCAAATAATTCCTGCAGACTAAATTATGCTCATGATAACATAAAAAAATGTAAAAGCTAGCGTTAACACTGGCCTTACCATGTGGCATTAGCTAAGGATAACCGGAATCCCTGATGCCAGTAAAGTCTTGGAAAAACTCTGTTCAGTGTCATTGTAAAATCAACAGAGTTGATTGAATTCAACTCTCAGGATTAACACCAAATACTTGTGAGGAGTCACTCCCACAGTTACTTTTTCAACACAAAACACCAACACAGAGATTCCAACACTTGAATATGCTGTGGATCAGTCAGCTGACAGCCTTAAGTCAGGCTGCTCACCATATTGTACAGTTTCACTGGAAGCAGATACTGGACTTTAAGTGAATGGTCAGGTGCTGACCTCTGATGGCGCCTCAGTAATTCTCAAGAGCAAAGATTGAGAAGCTGCATTCCCAAGATTTAAAGAATGTTCAGTCGATTGACCGTGTCAAAGAGGGGATGAAGACCTCCATCAGCAGATGGCAGAAATGTCAGTCAGAGCACTCTTTGTTTGTAAGCTCTGATCGCTAGAATGGTAAATGGCGTTTACTTATATAGCGCTTTTCTACCTTCATTGAAGGCCCAAAGCCCTTTACACACGCACGCACGCATGCACACGCACACGCACACACACACACACACACACACACACACACACACACACACACACACACACACACACACACACACACACCAACAGCTGAGCAAACAGATATGAGCTGAGAGCCTCTTGTATTAAACAGATTTTACTCTTACGTTACAAATCATTGGGAACACATTATGTATGTTGGTATAAGCACCTTTTGTAATTTAAACAAAACTTTATTAATATTAATTTTGCTTGTGTTCTTTTTGTTGGACCGGACGGAAAAAGAAAGGGATTATAGATATTAGAGGATGACTAATGGAAAGGGAAGGTAGAGTTGTAAGTCTACAGGCAACAAAATGCTGGAGCCTATACCCATTACAATAGTGAATGTTGGTCTAAAATGGGCGGGGCCTGTCCACACATTCAGCTGTTACAAACATACCTGCCGGCTCCAAGAGTGTTCACAAACTTGTCCACATCCAGTTCACACACACACTTGTGCATACCAACCAGCACATGTAAAGCATTACATTCTGACACGCACACTATTTGAGGGTGCAAAAGGTGAGCCGACGCCTGTGTTCAGGTGAATGTTAGGTTAAGCTGAAGTGGATGATGGAATGCACAAAAAAGGAGGGAGAACCTCCAGCCATCCCCACACCAAGACCCCTGCCGAGGCAGCAGCACCGACCAGGGCCCACAGCCGCACCCATACGGTGGGGTCAATGGAGGAGATCCACCTGCCAGGCAGCCCAGCACCCAGACCAGGGCCCGCAGGACCACCACATGGGCCCCCAACACCCAAGCGCAGTGAGGTACAGAAGCGCAGAGCGCAAGGCCCAGCCCAGCCAGGAGAGCAGCCCTCCCACCACGCCAGGCGGCCCAGCGCGGGACCCCACTACCCCAGACAAGCCGCCGACCACCACCCAGGAGCTCTGAGCATTCCCCCTCCCCAGCCCCGGGTACCAGCCAGGGCCCCCCAAGGGAGACCCGCTCCAAAGCTCCAGGCAGTTGCCTGGAGCTCCTCCCCTGACAGCGCTTCAGACACGGGGCTCTTCCCCGAGAGCTGGTCACCAGTCACGGGGATAGCAGGTCCCGCTGGACCCTTTTGAACAGGACCAGATCAGAACAGGCCGGTGGGCTGATCAAACCTCCCCGCGAAGCCTCTCTGCAGTAAATACAAACCCACAGAATTACACACCCTCAAATCCAAAGTTACACACAAATCAATAACTATGCACGCGCAAATCAGGGTGAGACTTATTTCTCTCCATAAATTAGCCTGGACAAAGTAATCAACCACAAGAGAAGAGAGAAAGAGAAAGAAAAATTAAGATGCAATGTGTGTCCCATATCAGATTCTAGTGTAAGAATTTACATTCATGGATTAACATTAAATGTTGGTGAATGAGTTTTACAAATGCAACTATCAAACCGTTGCATTTAATATTTGACTGACTAAGAGTTAAAGGAAGTTAAATGGTATCACGTGGTTGGACTACAACATGCATTTTGCTAAATCTTGCAGGATGTGACGATTTAGTCTTTAGGTGAAATTCAGAAAGCAGGCTGAATAAAGCAAAGCAAGAACCTGATCATGAAGAGAAAAATCAGCTGCATTGAAACTGTAAAATGTGAATGAATGTTTGAACATAAAGTGTTAACAATAACCGTTGCTTTTTCAGGAGCTTTCATTCTTTGCTTTCATTTCTTCTGACAAGTTTCAACCTGTTAAATTCCAGCTTGAACTGTCGGTCTTCCTGATAAGATCCAGGAAACACAGCAGGATAATGCACAGCAACAACATGCTCTGGCTTTTGGGTCTCTGGATGCTGTCTTTGTGTCAGCTGACTTTGTCCACAGAAGGTGAGTGAAGATTTCTGTCAAAATAGTTTAAAGTTGAATTATTTGACATGGATAGGTCAGTTTGGATCTGTGAGCTTATCATCAGGTTAATTAAAGTTCAATATGAACTGGCAACGTACGAATGTTGTAGATGGGCTGTGCGTGTGTGTGTGCGCGTGTGTGCGCGTGTGTGCGCGTGTCCTCATAACAAATGGAAGCAAAGTGCTTTCAGTAAAATTCTACAAAGTTCATTTTATTCTGTTTTCAGTATTTCTACATCAGAGCAGATTCTTGAGACAGATCAGACTTGACTTGTTGTAGATGCTTTAATCTACAGTTCACAGCAAAAACACAACAAAAAAAAGTTTTTTTTTATTTCAGAAGTGTGATTCAAAGAAAAACAACAGTAAAATCAGTCATTTGGGGTTTATTTTGAAATGAACTTATGTTTTAAAAACTTTACTAAAATTTTAAAGTCTTTGGAAATGAACAAATATTTACAACTCATTTTAACGAAATACTTTACTTCTGTCTGGAGAAAACGGGGGATGTAACTATTGGTTCAGGAAAAATGCATAATGATGAGCGAGGTGTGGAGGAAAGAAATTCAAAGTTCTTGGTAATGAGGTAGATCTCCTTTTTGAAACGGTACCAAAGCTTCATGAAGATAATCACAGAGGATAGAGATTGAGATGATATTAAAATGAACAAACTCAGGTCAAGCAGGAAGAGAAAGAACACCAAATAGTGACCTGAAGCATCCAGCTCAACGTTTCTACATCTGTCTCTTAATGTTTCACAGGTTCAGAGGTCAGCTGTCAGTTTGGGCAGAGCTGCATTTTACCCTGCAGTTTTCCACCTGGAGAAAGTCTTATCATCCACTGGATTCAGGAGACAACAACAACAGCTAAAGTTCATTCCTACTTTGACAATGAGGACCACTGGGATCACAAGGACCAGAAGTTTAGAGGAAGAACATCTCTGTTCCAGGATCAGATCTCCAGAGGAAACGCCTCCCTGCAGCTGACAGGAGTGATGGTTCAGGATGAAGGATTATATAAGTGTTTCATCAGCACCATCAATGATGGAAGAGAAATCTCCATGAATATGACTGTTTACGGTACGAGAAATAAACCCAGAAAACAGGAGAAAGTCCAAATGTTTGAGTTCAGTTTCTCCCATTCAGTCCATCAGACTTGATTAAAGCTGAATGTTCCACAGAAAGTCATGAAATGACCTGAAATTCAGAGTTTAGACAGTAGTTCATGATCCAAAGACATGTGAGCTGTAAATACTCCTCACACACAACCTTCAGAGAAATGTGTCACTAGGCGAAAGTGTCTGAAAAGTGAAGAAAGCCGAAGAAATGACCAGCAAGTGAGAGATGCTGCAGAATTGAAGGAGGTTCTGCTGAAATATTGAAGGAAATGAGAAAGATCTCAAGCAGAGCTGCAGATACGTGACAGTGTGGGTTAGAGGAGGACACGCCTGCTGAGGATCAGAGTTCATCCTGAACCTGCTGAAAGCCTGAATTCTAGCAGCAGGAAGAGATGATTGACTTTTCCACACACTGACACTGATTCTCCACTGCTCGAAGCTGAAATTCTAGGTGTTTCCACTTGTTTCAGCTCCGCTTCAGAAGATCAACATGAACCAGACAGAAAATCGGATCATCTGCAGCTCAGATGGGATCTATCCTAAACCTGATCTCAGCTGGTCCATCAGTCCTTCATCCATCGGAACCTTCCAGAACACAACCAGAGTCCAGAAGACTGAAGAACTTCTTTACAACATCAGCAGTTCTCTGACTCTTCCAGACGGTGAAGATGAGCTGGACTACATCTGCACCATCAGCACTCCATCAAAGCAGAGGAGAGCTTCATGGAGGAGAGGACGTGAGTGTTCCAGTTCATCTGGAGAAATCTCAGTCTGATCACAGCAGAACTTTCCAGAATCAAAGACTATGATGTTCTTTTTCCCTGTGGGACTGTTCCTGCATGCAGACCTCCATGATTCCTCCAGGATCAAGCAGACTATGGATGATTAAGCTCTGAAAGGATTTCTTTCAGAGTGTCATTCATGTAAATGTGGAGGCAGGAGGCTGTGTGCAAACATCAAAGTGTCTCTGCTTCAGGCTTTGAGACATTTTGACTTGATGTTTGATTTCATGATGAACTGTTTGTTTCTATTGTCCAGCTTCAGTGAAGATCATCTCTGGAGAAGCAACCGTCTCCTGCTCTGCCTCAGACTCCTCCCTCAAAGGCTTCATTCTGGTTTGGAGCTTCAGTCAGAGTCAGATGATTGTGACCAAGAAAGAGGATGATGAGCCCAGAGTGTCAGAGGAGTGGAAGGAGCATGTGAAGGATGTATCAGAGTCAGGCAGACTCACACTGCAGCATTTATCTGCAGATCATGAGGGAACATACACATGTGAAGTCCACAATGATGAGGAGACCAACATCACTCAGGTCTCTCTGAGTTTAGGTAAAGAAAAAGATGAGAAACTAGTTTGTCTGTCAGAGATCAGAGAAATTCCTCCCATGTTCCAGACGTACAAACCTGATCAACATAAAGTCTTTCAGAACTCATCCAGTCTTTGAGATTGGGTTTTACTTTGAAACTTTTAGTAACATTTAGATTGAGTTAACATGAAAACATGATGGCTGAAGAAGGAGTTACCAAAGACAGAAACATTTACCTGCAAAATTGTTTTCTGAAAACTTTCATGACTCACAGTTTTAAAAAATGAGTCTCCTAAATAACTGTTTTCTGTTTCAGGCTGTTCCCATGTCATCATGATCATCATCGTAGTGGTTGCAGGGATTTTGATCACCGGACTGCTGATTTTTCTGAAGACAAAGACGAGAAAAATCTGTTGTTGGTTAGTTGTGGAGGAAGTTCTTGTAGATCAGTGATTTTCAAAATAAAGTTGAAGAGGAGAGTTTGTGCATTTAGGACTGCTGTGTGTCAGGATGACATGAAAGTAATCCAGTGGGCAATTTATGTTGAAATGACATCAAATCTCAACATCAAATTGAGGTAAAAAAAACAAGTTGAATGTGCAAATCAACTTGATGTCCAAACTTTAATCAGTTTGACATCATATTTGCCCCTTTTTGATAAGGGCATTTTACATTTGGACCAATACATTAATAAAAATAACAGGTATAAAACATACAATAAATAGTTTATTGAAATTAATATACTCAGTTTGTTGGGTGAACATAAGAACATTTGGAAAGTATTTACATCTAAATCAAACGTGTTAATACAGCAATAAACATTTGTGTCGGGAGATCTGAATGCATTAATGTTGGTGTAACAGAAATTATGAATGTTGCTGTAACACGATGATCGCAGCAGATGACCTGACCCTGCTGCTAGTGTCAGGAAATGGTGGAGAAGGACCCAAAATGCAGAAAACCAGGCGTAGTGGCAGAAACTAAGACATTTAATTAATACAATTATTTATCTAAAAAAAAAGAAAAAAACTAGAACCATGACCAAACCATGGTGAAACTAACATACAAAAAAGGTAACAAGGCAGAGCAGATAACCTGAAAACCAAACACTTAAATACGGTGAGGTTGATGATCTAAATGAGGACGGCTGTGGGTCATTAGCCTGAAACTGCTGTGACTGATGAGGACATCTTAGAACATTAACACATATAACAAAATCCAAACTAAACACAGAATCTTCACAAATGTCCTCTTAAATAATTGGCTGAAGTCATCTTGATGTTATTTGTGGTTTATTAATTTCCATGACAGGAGTTGTACTTAAAAAAATGATGCAAATAAAGAAAATTGTAAATATCTCAGAACTGGTGATTCTCTCAAAGTGGATCTATTCATTTCAAAGGACCTGTGGATCCGCCTCGCTCCCATCATGTGATCATACCATCATGTGATCATATGATTTTAAACATTTGTGTTCAATTTCAATTCAATTTTAGTTATATAGCCCAATATCACAGCCACAGCCTTCTCATTGGACTGATATCAGAATATTGTAAGAAACAACCAAAAAATCAATCATGTAAAAGTAAACATTAGCTGGTTGTTAAACAGACTAAGCTGAACAAACATCTCTGTCCTTAAACCCTCCTTCACGGTGAGGAAAAACTCATAAAAAAACCCTAATCTTTTTTTTTTTTTTTTGGATAGATAAACAGTCTAGATAAACAGCTACAAGTTAAGATAACAGCTAAATATTTAAATAAACAACGACATGTTTGAAATAGTGTAGCAGATGGGCTTTATCTAGTAGGAGATGTGGAAACAGATGGGTTTGCTGGAGGAGCCAGAGGCGAGGTCACAGCCAAAGACAGGAGCACAGGCGAGGCGAAGTCACGGCCAAAGACAGGAGCACAGGCGAGGGCACGGTCAAAGACAGGAGCACAGGCGAGGCGAAGTCACGGCCAAAGACAGGAGCTGAAAGAGTCAAAGGCGAGGTCACAGCCAAAGACAGGAGCGGGAAGAGCCAAAGGCGAGGTCACGGTCAAAAGCAGGAGAGGGAACAGCCAAAGGGGAGGTCACGGCCAAAAGCAGGAGAGGGAACAGCCAAAGGGGAGGTCACGGCCAAAGTCAGAAGCTGAAAGAGCCAAAGGCGAGGTCGCGGCCAAAGACAGGAGCAGGAAGAGTCAAAGGCGAGGTCACGGTCAAAGACAGGAGTACAAGTGAGGCGAAGTCGCGGCCAAAGACAGGAGCGGGGAGAGCCAAAGGCGAGGTCACGGCGAAAGACAGGAGCACAGGCAAGGTCACGGCCAAAGACAGGAGCTGAAAGAGCCAAAGGCGAGGTCACGGTCAAATACAGGAGTACAGGCGAGGCGAAGTCACGGCCAAAGACAGGAGCGGGAAGAGCCAAAGGCGAGGTCACGGTCAAAGACAGGAGCGGGAAGAGCCAAAGGCGAGGTCACGGTCAAAGACAGGAGTACAGGTGAGGCGAAGTCGCGGCCAAAGACAGGAGCGGGGAGAGCCAAAGGCGAGGTCACGGCCAAAGACAGAAGTACAGGCGAGGTGAAGTCATGGCGAAAGACAGGGGTACAGGCGAGGCGAAGTCACGGCCAAAGACAGGAGCAGGACGATCCACCTGGAATCAGAAATCTCTCCCGCTCCCCCGTAAGGGAGTGGGAAAGAGGGACAACATGTGAATTGCACTGCACCAAACAGAGATATGATAAACAAAATAAAATAAAGCATTGGCAGATGACAAGTAATGAAGATTGCAGGTTGGTGGAGTGGGGGTGTGAGAAGGATGCAGACCCGGGTTAGGGTAGGGGAGAGCGGAAGGGGGGAGTGTGTAGGAGGCAGACGAAGAGTGAGTAGGAGCGAGTAGAGCCAGTGTGGTAAACTCCATCACAGCAGGTGAGGCAGAGGAGCAGTAAGTTAAATATTCTCTGATTACTAGCTAGCCTGGCAATAGTCCTGTCCAAAGAGGAATGTTTTAAGTCTAACTTTGAATGTAGAAACTGTCAGCCTCTCTTACATGAGCTGGAAGCTTATTCCATAAAACAGGAGCTTGGTGGCTAAAGGCTCTACCTCCAACTGTGCTTTTAGAGATTCTAGGAATCACAAGCTGTCCTGCATTTTGTTAGTGAAGTGTTCTGTTTGGTTGGTAAGGCTCTATGAGATCTTTAATATAGGATGGGTCCATACCATTCAAGGCCTTTTAGGTTAGCAGAAGGATTTTGAACTTGTTTCTAGATTCAACTGGGAGCCAGTGAAGTGAAGCTAACACAGGAGTAATGTGTTCTCTTCTGCTGGTTCCTGCTAACAATCAAGCTGCTGCATTTTGAACAAGCTTTAGACATCTTGATAAGATGCTGTGGTCTATAGTGTCAAAGGCTGCACTAAGATCTAACAGGACCAGAATAGAGATTAGTCCCTTTTCTGTGGCCAGTAACAAGTCATTAGTGATTCTAACTAGCGCAGTTTCAGTGCTATGGTGAGGTCTGAACCCTGACTGGAAATCTTCAAAGAGGCTTTTGTCCTGTAGGTGGCAGTATAGCTGTTTAACTACAACTCTTTCTAATATCTTTGAGATAAAGGGGAGATTTGATATTGGTCTATAGTTGGCCAGAATGTCAGGATCTAAACTGGGCTTTTTCAGAAAAGGTTTAACAACTAAATATTTTAAAGACTGTGGCACATAACCTGTTTCTATGGAAGCATTTATAATATTTAAAACTGATTCATTAATTGAGGGGAAGGTTTCTTTAAAAAGCTTAATGGGGATTGGGTCTAAAAGACAAGTTGAGCTTTTGGAGGATGTAATAAGTGATGTTAATTCTGCTAGATCTACGGCAGTGAAGCAGTCTAATATTACAGAGGTTTCTATAGATGTCTTTGTTTCTACTGTTTTAGCCTGATCTGGGCTGATAGTAGGGATAACTTTGTTCAGCTTATGTTTAATATTTAGGATTTTACAATTGAAGAATGAAAGAAATTCCTCAGAGCTGAAATTCCTCAGGACTGAAACTGTGGGAGCTGCTCTCAGAGTGTTTGCTCAGCATGTTACTAAATATTGGTTGGACTGTAAGTTTAAATTCAGATATAGAACGGTCAGTCAATGTTCTTCTGAGCTGTTCTTTATTTATTGGAGCTGTGGAGTTCTCTAGAACAAACTGAAAGGTGATTAGAAAGTGATCTGAGAGTGTGGGGTTATGAGGGAGCACACTCAGCTGATCTCTATATCATGAGTTAAAACAAGGTCCAGGGTGTTCTTGTGACAGTGAGTGGGTTCATTTACGTTTTGTGTGAAACCAACATTATCTAATAAAGCTGAGAAAGCATTTCCTAGACAGTAACTAGAGTCATCGACGTGAATATTAAAACCCCCTACTATTATTATTTTATCAGAATCTAATCTAACTTTTTGAGGGTTCCTGTTTGAGTGATTTATAGACAATATGATGTTTTCAAAGGAACTATAAATGTGTTTGGCTTTAGTGATAGGAAGTAAGCTAGAATGTGATATTACTGCTAACTCACCTCCTTTCCCAGAAATCCTGGATTTCTGATAGTTATTATAATTAGGGGGGGTTGCTTCATTCAACCTAACATAGTCATCCTGTTGGAGCCAGGTTTCTGTTAGAGCTAGCAGGCTAAGTTTGTTATCATTGATTAACTAATGGAAAATCACATTCAGTTGAAGTAAACTGTCCCCTTTAAACCTCTATAGCTTAAGATCCAAACCTAGTTTTTGTCAATCAAGAGCAGACAAAAAAATTCAGTCCAGTCTGAAAAAGCTCTCAGTTGTGACGTAGAAACTGCGATGGGCAGGCCACAGTCCCACCGCACTGCTCTATTCTGACACATCCAATTGAAGACAGATCTATTAACTCCTTGGTTTTCCTTGTCTGAGCTGGTATGTGGCTCAAAACTAAATTGCTTGCCATTTTTCTTGCACTGTTAATGTGTTTGGGCTTGTGAGAGGCTGTAAGCCAGCAGAGGAGCATGTAAACACGGGGATCATGGGAAATCAGAGCAGGCCAACCTCCACGCAAACAGTCCTGCCCATAACTCAGAGGTGACTTTCTAAGGAACTACAAACTGCTCTGCAGAAACTACTGTATGTTCCAGAAAACAGTTTTTTTGATTTTTAAAACACCACTGAGAATGCTTTGAAATGAGATGAAAAGATGATCAAAGCAGCACTTTGACATTAACATACATTAACTTATAGAAAATAGTTATTTTCCAACACTAATAAATAAGGTTTTCCCCAAAAGACTCATGACATATCACAGCCTGTCAGTTAATCAACTGTTATTCTGAAAGGTAAAAAAATAATAACTCAGACTTTTAACTGTTTTATTAAAATCTTCCATTTTAAAGATTGTTGTTTTTTGTTTTTGCTTTGAGTGAGAAAGTGAAATAAATCATTGTAGTTCATTTGGAGCTTGTGGCAAGCTTCTGCTTTTCACTGGCTTCAAACGGCCAAGACCAATAAAAGGGTCAAGCTAAGAAACCAGGTCCCTCACAGGGAATTCAGCTGCCACTGCTGAGGTTTTAATGCTTCCATCCAAGCCTGGGGATTGGAGGAGGATGTAGAAAATGTATTTCATTCTGTAGTACAGCTTCTTGTAAGTGTTGCTCAATGTCTAGATCATCAGTTGGGTCAGACACTTGCCTCGCCTCACGAAACACATCCAGTTCACTCTCCTCCACAGCAAATCCACAGTCTCTGGAACCACCTCTGCAAAATAAAAATAGAATTAAGCTTTTTATTTATTTTTTTAACATAATTTACTGTTTGTGATGCTGGATTCATTTCTAGACAAACATGAAACTGAATAAGTAAATACTAACATAAAAGTAAATGACTGTGTTTCAGCTTTGTTTACAATGATTAAAATGCAACGCTCACATCAAGTTTAGAACATTTAATTGATGTCTGAATGAACCTCATAACTATCTGGCCATTTTCAAGGGAAATTGACATTCCATAGGACAATATAATATTCACATGTATTTACGTGTGACCAAGCACACAAACTGATGGAAACTCATGATCACACATCGACTGTGTGGCCAAAATTGCTGCATTGCCCACATCTAATTAGGTGCAAATAGTCACTTCTTACTCTACATTCATGGCATTTTAGTGCATTTCACCCCAAGGTTTGTGTTAGTAGAGTCATGTTTTCAAAACTCATGTTTCACTTTGTTTTTTTTTTAATTGTGAAATATGTTATATCATTCTGTTGTAATGTCCATCACCTGGGTGGTTGGAGATGGAGCTCATTTCAAACCCCCCCCCCCGGACATGATGCAGGTCTACTTGGCCATATCCTGTGTTTGTTCCAGACGTCTCAACATTCATCCAAGTCCATCTGCAACACCTTGATGAAGCAGAATCTCTGCAAAGATGATTGGTGTTGATGAAGCAGAATCTCTGCAAAGATTGGTGTTCGTGGCTTCCATTAAACTTTCCAGAGTCTCTCAAATCTCTAAACAAGTCCATCCAAAACTGAGACCTGGGGACACGTTAAAGGGGATTAAAGAGGATTATGCTCATGTTCTGTTATGTTATATTCTCGTACTCCCTTTCTGAAATCATGCAGAAATCCTGTGGGCCACAGAATTCAAGAGGGTTTTTTTGACCCCGCCAGCCCTGCAAAGAAGGCAACACAACTACTCTCTTCCCTAAAACAGGGGGACTAGTCTGTGGACCAGTATTCCATCGAGTTTCGCACCCTGGCTGCCGACACAAAGTGGAACAAACCTGCGTGTGTTGATCAGTTCTACCAAGGCCTTTCTGATCGGCTTAATCAAGTTGACTGCCCGAGACCCACATCGGATCTCAACTCATTAATTGACCTTGCATCGTGTATCGACAGGTGACTAAGAGACCGTAAGCACGAGGGAACTGCTAGAAGCGGATCAGAGCACCCTGCAGAATGTATGCAGCTGGGGAGGACTTGTCTCACTCCTGAGGAATGGGAGAGGCGTTACAGACAGGGTCTGTGTTTCTACTGCTCAAATAAAGGACAAAAGGTCAAACTGTCTGGTAAAAGATATGGCCCAGTACGGAAGAGGAGGCCGTCGCTCAGCCTATCGAACAGTAAGACCTCCGTCTCTCAGTTCAGCCTTCACGTTATGTTACACATCCTACCTCACCCAATGAAACTTTCTGCTTTTATCGACTCTGGTGCAGACTTGAGATCCAGGGTCTTGCAATGGTGTCATTCCTCAAAACTGACCTCTCATCCTGGCATTTCACATACTGGCTATGTGGTCAAGCAGGGATTCTGGTGGCCCTCTCGCTCGAAGGACATCAAGGAATTTGTCTGCCTGTCCTGACTCCAACCACCTGCACGTCTGTTACACCCCCTACCTGTGCCTAAAAGACCCTGGTCGCTCATCTCCGTGGACTTTGTCACCGGCTTACCTGACTCTAAGGGTCGTACTACGGTTTTCACTGTGGTGGCTTGCTTTTCTTAAATGGTCCATTTCCTTGCCTAAGCTCCCTACTGCCAAAGAAATGGCCCTGGTCCTCCAGCAACATGTTTTCAGGATCCATGAATTGACATTGTGTCAGATAGGGGTCCTCAATTCACTGCCAAGTTCTGGGCAGAGTTTTGTTGGTTGCTCTGCATAACCATCGGTCTGCCTTCATGCTTTCACCCCCAGCCCAATGGCCGACCAACAACTGGAGACCACTCTCCGCATATTGTGCAACAAGAATCCCTCCTCCCGGTTGTATGTGATATGGGCTGAATACACCCATAACACCCTGTCTTCTTCTGCATGTTGGTTTTTCTTGCTGTAGGCTTATTAAGCAGCTAAAGCTGATGTAGATTGTATTTGAAGTAATGAAAATGATCCTGAACCAAAACTAAGTATGACAGCATCTAGAAACGGAGTGTGCAATTACAAAGCTAAGGACATGATTACAGATGCTGAGTTTGGAATAGAAACCGGTGTCACAAAACAAATAAACAATTGGTTATTAATGGCAGAACAAGCTGGATAATCCATGCATTCAGACTGTGTTGTGTGCGTGGGCCCCAGACCTCTTCTCATGATAATTCCTCTGCCACGAGTGAAAACTGTTCACTTTGGAACCCACCAGTTAAAAAACCGTTGTTTAGCACAGATGTTCCTGCAAACAATTTTGCTTGTTTTGTTTTAGCAGGACACGAATCCGACGTGGGTCACATCAATGCTAATTAGTGCTTGTAAGAAAATGCAATGAAGTTAGTTTTAGGTTGGATATTCTACAGACATTCAGCCCTGGTGTCCAGTGGCATCTCTTACGGACCGTCTACAAATTAATTAAATTAATGATATGCTGATTTGAATAAAAACATTTAACGAAATCATTAAAAACTTAAGCAACAATGTTTTGCAAAAAAAATGGATTAAAACTAAACATTTCTTCATGTTGTATTTTAAGGATCTTATTTTGTAATGTTTTCTATTTAAAAAAGGTTTTGACCTGATTATTTTTTTCAATAGCTTCCAAACCGTCTGAAAACTTCAAATATATTTCTTGAATTGCGGTCCCTACTTAACCAAATATCAGACACACCACTTTATTTTCCAGTAATGAATGAAGAATGTTTTTATATTAAAATCCTATAGGCTTGCATATACATTCTAGCATTTATTTTCAATAGCTTCCAAGCCATGTGACTCAAGAAGATGAATTGTATGACGACTTCTGGGCCACTTTTTTTGCAATATGAGCCACTAGGACTTTAAATTAAAAATCAATTTAAATTATTCTTCATCAAAAATTGCTACATAAAGTGGTGTGTCTGAGAAAGGAAAATACTGCGAAAACAATGCAAAAATGACTTTGTCTTCTGAGCAAGAAAAGAAAGAAGCTGGGTGAGATTCCAGGAATGTCTGCAGTTTGTGTGGAGATAAAACAAAATGTCAGACAAAGGTGGCAAAATGCATGCTGGCCGGAGGAGGGCGCCAAAGCCCACAAGTAAGGCTGCTGAAGAGAAAGCTCAGACACTAAAGGGTAAAAGAAAAGGAAAGCTGGCTCAGTTAACCAAAGAAAAGAATGAAATACAAATGAGAGAGGATGAGCGTGATTTGGATGTAGTAAATGTGGAAACCTTTCCAGTATTCCTTAAAAACTTCAAAGTTACTGAAGAACTTTATGAGATGTTACATGAAGAAGACAAAGAAAAGGATTAAGGAGTTTTTGAGAACAGACACTGTAAACTGTTTATTAAAGAAACTGATGAATAGGCCAAAAAAGCCTGAGATGACATAGAACCAGATGAAGATGTGTTACTGGAAGAGGACGACGTGATACCACAAGACAGTATTTTCAAAATGCGGCCAGTTTCAATGTAAAGTCAATGGTTTAGACTCAAATTGAGGTTCTGCTGCGCGAATTGAGTGACTTGGCGCAAATTTAGCGGGAGCTGCAGCTGGCCAGGGTTTAAAAAAAAATCTGAACTCTGGGGAGGTGGTTGCGTCTCCTCAACCAATCAGTGACTCAACTTCGGGCACGTGACGTTTTCAGTGACAGCGGGGAGAAAACATCCAATATGGTGGATCGATACATAATTCTCCTGAACTTTCATTCATTTTCGCTGTATCCCTTTCTGGGAAGCGGGGTTTCCAGAGTCCAGCCCAGTTACTGTTGGGCAAAGGCGGGTTCACTCTAGAGAGTCTGTTGCAGGACCTATGGACCTATGGACCTGAGTCAGACATAAAGAGAAAATAGCTTTTTTTCAAAATATGAAAACAGTTTTAACTTTTGACAAAGGTTCATATAACTACCTTTCAAAATAAAAGACACTCTGTGCCACATACTTTAGGATCATCTCAATGCAGAAATTGTAGTAGTAGGTAGTGTGATGTCAGCAACACTTTTTACAAAGAACAACTCACAAAGTTCAAACAAAATAAAATCAAAGAACTAATGCAAAACACATAAACACAATAAAACAGTAAACACAATTGAACTAAGTAAATACAACCAAACATGCTCTAATATGATAAGTAAAACATAAGTAAAAGGCAACTATGAGATTAGGAATGTCAGCTAAAAGCAAATAAAAATGTCTTGAAAAAAAACTTGAGTTTTAAAACCGACGGGTTAATCTGGTGCAGAGCCAGAGGGAGTGCGTCCCAGAGCCGAGGAGCGACTGCCTGGAAGGCAAGATCTCCCCCTAGTTTTAACCCCATGATGCACATCAAACTGCTTTGGCTTCTAAATTACCCTGAGTTAGCATCTACTTGAAAGCAAAAGCATAAGTCATTTTATTTATTGCATAGCTGGCAATACATTTGGGCGTCAAAGGGTTAAAACAACTCTTAAAAGATCCTTATCTGTGGACCCAGGGAACATGCAGGAGTGTAGAGAGTCATAAGGTCAGAAATATAGTCAGAAACCTGAAATCTTACATTTCTGTTTTTGTAATTCTAAATTTAACAGGGAGTCAAAGTAGAAATAAAAACAGGAGGACGAGTTTGCTGATTGGCTCCATTTAAAAACCTTGCTGCAGAAATTTGGACAAGAAAAAGGAAAATTGTTTATTTTACCATTTGCGATGCGTCTCAGACAAATTCATAAGCCTGACTAAAATAAAATCTGAGCTAATTTTATGACCCATACCCTATTATTTAAACCATGAGGGGCACTTAAAATGCATAGAAATCTGTCCTATAATCCGGTGCGCCTTCATTCTGGCTGTGATTACTGACCTCAAATTGATTGTCTGGGGTAGACAGCACACACACTTTGGTAAACTATGAAGCCAAATCACTTGATGTGGCCCCTACAACAGACTGGCAACCAGTCCAGGGGTGTCCTCTGCCTTTGCCCATGAGCAGCTGGGTTAGGCTCCAGCAGCCCCGTGACCCTGAAAGGGATAAAGCAGTTTGGAGAATGAAGGATTTGAATAAAGCTTGAGTTAGTTTACTTACTTAGTTTAAATTAAAAATTAGCATTATCTTTTTTATCAGAGAGCCACCATGAGAGCAGACCCCCGGTCTACGGACATTAAGCAGGAAAATGAAGGCTCTGGAGTGGACACGTCAATGTGGGACCAGTTGATCATGGTGTTCAGCAAGTACAAACGCTGGTGTCATTTGTTCTCCTGTCTGTGGCAGTTCTGTGCGGATGTTGTTGAGTTTCTGGCATTCCTGGAGTCCCACTGCAGATCGTGGACGAAACCTTCGCACACTGAAACACCGGACAGCCTAAAACAGCTCACTTGCTGGCTGCCGTGAAGGACAGTGGAGACGAAAACGACACATATCAACTCCAACCCCTCTTCACTTCCCCCAACCACTCTGAACAAAATACCTAACCCACTAAAGAGCCCTGAATCAGCATTTTCTTTAGAGAGTACATTTTAACTGAACTGAAGAATGATTAATAGACAGAAAATCAGAAACGAAGTCGTCTTCTTCTGATTTAACAACGCAGCTGTTAGGATTAAAAACAGGGAGGGATCCTGTTGAATGTATACAGTACATTCTAGTTTCTTCATAATTCTAGTTGCTGTGTTTTCACACTGTCTTGAACTTTGGTTGACCTGAACCTTGAAAGTTGCTGTGCTGAGATTTGTTTGTTTTCTCTCCCTCCTCTCCGCTCACCGAGAGGCCTAATGAAGGAAGAAGGGAGTGTGGAATAGAGCTGATAAAAACCTGCACAGCATCCTGAACTGAAAATTCCTGTGCTTACAAAGAAATTATTGACGTATCTCTTGGACTCATTATTTTTTTCTGTAACCTTGACAACTGAATTTCTATTGAAAGAGGGGCTGAGGAAACTTTCTGGCAGAGCTGTTGGAGGCAGAAGTTTGCTTCAGGTCTCCTCATGAGAAATCGTGATGGCTTCTCTGTGTGTTTGTTTGTTACAGTTACAAATGAACTTGACAGTTTCTCTCGATTTTTACCTTTTTTCACCGCATGACTTTTCTTTTGCTACTTTCCCATTTTGTTTCTCCTTGTTCTTACTTTGATAAGTTTGTTTTTTACAGAAATGTTTCTGACTTTGACTGTCACAGATGTTTTGTTTGGTTTGTAAAGATTTTCTGTTTGTATTGATGTATCTCAACATCCTGTTCTCTGTTGTGTAGATTATTACTAATCCAGTTTAAGGTTCATCCTCTCATTCCATACATGAGGGATTTGGTAATAATTTATGGTTAACATTATCAAAAGCTTTTCTTACATCCAAAGAAATTCCAACACATCACATATTGTTTGTTTGTTTTCAATGAAAGTTGTTATTTCCCCCCCAGATTCTATGGGAGCAAGAGGGGAAAAAGGCGGAAAAAGGCAACAAAAACACACATTTTTTTCTCCTTTAAACAATAACAAAATTAAGTACATTTTTAAAATGTTGGCATTCTGCTGTGGGCATAACCAACATGAATCAGTACAGATATTTTAAGCGGATTTCATACAATTTTTATCCCCAGAATGCGGAAATTCTTAATAATATTCATGGTACGATCATACTGTTGCTGTGGGGATTTTCTGGTTTTTCAGTGGTGTTTTTGGTCATGTTCTGTCCCCTGCGAGTCTCTTCAGGTTTATGTTTATCATTTACAGCTGTTTTCATATCTCGTAATTGTCCTCAGTGGATAGAAGTGCCTGGTTTTCAGTTCTAGACCAGAACTCCCAGGTTAAAGACAGAAGCTTTGTTTTTATTCAGTAGCGTTTCTGTCACATCTCTGCAGTTTTCCGTGGGGCAGTGGTGCAGAGTCTGAGTGGAGCCACTAAAACTGAAGTGGCAGATCAGAACCCCCAGATCATAAGAAAATGGGTATGATAGAATAATACCATGGAGACTTTGTAGCAACTTTTTCTTCTTGTATCACTAACAGGAATTTATTCATGTTCATATATAAAAGAGGACAAAAGGGCACTTTCTATTATGAGACAAAAAAGAGCAGGTGCTTAAGCACCCCTAGGGCGCTGTGTGTGCATGTTCCTGGTGCTGGCAGCACAGACTCTTCCTGGAAGGGGCTGTTCCCCACTTTCATACGAATGAACGTTGAGGACCCGCTTGTTTTTGTAGATTGGGAAGGGCTGGTGCTCGGAGAGCAGGGTTTTAGAATGATGCTCAAAGATGGGTGAATGGAGAAAAATACGGCTTTGGGGTGTTTTTCATGACAAATTAACATTATAATACACTTATCCAGCCCGCCGTGTAATTATATCTGGCCCTAGATCATTTTATTTTGTTGGTGCTAATGTCCCAGCAGTATGCCGCGCTGAAACAAATACAGACCCCATCATGCAGCGCGTCAGCTGCTTTGAACACCAGTGTTGCCAGAATAGGCGACTTCCTGCCCAGTTGGACAGTTATGATTCTAAATATCCAGGTAGAAATAGCTTCGGGCGGGTTTGGGTTCGGTTCGGTGGCTCCTTCCAGAAACATGTCTCAGAGGCTGGTGAGCCAGTGCCTCACCTGTAAACTGCATAATATAGTGGATGATCACATGTCTTTAGTTTACTCAGTGTTTGCTAATCATGTCATTCCTTACTATATATACATTGTAGACACTTTTATTACGGTTTTATTTTCCATATTAATTGTATTTTACGTTTCTCTGTCGTTTCTTTGGTTTTATTATCTGACATGAAGCTGCACTGAAAACACAGCAGGTGATGCAGCTGTTCTTTTTCAGATAATAATAAATAAATAAACATCAGATCTTTTGTTTATGAATGTATTGAAGAGTTTGGGAGAATTTTTACTTTTAGTGTTACACAAAATTAGGAAAGCTCCAAATGTTTTTGGAGTATTTTCAAGTGAAAAGTTATTTGCAATTGTCTTCATTATTTATTAACACCTAAAAAGTTTGATTGACAATAACAGGTTCCTAAAAATCTAACCATTTTGATTATTTTCACAAAGACACAGGATCTCACACCAAACAGAAATGAACTTGTTGCTGAAATCAATGCCAGGAATTCCCGCTCTGATAAAACGCAACAGGAGCAAAGAAAACGGAATGAATTGATTTGTTGTTGCTGAAAAGCAATGATTTTATTTTTATTTGCAGGCTTTGTTTGTTTGTTTTGTTCTACAGCGTGTTCATATTTGTATCATGTTGACAGGATATATTTTTGCTGGAGAGAATTGAAGTTATTTCAGCTTTAAGTTGATTTTTCCGGACTAATATTCCTTTCTGTTTCTATTCACACTTATGTTGAAACGTTGCATTTTAAAAGTGTGTTTAATTAATGTTTACCCTGCTTCTAAGGTGTGTTTTGGAGGTTGACCGACCCCCTGCCTCAGAGCTGTTGAAGAGTGTGGGCACATGTTCCTCTAAAAATAACAGAGGGGTTTGAGGTCACATTCCTGCACGGAGTAAACGCTGGTCTTGCTTTTATTTTCTTTTTTGAGGCTTTGATTGATTATTACTTTGGATTTTGATTGTTCTGGCCCCACCCTTAAGAGTCAGGTGACATGAACATGTCATTCATGCTTGAGCTTCTTTTCTGACTTCATTTCCTTGAATTAGGTTTAAACTACAACATGATCAAGTTTACTCTGGCTGTGTTTCTTCTCAACGCAGCATGGACTCCATCCAGAGGGGGTGAGTACTGTCCGTCTTAGTAGAAAAATACAAGTTTTTGTGTCTGTTCTGGTAAAAAGTTAGAGAACTTGGTTTGCAACAGTTATTTTTTTCCCGTTGTCACAAGCTGAACTTGTGACAGAGGGCAAAGTGACGCTTTATATAACCGAGTGTCGCAACTTACAAGACTCTCTCAAGAGAAGGAGATATGCTTTGCTTTTCCAATCAGAAGTCCCATTTTACCCACTTCATTCTGCTTTAAAAAACATGACCACACAGTTACAGAATTTTGTTCAGCGAGTTGTTCAATGAGCCTTTAACCTTTTAAAGGCACCAATCAAACCTGCTTCGTGGGTTCAGCATTTTTGTGGTGTGAGTGTGTCTTTCGTATGAAGCGCTGTCTGCACATGAAGGTAGCTTGTGTTTGTTGCAAGTTTGAATAAAAATCAAAAAATCTCTCTGTTTTTCCAAGACAGCATTAAAGAAATGAATGGTTCCTGTTGATCTGATGAATCTCACTTTCAGAATCGCACATTCTGGAGGTTTATCGTTTATCAAGTCACATCTTTATTTCGTTAATGAGAAAATATCAAACATTTAAATTTGATAATTAATCTAAATATTTATATTTAGCGTATGTGATACAGTTAATCCTGTTTGTTCCAGATTTCTTTTGGATTTTGAATATTGATGTTTGATCTGAGTTTGACTGAGAAAAAGTGGCAGTGAGAGTTGTGGTTCTGTCTCAGAGTCTGACTGCTGGCCTGATGTTTCACAGATGCAGAGGTTTCCTGTCAGGTGGGGCACAGCTGCCTTTTACCCTGCAGTTTTCCAGCTGGAGATGAAGTTGTCATCCACTGGATTCAGCTGACACCAACCAGAAAACAGGCCCACTCCTTCTATCACAACAATAACCAGCTGGACCAGCAGGACGCACAATTCAAGGGTAGAACTTTTCTGTTCACGGACCAGATTTCTAGAGGAAACGCCTCCCTGCAGCTGAGCGAAGTGATGGTCAAAGATGAAGGCAGATATCAGTGCTACAGCAGCATCTTCACAGGGAACCAGGACTCCTTCATCAACCTGAAAGCATTTGGTACGAGAAACCCACAAGTTCAGAAAACAAAAGCATGAAAAGTGATTATTTCATCTGTTTTTAATAATTCTCTGGGGTTGATGTTGGTGTATTCTGATGAAAAAAGTAAGCTCAAATGACTTGTTAAAAACCTTTCAGCAATGGAACCATCCTTAATGAATGAGAGTAGTATGAGGTTACAGGAACAACCAATCAGATTGATGGGTCTTTATTTATCAGGTGGAGCTCAGCTCCAGATAAAGCAGAAAGGGACTTCACAACTGAAACCAGTCAGCCTTCATTCTTCCTGCTACATTCTAGTCATTTCGATGTAGTTGTTGTAACGCAGTGAGACTGCCGACAACAAATGCAACAGCTAAAGAATGTTTTTGTGAAAAGGAAACAGCAGCTCAGGCTTTTGCTGTAAGTTTATCTGGTGAACTTTGAGCTGTTGGTGAAAATAAGTCCTTGCTGACTCATAACAGCACTGCTTTCACATCAGTGTCCTCAAACTGAAGGAGGAGGTGAACTTGCTGTTTGTGAAAAGTTGAGGTGATTCTTTAGGCTTCAGAGGTCTTTCAGAGGTCTGAGCTCTGAGTGCTGCACACAGGCATGCAGCTGATCTGCTTATGATGCATTCAAGGTTGCGTGTCAAAGTTCAGCCAGTGGATACTGTTGGTTAACTATTTCTGCTCCTCAGTAGCAGCCAAAGCAGACACAACAACTCCAGTGATGTTTGGGGTGGAGGGGATGTTATGGTGCTAAACTGTTTGGGTCTTCACGTGCATTTTCACAGCTCAGACAAAGGTTGGGTACACTTTGCATCCATAGCGACATGTCAGGGTATTAAAGCTGCTTTTCTCTGGACACCAGGCTGCTGGGTGCAGACAGATCTGAACTCAACAAGAAGGCAAAGCATAAAAAAACTCAGATAAGCTTAGATGCTCAGTGGCCTTGTGGGTCTGCCCCTTCACTGCAAGGTCATGAGTTCAAATCCAAGGCAAGTCATACCAAAGACTCTAAAAATGAGACCAAATGCCTCCTTGCTAGATTAACCAGCGATTGGTTCCCAAACGTAGCTGTGACTGCAGCTCGCTGCTCCCCAGGGACGCGTCGAATGTGGAGAACAGGTGTGTGACAACTAATGAGACTTTAACTGCAATGACGGTTTCTGTGGATTTTTATAAGATAAACTTTGCTCTTTGAAGATAATTCTGTTTAAAAGATTTGTTTTAATACAACCTTTAAGGTATGTCCGTGACGCAACTACAAATGCATCTGTTCTGTTGTGACCCACCTGACAGACAAACTGAGTTAAAAGACAGACGAGCAGTCTGACTCTGATGCTCTGTGTGATCCAGAGAAACTGATTTTATTACAAAAAAAAATAGAAAAGATAAATCAAAGTAGTTGCTCTGCCTCAAATCCGCATGAAATGGTACTAAAAATGGTGAAACAGCAGTCTGAAATCCATCTGTCTTGTTGCAGTTTTGGTTCAGGACGTCAACATTGAGCATTCAGGGAGGGAGATCATCTGCAGCTCAAATGGGATTTATCCCAAACCCACGCTCATCTGGACACCCGATCAGACTGAACCAGACACCAGCTTCACAAAGACGGAGCAGAAACTCTACAACATCAGGAGCTCTGTGCCGTCGTCGGACAGCAGGGAACAGACGGACGTCATCTGCACCGTCAGCACACCAGCAAACAGCAGGAGAGCCATTTTAAAGCCCACAGGTGGAGATCTCTGCAGTCCTGTTGTCTTTTTTCATGCTGCTTGTGATTTAAGTAACATTTTGTTTTCAGTCCATCAGAATATCTCTGGAAGTGACACGAGCATCTCCTGTTCAACCGTCACTGCCTTCACCTATTTCATCTGGAGATTCAACCACAGTGAAGACATCATCAGCGGGACAGCAGACGGCCCCCACTCCCCCACAGAGAACTGGAAGAAGTACTTTGTCGAGGCCACATCAGAGAAGCTCACACTGCAACATCTGCAGCCAACCCTGACAGGGATCTACACCTGTGTGATCAGGAGTGAAAAAGAGACCTTTGTGCAAAACTCCTTTCTTCACATCACAGAAGGTAAATTCAGAAGCAGCTGTGTTTAAAGCACAACCATGAAGTGACTTTTCAAACACAGAAACTGATGTTGTGTTTCATTTTTTCCTTTCACAGATAATAGACAGATACATATAGTCATTGGAGTTGTAGTTGCAGTTGTGGTCATTATAGTCATAGTAGCTGCAATAGTAGTCTGCTGCAAAAGAAAGAAAAAGGTAAAGACAACATTTGTCCTCATACATGCGCACACGCTTCTCTTTTGAATACATGTTCATATTACACACTTTGTCACACCGTCACACTCTGGCAAAGGGTCTGCGTGGACTTTGTTACACTTTAACCTCAGTTTTTGAAGGAACTCAGTTATTGTGAGAGAAATGTATCACCGTACTGTAAACGTCCCTTCATTAGAGTGTAAGAAGCACATCTGCTGTGATATAACATGACAAATGGAAAGTAGGATTATTTATGACGGAAACTAATTCTGATTTTCTTCTTTGCAGAAGAAAGGAGGAGAATACACTTCCAATGAAGATTCAAAGGCTGAGGAACCTCTACAGACAAAAACTGTTACTTGACTGAAATGTTTTGGTTTTAGAATGGCAGTGAAAAGCCTCGTCCTCTACCTTCTTCATGTAAAGACATCTGGAGAAGGAATCCTCAACAAGAGGTTTTACGAGACTATGAGAGGTGGAGGTGAGGTCATGCTGTGAAGAAGAACAAAAATATATATTTTTTTATTATTTAAAGGTAAAGAATGAAGGTACAAACACAGTATTTATATCTAAACAACTGATGTTTAGAAAGAGTGACAGAACTCTTCAAACAAAAATTATCAATTAAATAGAATTCACTAAGTGTTGGTAAGATGTCAAAAAGCAAACAAAAACAAAACCAGAAATATTTGAAACAATAACTAGAAGTAAACAGAAGGCACCAGAAACATGTTATAAAGACACAGTCAGTTGGATCAGAACACAGAGCTCTCTTTCCACACATAAGTTCTCAGTCTGAGCGATTGTGCTGCTGTTCTGCGTCCTGATTGGCTGGAGAGCTTGTCAATCAATCTCCTCTGTGCTGTGGCTTCTGTGCAGAAACTGCAGATCTCCAGAAATCTTTGATTTTGATCAGATCTTTGTCTTCATTCTATAATCCTGGACTTGTTTGAACTTTAGAGTTTAGAGTTTAAAGAAGAGAGAAAAGTGTGAAAATGTTCATGTGTGTCTGAGAAAAGTGTAAAGTGTGTAGTGAGGAGTTCAACATCTGGAATTATTTATTCACTGATTTCACCTTAATGAGTTATTTTTAGAGCGTAACTCCCACAGTAAACGAGGGAACGCTGTACTGGTGACAAAGTAATGGATAAATGTCCATCTGCAGCAGAAGAACAAAGAATTGGAGTTGAGGACGCAGCGCAGCTGATCATTATTATTTATTACGTAGTGTTGGAAATCCTCTCTTGCTTTTTTTCTCTTCAAGCTGCACATTACTGATCAATACGTGTCTGCGCAGATCCATCACGCAGTCAAAGCTCTGATATTGTGCGCGCGCACGTGCAAGCACGTTATGCACACATGAAGGAGATGCGCATGAGGGAGAGGTAGAGGCGCAACAACGACAAAAACATCAACCCCGTGTTTGCTCTCTCTCTCACTAGCTTACAGCCCCTCAGAACCCCAAACTCAGAACTGTAACAAAGCAGGGAGACGCTGGTCCGCACACAGGTTCTAATCTGCTCCTGATCCAGCACGATTTGCATAAAGAAATACAAAAAAATGCTGTTTTAATCTTACATTCTGATGCATTTTGTATTTACTCAATTTTACTATTCATCATGAGAAAAATGCTACAATTAAAAAAAACAGATGTGTTTTTTGGAGTGGATCTGCAAAGACAGTGGTGTAGTGGTTAGCACTCACAGTAAAAGGTTCAAATCCCAGTTGAATCCTTTCCGTGTGGAGTTTGCATGTTCCCCCTTGTGGCATGTATTCTTCGTCCCCTCCCACAGTCCAAACATGTGTTTCACAGGCTGAGTGGGGATTCTTAAATTGTTCCCGTGGTCTGTGTACGGCTGTGGGGTCCTGTGATGTAGGGGTTCCTCTGCCTTTTTGCTGAAGATGAAAATGTTTTATGAGAATTTTAGTTAGTCAAAACAGCTAAACATCCGGAGTCGAAATTTTAGAAAATGATTTTGCTTTTTTCATTTTTCAACTTTTTTTAAAACATTTTGTTTCAACATTTTTATCAAAAATATGTTTGCAAGAAGTTGATGTTTCTCCATTTACGGTGTCATTGAGTTTTTATCACAAAACTCTTAAAAATTCGAGGTATGAGTGTGGCTCCATTTTGTGGGAGATTACTTCATGGATAGCTTTTATTTTTTTGATAAAGTTCAATTCAAGAGAGCCAGTGACATTGACTTTTATTAACTTTTTATTATTTTTCATACAAGTATGATTTAACTGTAAATACTCAAATTCATTGTTTGAAGGTTGAAGACAAAAAATTAATTTTTAATTCTGCATAATATTAACCAGAACAAATTTAATCTGTAAAAAAACGGAATATAGAATTTTGATTGCACTTTGGTGAAATTCAGTGAAAATATAAGTAGTCTAATGACTGGGAAAAAAAATAAAATTTTTCTTTGATATAAAAAAAAAAAACAACTCTTAATTGTTATTCACTTAAAAATTTTTAGAGAACCACAAGTGAGTTCTGAATTTCTCTGAT
This sequence comes from Oryzias celebensis, assembly GCA_014656515.1. Taxonomy (NCBI): domain Eukaryota; kingdom Metazoa; phylum Chordata; class Actinopteri; order Beloniformes; family Adrianichthyidae; genus Oryzias; species Oryzias celebensis. The sequence continues at coordinate 89,451 of BNCR01000056.1, forward strand.
GGATGTCCAGCTATTCTTGTAAGAACTACAGTCCTGAACATTTTCTTTTAGTAAAGAAAAGGAAGGATGCTGTTTAAGTACATCAGTCTAAAGGAGAGCAGAGAGAAGATCCAGGGAAAGAGCCTCACTCAATCTACTTCATTTAGTTTGAGTTCCATCCCACGTTTAAAACCTTAAAGCTCTAAAATAGAAATACTATTTAGAACCAAAATGGCAATACAAACACTACCTGATTTATGTCACTTTATTGTTTATTTAAGTTTTCCTTTTGATTTATGGTGTAAAGAAAGAACTTTGTTTTATTGTTTTATTCTGTGCTGGTTTTAGTGATTCAGTGACGTGAGTTTGACTACTAAGATTAATAAAATGTTTTAAGAACTTTGTCTATAAGAAATTTATATGAAGAAAAAAATGTCTGGAAACCTGCAGAAGAAATTCCAGAGCTTTCAGATGTTTTGACACAAAAACAGAAAATAAAGAGCAGCTACGAAGTTTCTGAATAGCTTAGATGAAGCATGAAGCTGTTTGAAATGCAGTCCAACTTCCTGTCAAAAGATGAGTGACACAAGTTCTGATGGTACAGACTCATCACAGATGCATGACTCATTCTGTGATGTGATCACAGACCAAGAAAGCCTGACTGTCAGTGATGCTGAAACTGCCACTTACAGGTGAGTTCAGATAAGAGTAGATGTTTCTGTAGGTGGTTGTGGTTTAGAGATTATAAAATAGAGTGGGGGGTGGGGGTGGGGGGTATCAGGAAGAACATTTGGCGTAAAATTGTTACCAAACCAAATGTGCGAATCGGACCTATATCCAAACCGGATCGGTATGATGCCTCTAACTAGTCTGATGTGCAGCTCAGATCTAATTAGGTAAAGTTAGGTTGTTTTTTAAGGTAAGTATTACAATTTTAGTGTTCAGAAGTGAACCTTTGTGAGCAGCAGTTTGGTTTCATGCTTTAAAAGAACACTACAGATGCAATCTTTGCTTTGATGATGTTGATAGAGAAGTACAGAGAAGGTACAGAGAGATACACTGTGTCTTGATAGATCTGGAGAAAGTTTAAGACAGAGAGGATCTGTGGTTTTGTATGAGGAAGTCTGGAGAGACAGAAGTATGTTAGAGCAGGACGTGTATGAGGGCTGTAAGACAGTGGTGAGGTGTGCTGTAGGGGTGGACAGAGGAGATCAAGGTGGAGGTGGGATTACATCAGGGATCAGCTCTGAGCCCCTTCCTGTTTGCTATGGTGATGGACAGATAAGGTTAGACAGGAATTACTATGGACTATGATGTTTGCAGACGATACTGTGATTTGTAGTGAGAGCAGAGAACAGGTGGAGGAGAAGCTAGAGAGGTGGAGGTTTGATCTGGAAAGGAGAGGAATGAAAGTTAGTCGCAGCAGGATGGAGTTCATGTGAGTGAATGAGAGAGACCTGAGTGGAAGAGTGAGGTTACAGGGAGAAGGGAGAAAGAAGGAGGAGGATTTGAAGTATCTACGGTCAACAGTCCAGATAATGGAGAGAGTGGAAAAGAAGTGAAGAAGTGAGAGCAGACAGGTTGGAATGGATGGAGAAAAGTGATGTGTGACAGAAGAGTTTGAGCTGAAATGAAAGGAAAGGTGAACAAAACTGTGGTGAGAGCAGCCATGTTGTTCAGTCTAGAGACAGAGATACTGAGGAAAAGACAGGATGCTGAGGTTCTCTTTGGGAGTGACCAGGATGGATAGAATCAGGAATGAGTCCAGCAGAGGAACAGTACATGTTAGAAGTTTTAGAGATAAAGTCAGAGGTCAGACTGAAACGGTTCAGTCATGATTATATTATAGACGGTGCTTATATTGGTAGAAAGATGCTGAGTCTGGAGCTGCAGGAAAGAGGTCTAGAGGAAGACCAAAGAGGAGGTTTATGGATGCAGTGAACGTAGACCTGAAGGAAGCTGGTGTTAGAGGAGAGGATGCAGAAGACAAGGTTAGATGAAGGGAGCTGATTCTCTGTGGGCACTCTATAAAGGGCAAAGCTGGAAGGAAAAGGTCTGCCAATCAGGCACAGACCAACAAGCTGACTGTCAGCGCTGAAGATGGTAAAACAAACATGAACATATAAGGTTTGGGAGGAAGCATTTCCAGATCATTCTGCTTAGCTTTTAAAGCGGTTTTTGTTTCATCTTCTGGTTTCGGACTGTGGTTGGAAAGCGCTGTTTTTGCCGGTCTGGCCGGCCCGCTAGTGGTAGCAGAATAAACGGGACACCATTGCACTTGAACAGGGCTGACAGCTTTTTTTATTCAACTTGCAGACAACTTTCCATACAGCCCAAAACGTTTGCAAGCCTAGCTTTTTTTATACTGACTTTACAGTGAGCACAGAACAGCGCATTTCCTTTCATTCCAACTCCGTCCATATGCCTAGGTCATCACCCGGCGCACATGTCAACACTTACCTCCATTGCCGCGCTGCAACATAGCAACCGCAGTTCTTCCCAACAAAACCAACACTAAGAGGGGGGGGCAGGCTAAGCCGCTAAGATTACCCCTATTCTGGATGACAGTTAACCCTAACTTCACTCTAGCACTCTCATTGATAACTAACAGCTTTCTACTCATTATAGAAACAAGATTCACACTTTCATAGATAAAGTTTTATTTCTATACCCCTATCAAGTTACTTAATGCCCATCTTACAAGACAATCACAGCAAATGACAACATGCATCATGAAGAATTTGACTTCAGTTTTTCAATTTCTCCTCCATAACTTCAATTTTCCATCTACACTTCATAAGAGGTCTTTTTTTGGGAAAAAAGACATGTCTGGTGCTCTCCGCACCCGTTGAGTTCTTCCACCAGAAACCCATAAAACCGTCATGGGAGGATGTTTGCTGAGCATTTTCTGAAACTGTTGAAGTTCCTTCCACACATTCTTTAGTGTCAGACAACCCCTCCCACAGTGTCAGCGACCCAAAGTCTTGACCCAAAGGACGTCGCTGTTGCTCCCTCGGAGCACTGCCCGTTTGTGCCCGTGAGGCCCAGCTGCTGTCTAGCAGAGTCCAGGAGTGATACTGCTTGAGTTTGTCATGATGCACTATTTTAGCCTTTGACCTTTGGCTCTTTTTGATGCAGTACACCAGATCATCCAGGTGGTCGACAACAAAGTATGGACCTTCGTAGGACGGCAGGAACTTAAGCCCCTTGTTCTCGACATGTTTAGTTCCTTTTATCAGATGCCAATCCGCATTGCCAATCTTGTCCTGCACTTGACAGACGCTCTTTCCCCAAACCATTTGGTGTCAGCTGGTGAGACAGTACCAGTTGCTCTCTGAGCTGCTGCACATACTCTGGGACTGTGTTTGCGGCCTGGTTTTCTGGAGGAAGTCCAACCACCAGATCGATGGGTTCTGTGATCTCGAGAGCATCTCATGTTTGATGTCAGACCTGTAGAGCTGTGTTGCGTCGCCCCATAAGGCATGACAGCATAGGGAGTCATTATGTCCCAGCCCCAGTGGCATCTTTCTGCTGTTGCAGCAATAGTAATCTGTAGTGTGGCATTAAATTGCTCTACTTGACCGTCGGACTGTGAGTGAAAAGGTGTGGTTCTCGTTTTGGTGATGCCCAACAGCTCACACGTTCCCTGCAATTCTGCAGACTCAAAGTTGTTCCTTGGTCGCTATGCAATTCGTATAGGGCTCCATATCTGCAAACCCACTCAGAAACAATCTTTTCTGCTACTGTGATGGTGTAACCCTCCCACTGCGGTGAGAGTATCTTCAGTCCAGGTTCGGTGAAGTCAAATTCTGTAGCTGGGGCCCGGAGCCGCTGACAAGTGGAGGCTTGACACTATAACCTACGTAACACTTCCACCCCACTCACGTGATGCAGAACACACTCAATTTGTGATTCCCTCCACCAAAGGCACCGCAATCCACACGGGGGAAAGCTTCCACTTGAGCACTGGCCAACACTCGGGTCCTCAGCACGACAGAAACAAGGTAAAAAAAACAGAACAATAGAGTTAAAAACAGACAACAGGATTCACACTAAAAATCTAAAATTGCACGAGCGTCTGGGCGGGCTGAGCGTTACACCTCAGGGTAATCAGGACAACACACCATACACAAAAACCACAAAGTTACAAACCGACTGTAAAATAGTCCGTGGGGTGATGGGGCAACTCCCTGTTATCCTGCTGACGGCGAGAGAGCAAGTCCGTATCCACTGTCGTCTGACAGTTCAACCGCTCCGAAGCCACGGCAGCAGGCGTCCACACTGGCAACACCCCGTCACACGCCCGACGCGTCGAGCGGCACAAAAGTATGGAGACTTGAAAGTTAATAATAATAAAGCAGCAGCTGTCTCCAGCGGAAGCACCGAAAGTCCCTGGCGAGGGAAAACACATTAAATAAATCGCTTGAGAGAGAGAACTGCATACCTGGATGTCGCCAAGCTTACCAGGTGGATCAGATTCGTCACCTGAGAGGGTCAAGCTGCACTACACTCACTGCTGCAGGAGCGATGATTGAGCTTCTCAGTCATGCATTTACCCCAGAGCTACAAACAAGCAGTAAAATACTGGTGACGTCGGCTCACACTGTGTCCAAAGACAGGGTCCCACCGCAACATTACCTGTACAGCTAGCTGGCAGTGTGCCACAGGAAGTGGGCGGTCCCAAAGACCAGAAGATGCCCCTGACGGCCAGTGGGAACCTCAGTGATTTTATAGCGCCCCACAAGGTTGCTAATTGCCATTAACCCCTAGCTACACCTGTGATAATCCATTCTGCCACACAGACATATCAATTTAAACTCAACAAAGTTAAATAAACAATTCAAAAAGTCTTTTTTCCTTTACACAACAATGTACAATGTGACTGAAGTTACAAGACAGATGAATTCTTATTAAAATAATGAAAATGATCCCAACTGGTTTTTTTCGTTTCAACGTGGTTCAGTATGATGACGCAGCAACTTGAACGGCTGCAACGACTCACTGGGATATCCGTTACATCGAGTGCAGGTTCAAAACAGCTCCAACATCAATATCAGGTTCTCTATGGTTTCCTGTAACCAACTCCGATCTTAGTTCACTTTTTTCTGCTCCCGCGCTCCATCTCCCTCTCTGCAACTCTGCACATGTACCGTGGGAAAAAACGCAACCACACGAAGATCGCAGCAGGGTGAGATGATCACTCCGAGACAAAATCCATGCGCGGAGAAAAAAAACGTCCAAGACAAAAGATAGACAAAACCAAGATGACCACTCTTCAACAATACTAGTCAACTCCAATATAAGACCCCTCATGGTGGGGTCACACTACCTGGGTTACACCCTCCCCCTCTAAACTGCATGAGTCCCTGCATGCCAGCTAACTGTACAACGGCTGTCAGACAGTGGAGTGAACACATTTTCGAGACTTGTAAAAAATGAGCTATGGGCAAGGACCAAAGGCTTTCCTAATTCATCATAGGTGAACTTTTGTGGGGGTCATCTCACCCTTTCAGAACGCCTAGGCTCACTTGATCCACTCTCAGGACTGACATTCTTCACATTCTTGGCCAGCAGAGCAGTGGGGGTCACCTGAATGAGAGACGTCATTCTCTTCAGGACTTGAAATGTCCTGGTCGTCTCCGAATGACCAGTCACACTCTGGAATATTTACAATGACATACTCCTTTGACTCAGCCAAAGGCAGCACCAGAGCATTGCTTTCGTCTGGTCCCAACCAACTGGCGTTAGTCGGTTGCTCACAAGTCATCTGATCGGACTGCAGTCCTCTTGGTGCAAGTTGTATCCTGAATTTAGGTGCCTCTGGATCTAAAGAAACGGGGTCTCTTATAGAGGGCATTCTATTTCCTGGACATAAGGACCACACGTCTTGAACTGTGAAGGTCTCTGAAAGAAGAACCTTTCTTCCTCCTCATCCTCTGAGTAGCCATCTGAATCAGCACATTCAATATGCTGGTTCTTGACTGCACTGTTTCTCAAAGTCATCTTCTGTCGTTTGCGTGGAAGTAGTTCTGGTTCTGCACGTTCTTTAACTGGCAGAAACCCACAGGGCAACAACAGTTCTCTATGCAGGGTGCGTTGTGGGCCACTGCCATTCTCTGGCGCAACAACATAAACTGGCCCACCATCAATCTGCTTCACAACAACATGAACTTCTGATTCCCACTTGTCTGCCAATTTGTGCTTCCCTCGAATGCTGACATTCCTTACTAATACCCTGTTTCCTTCAACTAACTCAGCCGCTCTGACTTCATCATCAGGCCTGAGTTTGTTCCTTTCACCCATCTTTTTAGAATTTTCAGCAGCCAATGTGAAGCTCTCTTGGAGCCGGCAACGCAACTTCTGAAAATATTCTGGATGGGTCTTGTGAGTCTCTGTTGAAGGTTCAACACCCAAGATGAGATCGATTGGAAGGGTTGGCTGCCTGCCAAACATCAGCTCATATGGGGAAAATCCAGTTGTACTCAAACTGGCTATTTCTGCCCATTAGAGACGGTTATCTCCTTGCTTGTTTTCAATAAAAGAGTCAAAATAATGAAGTTGTTTTTGGTTCTTTTTGAAATAAAGAAGTTTGAATAAAAGTTTAGGCAGTAACCTCAGCTCATTACTCAGTGATTTGTTTGTTTTTTACTCATCAGCTTCTTCAACAGGACAAACGTGACAATGTCTGAGAGCTTTTACTGCAGCAAATCACTTTTAACCCAGAAACCTGTACAATCACACCATTGACTCACAACTTTGTTCAGTCTCTGCCTTTAACTGTTTATCTTTCAGTTTGACGATTGCAGCAGGAGAACATCAATAATTTGAGACAAGTAGACTTTCAGATCAAGAAGTAACAGTTTATTCAGATGAATGAAGATTCTGAGGACTGAAGTGTGTGTCTGACAGGTACCAAAGGTTTACTAATCACACCGTGTGAAGACACACCCCTCACACGTCCTGTTTATGCCCAGTGTTCCAAGTTTATCAGCTGCTGAATTACAGTGTAAAAGGGTTTGTTGGAAATGACTCATGGAGCTCTGAACTTGTGAAGCCAGCTGAATTATTGATTAATTTAAAGTCCAGCTTGAAGGAAACAGGTTTCCAGAAACAACAGAACAGAAAGGAAACACTTTACAACAACAGATAAAGTCTGTACTTTATGACAGAGCTTTAAGTCTCGATCGTCAGGGTGGAGGAATGCAGCCTGACCAGAAAAAAACAGGTTGGAAAGCCAGAACTGATGATGTCACATCAGTCTCACCAACTCACCAACGTCCTGTCAAAGTTTGGTCGAATATTTTTTTTTTGTTTTTATTGGTTTAAAGCAAACTATTGTTGGTGTTCAAGAACGGTCCAAAAACAACCTTGTTGTTTCAGAATCAAACCTTATAGTTCTTCCTATGGTTCTTGCCTTTTGCTAGACCAGATTTAAAAAGTAACAATAGACTATTGTTTTTAAATTTGTCTCAACTGACCAATAAATGTTCAATAAAAACAGATCCTGACAGAAAACACAGGACGGTGGGCGTCAACTTCTGTCAACCACTTTCTTTGTTAGTTTTTTGTTTTGTTTTGTTTTTGCAAACTACTTCTATAAGGCTCTTTAAAAAATATTGTCTGTCTATCTGTCTGCATGAAATAAGATGTAAAGTATATTAAAATGTGTGAATGTAGATGTTGAAATCACACCACTTTCAACATGAGCATCACAACAAAGATGGTCCAGAAGAGGGCAGCAAGCTTCATGTGTTCAAGCAAGACTGAATGTCTTTCTGATCTCAGTCAGTCAGTTTGCCTAAGCGTGCAGGAAGGAAAATCTGGTGTGGATTAAAAGACCAGCAATCATGCCTCATCAGGTACGTGCAGCATTTGCCCCTTTTGCATAGGTGTCCAAAGTGCTCTTTTTATATCAAAAAATTAATGAAAAAATATAACTTTCCCAATTTTTATATGTGAAAGCCTGAAATCATAATTTACCAATAGCATCCAACGACTATTCATTCATCATTTTCTGAACCGCTTAATCCCTTTCGGGGTCACAGGGCTGCCGGAGCCTAACCCGGCTACTCATGGGCGAAGGCAGGGGGACGCCCCTGGACTGGTTGCCAGTCTGTCACAGGGGCCACAGTCACACACACACCTAGGGGCAATTTAGAGTGAACAATTAACCTATGAAGAATGTTTCTGGATGGTGGGAGGAAGCCCGAAGAAAACCCACGCATGCACAGGGAGAACATGCAAACTCCACACAGAAAGGTCCTCCATTGGTGACACTGTTTCAAGTCCCCCAGCCAGGACTTGAACCAGAAACCTTCTTGCTGTGAGGCAAGAGCGCTAACCTCTGCGCCACCGTGCAGCCCAATCCAACACCTAATAATAATTAAAAAAATAAAAATAAAATGATAAATTAGTCATTTTATCATGGAATGTCACCTCTCTGGGAGGGAAGGAGCCTGAGCGTGCGAGAGGTTGAGAGGTACCAACTAGACATAGTTGGGCTCACCTCTACGCACAGCCTGGGCTCTGAAACTCAGTCACTTGAGAGGGGTTGGACTCTCTACCATTCTAGAGTTGCACATGGTGAGAGGCGGCGGGCTGGGGTGGGCTTACTCGTGAGCCCCAAGCTTAGCCGCCAAGTGTTGGAGTTCACCCCGGTGGACGAGAGAGTTGCTTCCCTCCGCCTTCGGGTGGGGGGCAGGTCTCTGACTGTGGTTTCAGCTTACGGGCCGAACAGCAGTTCGGAGTACCCAGCTTTCTTGGTGTCTCTCAGAGGGGTACTGGAAAGCGCCCCGACGGGGGACTCCATTGTCCTCCTGGTTGACTCCAATGCCCATGTGGGCAATGACAGTAGCACCTGGAGGGGCGTGACTGGTAGGAACGGCTTGCCTGATCTGAACCCGAGCGGTGTTTTGTTGTTGGACTTCTGTGCTAGTCATAGTTTATCCATAACAAACACCATGTTCCAGCACAAGGGTGTCCATCAAGACACGTGGCATCAGGACACCCTCGGCAAGAGATCAATGATCGACTTTGTAGTCATTTCAGGCGACCTTCGGCCATGTGTTTTGGACACTCGGGTAAAGAGAGGGGCTGAGCTGTCGAATGATCACTACCTGGTGGTGAGTTGGATTCGTTGCCGGGGAAGGAGGCCGGAAAGACTTGGTAAACCCAAACGTACCGTGAGGGTCTGCTGGGAACGTTTGGCTGAGCCCTCCGTCAGGGAAGTCTTAAGCTCCCACATCCGGGAGAGCTTCAAACAGGTACCGAGGGAGGCTGGTAACATTGAGTCTGAATGGACCATGTTTTCCACCTCCATTGTCTCTGCTGCTGTTCGGAGCTGTGGTCGCAAGGTCTCTGGTGCCTGTCATGGCGGCAACCCCCGAACCCGTTGGTGGACACCGGAAGTAAGGGATGCCGTCAAGCTGAAGAAGGAGTCGTATCAGGTCTGGCTGGCTTGTGGGACTCCAGAGGCAGCTGATAGGTATCGGCAGTCTAAGCGAGCGGCGGCTCAGGCTGTAGTAGAGGCAAAAACTCGGTCCTGGGAGGAGTTCGGTGAGGCCATGGAGAAGGACTATCGGTTGGCCTCAAAGAGGTTCTGGCAAACCGTCCGGCGCCTCAGGAGGGGTAAGCACTTTTCTGCAGGCACCGTTTACAGTGCAGGTGGGGAGCTGCTGACTTCAACTGGGGACATTGTCGGGCGGTGGAAGGAATACTTCGAGGATCTCCTCAATCCTGCTGACACGCCTTCTGTTGAGGAAGCAGAGGCTGGGAATTTTGGGGTGGGGCTGTCCATTACCCAAGCTGAAGTCACCGAGGTAGTTAACAAGCTCCTCGGTGGCAAGGCACCGGGGGTGGACGAGGTCCGCCCTGAGTACCTCAAGTCTCTGGATGCTGTGGGAGTGTCTTGGCTGACACGTCTCTGCAGCACTGCGTGGCAGTCGGGAACAGTACCACTGGACAGGCAGACAGGGGTGGTGGTCCCCCTCTTCAAGAAGGGGGACCGGAGGGTGTGTTCAAAATACCGGGGAATCACACTCCTCAGCCTCCCTGGGAAAGTCTATGCCAGGGTACTGGAGAGGAGAGTCCGGCCAATAGTCGAACCTCAGATTCAAGAACAGCAATGCGGTTTCCGTCCTGGCCGTGGAACTGTGGATCAGCTCTACACCCTGTCTAGGGTGCTGGAGGTTTCGTGGGAGTTCGCTCATCCTGTCCATATGTGTTTTGTGGATTTGGAGAAGGCGTTCGACCGTGTGCCCCGAGGTGTCCTGTGGAGGGTTCTTTGGGAGTATGGGATCCGGGGAGCCTTACCAGGGCTGTCCGGTCTCTGTATGACCAGAGCAGGAGCTTGGTCCGCATAGCTGGCACTAAGTCAGACCTGTTCCCGGTGCATGTTGGACTCCGGCAGGGCTGCCCTTTGTCACCGGTTCTGTTCATAGTCTTTATGGACAGAATTTCTAGGTGCAGCCAGGGTCCGGAGGGGGTCTGGTTTGGGAACCACAGGATTTCCTCTCTGCTCTTTGCAGATGATGTTGTCCTGTTGGCTTCATCAAGCCAGGACCTCCAGCATGCATTGGAACGGTTTGCAGCCAAGTGTGAAGCAGCTGGGATGAGGGTCAGCACCGCTAAGTCTGAGGCCATGGTTCTGGTCCGGAGAAAGGTGGTTTGCCCTCTTTGGGTGGGTGGAGTGCTCCTTCCCCAGGTGGAGGAGTTTAAGTATCTTGGGGTCTTGTTCACGAGTGAGGGAAGATCGGAGCGTGAGATCGACAGACGGATTGGTGCTGCATCCACCGTCATGCGGTCGCTGTACCGGTCCGTCGTGGTGAAGAGAGAGCTAAGCCAGAAAGCAACGCTCTCAATTTACCGGTCGATCTACGCCCCAATACCCACCTATGGTCATTAGCTCTGGGTTATGACCGAAAGAACAAGGTCCCGGATCCAAGCGGCTGAAATGAGCTTCCTCCGTGGGGTGGCTGGGCGCTCACTCAGAGATAGGGTGAGAAGCTCGGTCACCCGGGAGGAGCTCGGAGTAGAGCCGCTTCTCCTCCACATTGAGAGGAGCCAGTTGAGGTGGCTTGGGCATCTGGTTCGGATGCCCCCTGGAAGCCTCCCTAGGGAGGTGTTCCAGGCATGTCCCACTGGGAAGAGGCCCCGGGGAAGACCCAGGACACGTTGGAGAGACTATGTCTCTCGGCTGGCCTGGGAACGACTCGGGGTCCCCCTAGAGGAGCTGGAGGAAGTGGCCGGGGAACGGGAAGTCTGGGCATCTCTGCTTAGACTGCTGCCCCCGCGACCCGGTCCCGGATAAGCGGAAGAAGATGGATGGATGGATGGATGGATGGATGATAAATTAGTATGGTAAATTATGATGAACATGCCCCTCCCTGACACACACCTGACACCCTCTCCTCATATGCTCCGCCCACCCCTTCAGTCCATTAAAGCAGAGCCAGAGCTCAGCGCTCCATACATGCAGGAGATGGATATGACGCTGAAGGTCTTTCACTTAGTTTCTTAAGGGTGTATTCAGACTGGAAAAATGATTTGGTTTGGTTCAAGTCCTCTTAACTTGTTTTGTGTTGAGTCCTGAACCTTGTGTTTGGTCTGGACTGTCTTCAAAGCTTGTAAACAAAACCAAGTGACGAATGATCTCTTCACTCACTGGCCAAGAATTACGAGAATTACAGAAATTATGGAAGTCCAGCTTTTTGTTGTCCTTGTCGGGACATTTCACTTTTTCAAACTTGAAATTTCATTAAACAATTTTGAACATTCGTATCAAAAGTAATGTATTAATGTATCAAAGAACTGGCAAGACCTCGACTGATATGGTATACTGATATGGTATGCTGATAAGTGTTTATGACATTTAGATTGTCGGTCAAACAGTGAGAAACAATGTGTATCACATTAAGAGATGTCTTAATGAGCCTGCATTCATCCAGTGCGTTACTATGTCTCGTCGTTATGGAATTATGGCTTTGTTTTTAAGAGAATCCTGTTAAGAAAATACAAAGTGGCTTTTAGGATGACGTCACAGCAGCATCACTCATGCTGCGTAACGAGACACAGAAAAGCCTGTAAGAAGCGTTTTTAGCTGTGTTTAAAGAAACGTTCTAGAAGTAAGCAGTTGGACCATTATTTACTTCCTGATATCACGCCAATTGTTTGACACTTTTCTCCGGCTAATTTGTAGCGTTATTCCGACTCTGTTTATGTCACGTGACTACCGGCTGTGGTGGCCGTTTGGGCCCATTTATTCCACTCCAGGAGCCAATTGTATCCAGACTGATTGGAAACGAACTGAGACCACCTCGAAAGATGGTCAGAGAGCGGTTCCTCGTCCCGGACCAGGGTTCGCTTGGGTGTTTTCAGACTGAACACTTGTTACGGAACATAAACAAAAAAACAAACAAACTCTGGCTCACTGTAAAACAAACCAAACTTGTCCAGTCTGAATACACCCTGAATACACTCACATAAAGGAGGGATCCTCTTCTAGGATGAACAGGAGATGTGTCAGAATAGTTTAAGAAGAATTAGCTTATGTAACTCTACAATTACATGTTTGAATAATAAAATAATAATACTGAATAAGTGATAAAGAAATAAGGAGGAAAAGAGAGGAGAAGTAATAGAGAATAGAACCCCAGATCACCATACTTTCCCCAGCTTCAAACTTCTAGTAGCCTGCTAGCAACTAATTGTTGTTGAAATTTAATTCAAACTCGATAATGGTAAGTTGCATGTAATATGACACAAATTTTAATCAATATTAGGATATTATTAATCTAATCTAAACCCATTTAAACCCACTAAGCAGAGGGAATGGGCCACCATGGTCATTTATCAAACCGTCTTCCCTTTGCTCAGCTCTGAGGAGAAATACGAATGGAGAATGGATGTAATGAAAATTATAACTATTCCCCAAAACTTCATTACAGTAGGTGAGGTTGAGGAGCAGTAAATTAAATAATCTCTGAACACTCGCTAGCCTGGTAATAATCATGTCCAAAGAGGAATGTTTGAAGCCTTACTTTAAATGTAGAAACTGTGTCGGCCTCTCTTACATGAGCTGGAAGTTTATTCCATAAAACAGGAGCTTGGTGGCTGAAGGCTCTACCTCCAACTGTGCTTTTAGAAATTCTAGGAACCACAAGCAGTCCTGCATTTTGTTAGTGAAGTGTTCTGTTTGGTTGGTAAGGCTCTATGAGATCTTTAATATAGGATGGAGTCATACCATTCAAGGTCTTATAGGTTAGCAGGAGGATTTTGAACTTGATTCTAGATTCAACTGGGAGCCAGTGAAGTGAAGCTAACACAGGAGTAATGTGTTCTCTTCTGCTGGTTCCTGCTAACAATCTAGCTGCTGCATTTTGAACAAGCTGAAGACTTTTTAAAGAACTTTTAGGACACGCTGCTAGCAGAGAGTTACAGTAATCCAGTCTGGACGTAACAAATGCATGAATGAGTTTTTCAGCATCACTTCTAGATAATATGTTTCTGATCCTGGAGATATTACGTAGATTAAAAAATGCAGTTTTACAAGCCTGTGATATGTGAGCCTTAAATGATAAATCCTGGTCAAATAAAACCCCCAGGTTTCTAACTGTGGGATTGGAGGCTATATTTACACCATCCAGGGATACCATCTGAACAGGTAGGGTATCTCTGAGGTATTTTGGACCTAGTATAATGACCTCAGTTTTTTCTGGGTTTAGGAGGAGGTCATTAACCGCCATCCAAATCTTAATGTCACTAATGCAGGTGTGGTGCACCCAAATATGTGCATCCACATTTGATATATATATTTTTTATTAAAATCCATTATTTACAACAATTAAAGTAATTTTTGAATATTCATTTGTTGAATGTAACCTGAAGAAAAAGAAGAAAAAAATTGGAATTGTATTATGAGTTTGGGGCGGAACCTTTGGCACCCCAGCAGCGCCTCCAGAGGGCTGAAGACGGAGCAACTTCCTGTTTCTGTTAGAAGTCTTTTGGAAAGCGAAGTGAGTGCTCGTGTCGTTCCTGCTCTCAGGCTCCTCTTTATTTTACAGGTCAGTATTCGGTTTAAAAGCCCAAAAGATAAAAGCCTTAAGCTTTGGTTACTTTCCCAGATGATTGGCAGTGTTATTCGATTTATGTTTTTAAAGTAAATTGGGAAAGTTTCTTTCATTTTCGGCGAGAAACGGCGGGAAAAGTTGAACCGGAAGTATCGCGATATTTGGTGTTTGTGTGACGGGATGTTGTTAATTCGCGCTAAATGAGCCGGCGTGGCCATAGCAGCTGTGCAATTATTTGTATCTATACTCTACATATGTTTTGAATGGTTTTTTTTAAAGCTCCTGGTGTGATTTCTAATATGTTAAGAAGCAACTCAAACATAAATAGTTCTCGCAGCAGTTACAAAAGAAATGATGGTTTACATATCAAGTGTTCTTTGGTTTTTTTTATTTTGAAATATGTTTCTAAATGTGCAATGTCCATTCGTATATAACAGTATTTATGTTGTTTGCACAACATTTCTAAAAGATTGAATTTTTCTTTTGAAATTGAGATGCACTGTGATTAAAAAGGAAAGATAGAACAAATAACTAGAGCAGTTAGTAATTTTATGTTTTAATCAGATATTCAATTTAGACTTTTCATGTCAGACTGTATATTGGACAACGAAATGTACTGAATGGAAATTGTATTTGTCTTGAAAGAATTTAAGAGAAGTCTTTTGGAAAGCGAAGTGAGTGCTCGTGTCGTTCCTGCTCTCAGACTCGACTGCAATGAGAGGAATGTCCATTTACATGAACAAACTGGTACCTATCAGATAAATAGGATTTAAACCACTGAAGGGCAGATCCTCTGATCCCTATGTCATGTTCTAGTCTCTGGAGTAAGATGCTGTGGTCTATAGTGTCAAAGGACCAGAATAGAGATTAGTCCCTTTTCTGTGGCCAGTAACAAGTCATTAGTGACTCTGACTAGTGCAGTTTCAGTGCTATGGTGAGGTCTGAACCCTGACTGGAAATCTTCAAAGAGACTTTTGTCCTGTAGGTGGCAGTATAGCTGTTTAACTGCAACTCTTTCTAATTTCTTTGAGATAAAGGGGAGATTTGATATTGGTCTATAGTTAATAGAAGGGAAAGCTTTGTTCAGCTTTTGTCTAATATTTGAGATTTTACTATCATAAAATGTAAGGATAATTGCTAACAATTATTGAAAATCTTTATTGGTATTTCTCCAATCCACATACTTAAATATTACAAAGATACCTGTGTGTTGCAAAAACTTGTAAATACATACTGTACCTGTCAACACATACACAAAAGAGATAAATGTAAACTCATATAAATATATAAACACAAATAAACACATGTCCAGCATCTATCAATGCAGGATCATTCTCTGTTCTGTTCAGAAACTCCTGCACATTTTCTGCTCTCTTTTTACATCGATTCCAAACTATAAAGATTGTTGAAAACTGGATGAAACCTGAGTCAGAAGTTGTTGAGTGGTTTGTTTTTCCTGTTTGGATGAAAATCCTCCAAAGATTTTCAGAAAATGTAGTTTTTCATTGGAAGACATTTCTTATTCTTTCTCTGAAGAAGAACCCCAGGCAGATTAAAACAATGATCACAATAACTGCCACTGCGATGCCAATGGAATGAGAATTTCCTGAAACAGAAAACAGTTTTTTAGTTCAAAAATGTTTTTTTTCCCTTTAAAACTGTGAAACATGATTTTCTATTTTGAATAAAGTTTTCAGAAAACACTTTTGCAGGTAAATGTTTCTGTCTTTGGTAACTTCTTCTTCAGCCATCATGTTTTCATGTTAACTCAATCTAAATGTTACTAAAAGTTTCAAAGTAAAACCCAATCTCAAAGACTGGATGAGTTCTGAAAGACTTTATGTTGATCAGGTTTGTACGTCTGGAACATGGGAGGAATTTCTCTGATCTCTGACAGACAAACTAGTTTCTCACCTTTTTCTTTACCTAAACTCAGAGAGACCTGAGTGATGTTGGTCTCCTCATCATTGTGGACTTCACATGTGTATGTTCCCTCATGATCTGCAGATAAATGCTGCAGTGTGAGTCTGCCTGACTCTGATACATCCTTCACATGCTCCTTCCACTCCTCTGACACTCTGGGCTCGTCATCCTCTTTCTTGGTCACAATCATCTGACTCTGACTGAAGCTCCAAACCAGAATGAAGCCTTTGAGGGAGGAGTCTGAGGCAGAGCAGGAGACGGTTGCTTCTCCAGAGATGATCTTCACTGAAGCTGGACAATAGAAACAAACAGTTCATCATGAAATCAAACATCAAGTCAAAATGTCTCAAAGCCTGAAGCAGAGACACTTTGATGTTTGCACACAGCCTCCTGCCTCCACATTTACATGAATGACACTCTGAAAGAAATCCTTTCAGAGCTTAATCATCCATAGTCTGCTTGATCCTGGAGGAATCATGGAGGTCTGCATGCAGGAACAGTCCCACAGGGAAAAAGAACATCATAGTCTTTGATTCTGGAAAGTTCTGCTGTGATCAGACTGAGATTTCTCCAGATGAACTGGAACACTCACGTCCTCTCCTCCATGAAGCTCTCCTCTGCTTTGATGGAGTGCTGATGGTGCAGATGTAGTCCAGCTCATCTTCACCGTCTGGAAGAGTCAGAGAACTGCTGATGTTGTAAAGAAGTTCCTCAGTCTTCTGGACTCTGGTTGTGTTCTGGAAGGTTCCGATGGATGAAGGACTGATGGACCAGCTGAGATCAGGTTTAGGATAGATCCCATCTGAGCTGCAGATGATCCGATTTTCTGTCTGGTTCATGTTGATCTTCTGAAGTGGAGCTGAAACAAGTGGGAACATTTTATTTTAAATCAATGTAAAATATTTCAGATGAAATTAAAATCATCTGATGATTTTGAGCAGAAGGAAGTGGTTAAAAGCCATGGAACTGAAGCGATCCCACAGTGTGGTGTCAACAGATCAAATCCCAGCAGAGATCCAGTTCCCGCTTTGAAAGAAGCACTCACCCCTGAGCAGTGGTCACCAGGGACAAGTTATGGTTAAACTCACACATTGGTTAAACTGAAGCTCACTGGGTTTTGCACCTAGAACATCAGCTCAACCTTTTTAACCTAAATAAAACATCTTTGGTCCAATTTTACGAAGGCACATATTGCTCTTGTTAAAGCGGGTTGCTGTGTGCATCTGCACTCAATAACCTGTCAACAAACTTGACCCTGTTGTTTTCTTGATTCTTGTCTTATTTATGGCCTCCACCCACCCCTATCACATTTCTTTATGGGGTAAGATACCTATAAAAAAGAAATAGATGCATAAAGACAACATTGTGTCCAGCTTTGCAAAAAAACAAACAAACATGAATACATTGAGTTTTATGTCAGACATGTCTAAAATTTAACTTCCTTTGTTTTGAAAATGGCTTACTTCTTTTCAGTATGACTTCTATGTTTCCTGTCTCCTGTTAGATGACGTCACACATACGTCACGAGTTCACAGCATTACTTTTGAAACACAAAAGTTTGACTCAACAAAACGCACAGTCAGGGGAAAAAAAGACGTCTCTGCTATGACAACAGTCCAGTAGTGATGAACAGTTTACGTGTTTTTATTTTTTTAGCATTACTTTATTAATGGTATGTAAATGTAGATCATGGATTTAAAGACATAATATCGTCACCGATCTTCATGTCACAGCAGTAACGTCATAAGCAAGACACTAGTTTGTTGACAATAAAACAGAATAGCCAACTGGACAATTTTTTTGGTTAGTGGCCGCCCAGGAACATTTGGAGGGAGCGCGGTGGCAGCCCGGTGACAGACAGGGGACAGGACTCAGTGACTCAGAGACCTGTGCATTGACAAATTGCAGTTTGTACAATGGGCTTTCTTGGAAGCCATATTGTTTGAAATGTGTAGATTTGTAAATCGATTAGAGTATAATGTGTGTGAGAAGTCTGAGTTGTGAATGACCAATGGTGCAGAATGGCTCGCTTTTTATATACCTCCACACTAATGTGCGGCTGGACTGATGGAACTCGGTACGGATGGCCACCAACTGGAGACGTTTACACATCGTCCAATCAGAGCTGGTTGGCAATCCAGCCGCCACCACTGTAGCATCATTTTGGATATTTTCCATCCATTCTCTTTACCCACTATTGCCTTTTGGGGTCTCTGGGCTCTCAGAGCCTGTCCCAGCTACTGTTGAGCGAAGGCGGGGTACACCCTGGACAGGTCAAGAGGCTGTTTTATCAATCTCTTATTATCATCTCTTTTTTTTGACAAACATGGACTTTTTTACACCTAAAAAATGGCATGCCTGCAGCTCCTTTTTGGGATATTTCCCACCACTTCTGCGGATGAATTGTTTACACGATCAGCTGTTGTTACCTGGCACCAACAAAATACATCCGGAGATCACTGGTCCTTTCGTCTGTTTTTTTTTAAACAACAGAGCTATTTTAACAAGAGTATTTCCCCACTATGGGATCAAAAATATTTTTAAAAGTTATATTTTAATGTTTTAATAATAAATGAGCCTCACTTTGGTAAATTAATGTTTCGGGACTTGATGTGTGCGTCTGTGACCCTGTAATGTCTTTTGGACATGTGGACGCACAAACTAACACACACCAAAACAAAAGCACTCTTTAGCCTAACCCTCAGTCACAATCAGTCGGTGCAGTCATGTCCACACAAACTTGTGAGTGAAGTTAAGCAACTACAGACCATGATTACAGAAAGAGACAGAACAATCTGGGATCTGGAGAAGAAAATCGACGATGTTTAACGATACACCAGAATGGAAGATGTGATCATTCCCGGTCTTTCTGTTAAGCTTCGCTCATACGCTAAAGCTGCTACAGATGGCAAGAATGTTACTGAGGATGCGGTGTCTGAAGATCCACAGACCCTGGAAAGGAAGGTTCTGCATTTTTTTGCTGAAAAGGAAATAGATCTGGATAAAAGAAATGTTGACGCTTGCCATACTCTTCTGTGGAGACACAGCAAAGCCTGTGATCATCCTGCGATTTGTAAACCATAAACATAAAATGGACCTTCTGAGGCAAGAATACAAACGAAAGGGATCTGACGTCAATGTAAATGAGCATCTTACAAAGGAAACAGCAGAAATTGCTCGAGATGCTCGCAGCCTGAGAAGAAACAACAGGATCAGAGCAACATGGACCAGGAACCGCAAAGTTTCTATTCAGATGAACGGATCCACACCAGGGCGAGCCAAAGATTTACTGATAAGAGATCTCAAAGACTGAACAGTTTAAGTAAGTAAATAAGGGATTGTGACTATTTTCCAGTCAAGTTTGATCATTATCTTGATGAGAGGAAGGAAATGTACAACTGTTCACGGCTGAACATGGAAATCATTAACTGAACTGAGATATTTTGGAGAAAATGCAAAAGAGTAGTGAATGAATTATGGATTATATGCTGTTAGATGAAATGTAAGCTGGACATTCAAAACTTTGTGTGTTCTGGACTAAGATGTATTATCCATGAATAATTTTGGTGAGAATGGAGAGAATGGAAAAAAAAGATAAATTAAAGCCGCAAGCGGCGTTGTATGGCCCGCAGGCGCTACCCGACCTCGCTGGCCACCTCTACGCACCACCGCCGCCCTCCCCGCCCGCCTCTACGCACCACCGCCGCCCTCCCCGCCCGCCTCTACACGCTACTGCACCCCCTACACGCAACTTCAGCCTCCCCACCCACCTCTATGCACCTCTGCCGCCCCCCCCCGCCCAGCTATTAGGACCCCCCCCCCCCCCCCCACACACACACACACACACACACACACAGCCCCCATAGCCCACCATTGACCCTATCACCCTTGTTAAGCAGCCACAGTGCACACCTGACCCCCACCTTTCTCATTCTGTAAGGTTGGTCTGAGCAGTATATGACAAATGCATGAAAAAAGCACTTTTTTCAAAATGGCGGCTTTTCTGTTGGTTTAATCGCCATAGCAACCATTTTATGTTTTGATCGCCTCATGATACCGAACAGATAGACGTCAGTTTCAGAAAAATCGGAAAACGTTGACCCTTAAAACCCCTTAGCAACGAAGGTTATTAGCTAGCCACGCCCACATTTTTATTATCTTCGTATCCGCTCCTATTATATCATGTGCAGTTCTGGTGTGGGATCGACATATTGAATTTTCACAAGAATCCGTTAAAAATTGGCCGAGTATAAAGACTGCGCTAGTTTTGCGAGCTTGCTACGCGCACACCGTTTAAGATAGAGAAACAGTTTTGGTACCAAAATTTCACAAATTTCCCCTGGATGATGCTATTAAAGTTTGAAGACGATCGGAAAAAAAAACCCTTGGGCTGAATTTTTGATTTTTATCGGAGTAAAATGGACTTTTTTTCAAATCAAGATGGCGGCCATTTCCTATGGTCAAAATTCGACGAAACTTCACGGGTCATCGTAGACTTGCGCTAGCTGCATCTGTGTAAAATTTCGTTAAAATCGTGACGACAAAAGGTCCGTTTTCAGTTACGTAAATATCGTGAAATCTCCGATTTTGAAACAAAATGGCCGCCAAACCGTTGGTCGCGTGGCAATCACGTAATAATTTCAAAACTTCCTTTTGCTATCACGAACAAAGTTACGTTGGTATCGTTTGTTAATTCTCAAAAAAAAAATCCAAAAAAATCGTTTTTTGCCGAGTCAGCGCTTTTTTTTGCGTCGGTTTTTCGCTTCCCCTGGCCTCAATTTTTACATTATAGTTTCAAATGTTACATTGCCACGTTCAGCTTGGCGTACCGCACGCGTGGATATGCGTTTCGTGATATTTCGCTAAAACATGCGCAAGCTAGCTAAAACCGTGGCGGTTGCGAGCTCGCCACGCGCACGCCATTCAAATTCTACAACTTCTAATTCCAACATTTTGTCCACAGTTCCCGGCCATTGATGCTTGTGAAGTTACAAGACGATTGATGAAAATCCCTAGGACGAGTTTTCGTTTGTAGCTTGTACTAAACGTGCTTTTTTTGAAAAATTCAAGATGGCGGCCTTTTCCCGAGGTCAAAGGTCGATGAAACTTCTGTGGTGATTGTAGACTCCGGCTAGCGGATGTGTGTGAAGTTTCGTAAAAATCGGAAGAACCAAAGTGTCGGTTTCCCATTTTGTCGAAAAACGCAAAAATCGCCAAATCTCGCACTTCGCCACAAAATGGCCGCCAAGGCGTGGGTCGTGCGGCCCCCCATAATAATTTCAAAAGTACTCCTGGATACCCCCAACACGTGTGTTTTGGTTTCGTGTGCGTATTTCAAAATTTTTTTTTTTGGCCCCATAAGCGATTTTCGGCCCATTCATTTTTTTTACGGTATCGCACGCCGTGATGTCATCGTCATGGGGGGGTTTTGTGCACTATGTCGAAAATTCATTTCACATTTTCCCCAGGTATGTGGAAATTTTGGTGAGTTTTCGGGTATGTGGCGGGGGTGAAAAATTGGCTCGAACTTGCAGAAAGAAAGAAGAATAATTAAAGCCGCAAGCGGCGTTGGATGGCCCGCAGGCGCTACCCGTCGCCCTAGCCCTGGCCTCTACAAGCCACCGCCGCCCTAGCCCTGGCCTCCTCGCACCTCCGCCGCCCTAGCCCTGGCCTCTTCACGCCTCCGCCGCCCTTGCCGCCCTCCTCTACGCACCACTCTTGCCCCTACCGCCCACCTATGAGCCCCTCCCACCGCCCCCAAAGTGCACGATTGACCCTATCACACTTTTAGCCCAAAAAGCCCCATTATAAGCCAAATTAGCGAAAAAAGTTAGCATATTGCTAAAACGTTAGCTTAACTCAGGATTAGCCCGAAAAACCCCACTATTAGCCAAATTAGCGAAAAATGTTAGCATACTGCAAAAACGTTAGCTTAACTCAGAATTAGCCCAAAAACCCCCTTTTATTAGCCAAATTAGCGAAAAAAGTTAGCATATTGCTAAAACGTTAGCTTAACTCAGAATTAGCCCAAAAAACCCCATTATAAGCCAAATTAGCGAAAAAAGTTAGCATATTGCTAAAACGTTAGCTTAACTCAGAATTAGCCCAAAAAACCCCATTATTAGCCAAATTAGCTAAAAAAGTTAGCATACTGCTAAAACGTTAGCTTAACTCAGAATTAGCCCAAAAAGCCCCTTTTATTAGCCAAATTAGCTAAAAAAGTTAGCATACTGCTAAAACGTTAGCTTAACTCAGAATTAGCCCAAAAAGCCCCTTTTATTAGCCAAATTAGCTAAAAAAAGTTAGCATATTGCTAAAACGTTAGCTTAACTCAGAATTAGCCCAAAAAGCCCCTTTTATTAGCCAAATTAGCTAAAAAAAGTTAGCATATTGCTAAAACGTTAGCTTAACTCAGAATTAGCCCAAAAAACCCCATTATTAGCCAAATTAGCGAAAAAAGTTAGCATATTGCTAAAACGTTAGCTTAACTCAGAATTAGCCCAAAAAACCCCATTATTAGCCAAATTAGCTAAAAATGTTAGCATATTGCTAAAACGTTAGCTTAACTCAGAATTAGCCCAAAAAACCCCATTATAAGCCAAATTAGCTAAAAAAGTTAGCATATGCTAAAACGTTAGCTTAACTCAGAATTAGCCCAAAAACCCCATTATAAGTCAATGTAGTGGAAAAAGTTAGCATGTTGCTAATACATTGCCTTAACCCAGAAACTGCCCTCAACCCCATTATGCTCTATATAAGAAATTAATGGGAAAAAAAAGCACTTTTTTCAAAATGGCGGCTTTTCTGTTGGTTTAATCGCCATAGCAACCATTTTAGATTTTGATCGCCCCGTGACACCGAACAGATAGACGTCCGTTTCAGACAAATCGGAAAACGTTAACCCTTAAAACCCCTTAGCAACAAAGGTTATTCGCTAGCCACGCCCACATTTTTAATATATTCGTATCCGGTTCTATTATATCATGTCCAGTTCTGGTCTGGGCTCAACATATTGAATTTTCACAAGAATCCATCAAAAATTGGCCGAGTATAAAGACTGCGCCACTTTTGCAAGGTTGTCACGCGCACGCCATTTAAAATCTACAACTTCTAATTCCAACATTTTGTTCGCAATTGCTTCCTCTTGCTGCCCAAGTAGTTACAAGACGATCGATAAAAATTCCAAGGACGAGTTTTCGTTTGAAGCTAGTGCTAAACTAGCTTTTTTTTGTAAATTCAAGATGGCGGCCCCTTCCGAAGGTCAAAGGTCAACGAAACTCTACATGTCAGTGTAGACTTGCGCTAGCACCCTTTGGACGAAATTTCGTTAAGATCGCCAAAACAAAAGGTTACTTTTGATGTAATTGAAAATCGCCAATTGTCAGATTTTGAAACAAAATGGCCGCCAAGGAGTGAGTCGGGTGGTCATCGCGTAATAATTTTAAATCTTCGTTTGGATATCCCCGATAAAGTTGCGTAGGTTTCGTTCGTCAATTCTAAAAAAAAAATTCCGAAATTTTTTTTTTTCGCAGAGTCAGCACTTTTTTTTGCGTCGGTTTTTCGCTTCCCCTGGCCTCAATTTTTACATTACAGTTTCAAATGTTACATTGCCACGTTCAGCTTGGCGTACTGCACGCGTGGATATGCGTTTCGTGATATTTCGCTAAAACATGCGCAAGCTAGCTAAAACCGTGGCGGTTGCGAGCTCGCCACGCGCACGCCATTCAAATTCTACAACTTCTAATTCCAACATTTTGTCCACAGTTCCCGGCCATTGATGCTCGTGAAGTTACAAGATGATTGATGAAAATCCCTAGGACGAGTTTTCGTTTGTAGCTTGTACTAAACGTGCTTTTTTTGAAAAATTCAAGATGGCGGCCAGTTCCCGAGGTCAAAGGTCGATGAAACTTCTGTGGTGATTGTAGACTCCGGCTGGCGGGATGTGTGTGAAGTTTCGTAAAAATCGGAAGAACCAAAGTGTCGGTTTCCCATTCTGCGGAAAAACGTGAAAATCGCCAAATCTCGCACTTCGCCACAAAATGGCCGCCAAGGCGTGGGTCGTGCGGCCCCCCCATAATGATTTCAAAAGCTCTCCTGGATACCCCCGACAGGTGTGTTTTGGTTTCGTGTGCGTATTTCAAAATTTTTTTTTTTGGCCCCATAAGCGATTTTCGGCCCATTCATTTTTTTTACGGGATCGCACGCCATGATGTCATCGTCGTGGGGGGGTTTCGTGCACTATGTCGAAAATTCATTTCACATTTTCCCCAGGTATGTGGAAATTTTGGTGAGTTTTCGGGTATGTGGCGGGGGTGAAAAATTGGCTCAAACTTGCAGAAAGAAAGAAGAATAATTAAAGCCGCAAGCGGCGTTGGATGGCCCGCAGGCGCTACCCGACCTCGCTGGCCAGCTCTACGCACCACCGCCGCCCTCCCCGCCCGCCTTTACACGCTACTGCACCCCCTACACGCAACTTCAGCCTCCCCACCCACCTCTATGCACCTCTGCCGCCCCCCCCACCCAGCTATGAGCCCCCCCCACCCCCCACCCCCACCCCCACACACACTCCGCCCCATAGCCCACCATTGACCCTATCACCCTTGTTAAGCAGCCACAGTGCACACCTGACCCCCACCTTTCTCTTTCTGTAAGCCTGGTCTGAGCTGTATGTGACAAATGGATGAAAAAAGCCTTTTTTCAAAATGGCGGCTTTTCTGTTGGTTTAATCGCCATAGCAACCATTTTATGTTTTGATCGCCTCATGATACCGAACAGATAGACGTCAGTTTCAGAAAAATCGGAAAACGTTGACCCTTAAAACCCCTTAGCAACGAAGGTTATTAGCTAGCCACGCCCACATTTTTACTATCTTCGTATCCGCTCCTATTATATCATGTGCAGTTCTGGTGTGGGATCGACATATTGAATTTTCACAAGAATCCGTTAAGAATTGGCCGAGTATAAAGACTGCGCTAGTTTTGCGAGCTTGCTACGCGCACACCGTTTAAGATAGAGAAACAGTTTTGGTACCAAAATTTCACAAATTTCCTCTGGACAATGCTATTAAAGTTTGAAGACGATCGGGAAAAAAAACCCTTGGGCTGAATTTTTGATTTATATCGGAGTAAAACGGACTTTTTTTCAAATCAAGATGGCGGCCTTTTCCCATGGTCAAAATTCACCGAAACTTCACAGCTCATCGTAGACTTGCGCTAGCTGCATGTGTGTAAAATTTCGTCAAAATCGTGACGACAAAAGGTCCGATTTCAGTTACGTAAATATCGCGAAATCTCGGATTTTGAAACAAAATGGCCGCCAAACCGTTGGTCGCGTGGCAATCACGTAATAATTTCAAAACTTCCTTTAGCTATCACGAATAAAGTTACGTTGGTATCGTTCATTAATTCTAAAAAAAAAAAATCCGAAAAAATCATTTTTTGCCGAGTCGGCGCTTTTTTTTGCGTCGGTTTTTCGCTTCCCCTGGCCTCAATTTTAACATTAGAGTTTCAAAACTTACATTGCCACGTTCAGCTTGGCGTACCGCACGCGTGGATATGCGTTTCGTGATATTTCGCTAAAACATGCGCAAGCTAGCTAAAACCGTGGCGATTGCGAGCTCGCCACGCGCACGCCATTCATATTCTACAACTTCTAATTCCAACATTTTGTCCACAGTTCCCGGCCATTGATGCTCGTGAAGTTACAAGACCATTGATGAAAATCCCTAGGACGAGTTTTCGTTTGAAGCTTGTACTAAATGTGCTTTTTTTGAAATATTCAAGATGGCGGCCACTTCCCATGGTCAAAGGTCAATGAAACTTCTGTGGTGTTTGTAGAGTCGGTCTGGCGGCAAGTGTGTGAAGTTTCGTAAAAATCGGAAGAACCAAAGTGTCGTTTTCCCATATTGTGGAAAAACGTGAAAATCGCCAAATTTCGCACTTCGCCACAAAATGGCCGCCAAGGCGTGGGTCGTGCGGCCCCCCCATAATGATTTCAAAAGTTCTCCTGGATACCCCCGACGCGTGTGTTTTGGTTTCGTGTACGTATTTCAAAATATTTTTTTTTTGCTCCTTAAACAAATTTCGGCCCATTCATTTTTTTTGGCGGGATCGCACGCCGTGATGTCATCGTTTTGGGGGGGGGTTCGTTCACTTCAAAAAAAATTATTTTACAATTTTCCCCAGGTTTGTGGAAATTTTGGTGAGTTTTCGGGTATGTTCAGGGGGTCAAATTTAGGCAAACAGGTGGCGTTAAAACCCGGAATAATAATAATAATTAAAGCCGCAAGCGGCGTTGGATGGCCCGCAGGCGCTACCCGTCGCCCTAGCCCTGGCCTCTACAAGCCACCGCCGCCCTAGCCCTGGCCTCCTCGCACCTCCGCCGCCCTAGCCCTGGCCTCTTCACGCCTCCGCCGCCCTTGCCGCCCTCCTCTACGCACCACTCTTGCCCCTACCGCCCACCTATGAGCCCCCTCCCACCGCCCCCAAAGTGCACGATTGACCCTATCACACTTTTAGCCCAAAAAGCCCCATTATTAGCCAAATTAGCGAAAAAAGTTAGCATATTGCTAAAACGTTAGCTTAACTCAGGATTAGCCCGAAAAACGCCACTATTAGCCAAATTAGCGAAAAATGTTAGCATACTGCAAAAACGTTAGCTTAACTCAGAATTAGCCCAAAAACCCCCTTTTATTAGCCAAATTAGCGAAAAAAGTTAGCATATTGCTAAAACGTTAGCTTAACTCAGAATTAGCCCAAAAAACCCCATTATAAGCCAAATTAGCGAAAAAAGTTAGCATATTGCTAAAACGTTAGCTTAACTCAGAATTAGCCCAAAAAACCCCATTATTAGCCAAATTAGCGAAAAAAGTTAGCATATTGCTAAAACGTTAGCTTAACTCAGAATTAGCCCAAAAAACCCATTATTAGCCAAATTAGCTAAAAAAGTTAGCATATTGCTAAAACGTTAGCTTAACTCAGAATTAGCCCAAAAAACCCCATTATTAGCCAAATTAGCTAAAAAAGTTAGCATATTGCTAAAACGTTAGCTTAACTCAGAATTAGCCCAAAAAACCCCATTATTAGCCAAATTAGCGAAAAAAGTTAGCATATTGCTAAAACGTTAGCTTAACTCAGAATTAGCCCAAAAAACCCCATTATTAGCCAAATTAGCTAAAAATGTTAGCATATTGCTAAAACGTTAGCTTAACTCAGAATTAGCCCAAAAAACCCCATTATAAGCCAAATTAGCTAAAAAAGTTAGCATATTGCTAAAACGTTAGCTTAACTCAGAATTAGCCCAAAAAACCCCATTATAAGTCAATGTAGTGGAAAAAGTTAGCATGTTGCTAATACATTGCCTTAACCCAGAAACTGCCCTCAAAGAACCCCATTATGCTCTATATAAGAAATTAATGGGAAAAAAAAGCACTTTTTTCAAAATGGCGGCTTTTCTGTTGGTTTAATCGCCATAGCAACCATTTTAGGTTTTGATCGCCCCGTGACACCGAACAGATAGACGTCCGTTTCAGACAAATCGGAAAACGTTAACCCTTAAAACCCTTAGCAACAAAGGTTATTCGCTAGCCACGCCCACATTTTTAATATATTCGTATCCGGTTCTATTATATCATGTCCAGTTCTGGTCTGGGCTCAACATATTGAATTTTCACAAGAATCCATCAAAAATTGGCCGAGTATAAAGACTGCGCCACTTTTGCAAGGTTGTCACGCGCACGCCATTTAAAATCTACAACTTCTAATTCCAACATTTTGTTCGCAATTGCTTCCTCTTGCTGCCCAAGTAGTTACAAGACGATCGATAAAAATTCCAAGGACGAGTTTTCGTTTGAAGCTAGTGCTAAACTAGCTTTTTTTTGTAAATTCAAGATGGCGGCCCCTTCCGAAGGTCAAAGGTCAACGAAACTCTACATGTCAGTGTAGACTTGCGCTAGCACCCTTTGGACGAAATTTCGTTAAGATCGCCAAAACAAAAGGTCACTTTTGATGTAATTGAAAATCGCCAATTGTCAGATTTTGAAACAAAATGGCCGCCAAGGAGTGAGTCGGGTGGTCATCGCGTAATAATTTTAAATCTTCGTTTGGATATCCCGATAAAGTTCCGTAGGTTTCGTTCGTCAATTCTAAAAAAAAAATTCCGAAATTTTTTTTTTTCGCCGAGTCAGCGCTTTTTTTTGCGTCGGTTTTTCGCTTCCCCTGGCCTCAATTTTTACATTACAGTTTCAAATGTTACATTGCCACGTTCAGCTTGGCGTACCGCACGCGTGGATATGCGTTTCGTGATATTTCGCTAAAACATGCGCAAGCTAGCTAAAACCGTGGCGGTTGCGAGCTCGCCACGCGCACGCCATTCAAATTCTACAACTTCTAATTCCAACATTTTGTCCACAGTTCCCGGCCATTGATGCTCGTGAAGTTACAAGATGATTGATGAAAATCCCTAGGACGAGTTTTCGTTTGTAGCTTGTACTAAACGTGCTTTTTTTGAAAAATTCAA
This sequence comes from Oryzias celebensis, assembly GCA_014656515.1. Classification (NCBI taxonomy): domain Eukaryota; kingdom Metazoa; phylum Chordata; class Actinopteri; order Beloniformes; family Adrianichthyidae; genus Oryzias; species Oryzias celebensis. The sequence continues at coordinate 117,935 of BNCR01000056.1, forward strand.
GATGGCGGCCAGTTCCCGAGGTCAAAGGTCGATGAAACTTCTGTGGTGATTGTAGACTCCGGCTGGCGGGATGTGTGTGAAGTTTCGTAAAAATCGGAAGAACCAAAGTGTCGGTTTCCCATTCTGCGGAAAAACGTGAAAATCGCCAAATCTCGCACTTCGCCACAAAATGGCCGCCAAGGCGTGGGTCGTGCGGCCCCCCATAATGATTTCAAAAGCTCTCCTGGATACCCCCGACACGTGTGTTTTGGTTTCGTGTGCGTATTTCAAAATTTTTTTTTTTGGCCCCATAAGCGATTTTCGGCCCATTCATTTTTTTACGGGATCGCACGCCGTGATGTCATCGTCGTGGGGGGGTTTCGTGCACTATGTCGAAAATTCATTTCACATTTTCCCCAGGTATGTGGAAATTTTGGTGAGTTTTCGGGTATGTGGCGGGGGTGAAAAATTGGCTCAAACTTGCAGAAAGAAAGAAGAATAATATAATAAACAAAGCAAAAACAATATAGAAGTTTTTGCGTCTAGGATTAAGTGTGTCCTTTTGTGTATCTTGTCTTGTACTACACACTGGTCAGGTCTGTTAAAGCTTAGGCCCTTGGATTGAGGCCTTTTAAAGGGCTTTTTCGTTTTTTGGGTTAAAGCAAAAACAATATGGTCCTTGCAGACAGGACCCTGCTGCTGCGGGCCATAATAAACAAAGCAAAAACAATATAGAAGCATTTGCGTCTATGGGGCTGTGTGGGTTCGTGCGCTTTTTTTTGTACTACACACTGGTCAGGTCTGGGTACACAAAGGCCTGTTCCTTGAGGTCAGTCAAAGGCTTTTGTATTTTTTGGTCTTTTCGTACGTGTAAAAACAATATGGTCCTTGCAGACAGGACCCCTGCTGCTGCGGGCCATAATTAAAGCCGCAAGCGGCGTTGGATGGCCCGCAGGCGCTACCCGACCTCGCTGGCCACCTCTACGCACCACCGCCGCCCTCCCCGCCCGCCTCTACACGCTACTGCACCCTCTACACGCCACTGCAGCCTCCCCACCCACCTCTATGCACCACTGCTGCTCTACCCTCCCAGCTCTGAGACCCCCCCCCCTTCGCACACACACACACACACACACACACTCCGCCCCATGGCCCACCATTGACCCTATCACACTTGTTAAGCAGCCACAGTGCACACCTGACCCCCACCTTTCTCATTCTGTAAGGCTAGTCTGAGCTGTATCTGACAAATGGATGAAAAAAGCACTTTTTTCAAAATGGCGGCTTTCCTGTTGGTTTAATCGCCATAGCAACCATTTTATGTTTTCATCGGCTCATGATACCGAACAGATAGACGTCAGTTTCAGACAAATCGGAAAACGTTAACCCTTAAAACCCCTTAGCAACGAAGGTTATTAGCTAGCCACGCCCACATTTTAATATATTCGTATCCGGTTCTATTATATCATGTCCAGTTCTGGTCTGGGCTCAACATATTGAATTTTCACAAGAATCCATCAAAAATTGGCCGAGTATAAAGACTGCGCCACTTTTGCAAGGTTGTCACGCGCACGCCATTTAAAATCTACAACTTCTAATTCCAACATTCTGTTCGCAATTGCTTCCTCTTGATGCCCAAGTAGTTACAAGACGATCGATAAAAATTCCAAGGACGAGTTTTCGTTGAAGCTAGTGCTAAACTAGCTTTTTTTGTAAATTCAAGATGGCGGCCCTTCCGAAGGTCAAAGGTCAACGAAACTCTACATGTCAGCGTAGACTTGCGCTAGCACCCTTTGGACGAAATTTCGTTAAGATCGCCAAAACAAAAGGTCACTTTTGATGTAGTTGAAAATCGCAAATTGTCAGAATTTGAAACAAAATGGCGCCAAGGAGTGAGTCGGGTGGTCATCGCGTAATAATTTTAAATCTTCGTTTGGATATCCCGATAAAGTTGCGTAGGTTTCGTTCGTCAATTCTAAAAAAAAAATTCCGAAAAAATCGTTTTTCGCCGAGTCGGCGCTTTTTTTTGCGTCGTTTTTCGCTTCCCCTGGCCTCAATTTTTACATTATAGTTTCAAAAGTTACATTGCCACGTTCAGCCTGCGTACCGCACGCGTGGATATGCGTTTTGTGATATTTCGCTAAAACATGCGCAAGCTAGCTAAACCGTGGCGGTTGCGAGCTCGCCACGCGCACGCCATTCAAATTCTACAACTTCTAATTCCAACATTTTGTCCACAGTTCCCGGCCATTGATGCTCGTAAAGTTACAAGACGATTGATGAAAATCCCTAGGACGAGTTTTCGTTTGTAGCTTGTACTAAACGTGCTTTTTTTGAAAAATTCAAGATGGCGGCCAGTTCCCAAGGTCAAAGGTCAATGAAACTTCTGTGGTGATTGTAGACTCCGGCTGGCGGGATGTGTGTGAAGTTTCGTAAAAATCGGAACAACCAAAGTGTCGTTTTCCCATATTGTGGAAAAACGTGAAAATCGCCAAATCTCGCACTTCGCCACAAAATGGCCGCCAAGGCGTGGGTCGTGCGGCCCCCCCATAATGATTTCAAAAGCTCTCCTGGATACCCCGACGCGTGTGTTTTGGTTTCGTGTGCGTATTTCAAAATTTTTTTTTTTTTGCTCCTTAAACAAATTTCGGCCCATTCATTTTTTTCGCGGGATCGCACGCCGTGATGTCATCATTTTGGGGGGGGTTTGTTCACTTCAAAAAAAATTATTTTACAATTTTCCCCAGGTTTGTGGAAATTTTGGTGACTTTTCGGGTATGTTCAGGGGGTCAAATTTAGGCAAACAGGTGTCGTTAGAAACAAGAATAATAATAATTAAAGCCGCAAGCGGCGTTGGATGGCCCGCAGGCGCTACCCGTCGCCCTAGCCCTGGCCTCTACACGCCACCGCCGCCCTAGCCCTGGCCTCCTCGCACCTCGCGCCCTGCCTGCTTTCACGCTCGCCGCCTTGCCGCCCTCCTCTACGCACCACTCTTGCCCTACGCCCACCTATGAGCCCCCTCCCACCACCCCAAAGTGCACGATTGACCCTATCACACTTTTAGCCCAAAAAACCCCATTATAAGCCAAATTAGCGAAAAAAGTTAGCATATTGCTAAAACGTTAGCTTAACTCAGAATTGCCCAAAAAACCCCACTATTAGCCAAATTAGCGAAAAAAGTTAGCATACTGCTAAACGTTAGCTTACTCAGAATTAGCCAAAACCCATTATAGCCAATAGCAATGAACAAAATATAACAAATTAGCATATGCTAAAAAACGTTAGCTTAACTCAGAATTAGCCAAAAAAACCCCATTATTAGCCAATTAGCGAAAAAGTTAGCATATTGCTAAAACGTTAGCTTAACTCAGAATTAGCCCAAAAAACCCCATTATTAGCCAAATTAGCGAAAAAAAGTTAGCATATGCTAAAACGTTAGCTTAACTCAGAATTAGCCCAAAAAACCCCATTATTAGCCAAATTAGCGAAAAAAGTTAGCATATGCTAAAACGTTAGCTTAACTCAGAATTAGCCCAAAAAACCCATTATTAGCCAAAATTAGCGAAAAAAGTTAGCATATTGCTAAAACGTTAGCTTAACTCAGAATTAGCCCAAAAAAACCCCATTATTAGCCAAATTAGCGAAAAAAGTTAGCATATTGCTAAAACGTTAGCTTAACTCAGAATTAGCCAAAAACCCCATTATTAGCCAAATTAGCGAAAAAAGTTAGCATATTGCTAAAACGTTAGCTTAACTCAGAATTAGCCCAAAAAACCCCATTATTAGCCAAATTAGCTGAAAAAAGTTAGCATATTGCTAAAACGTTAGCTTAACTCAGAATTAGCCCAAAAAAACCCATTATTAGCCAAATTAGCGAAAAAAGTTAGCATATTGCTAAAACGTTAGCTTAACTCAGAATTAGCCCAAAAAACCCCATTATTAGCCAAATTAGCGAAAAAAGTTAGCATATTGCTAAAACGTTAGCTTAACTCAGAATTAGCCCAAAAAACCCATTATTAGCAAATTAGCGAAAAAAGTTAGCATATGCTAAAACGTTAGCTTAACTCAGAATTAGCCCAAAAAACCCCATTATTAGCCAAATTAGCGAAAAAAAGTTAGCATATTGCTAAACGTTAGCTTAACTCAGAATTAGCCCAAAAAAACCCATTATTAGCCAAATTAGCGAAAAAAGTTAGCATATTGCTAAAACGTTAGCTTAACTCAGAATTAGCCCAAAAAACCCCATTATAAGCCAAATTAGCTAAAAAAGTTAGCATATTGCTAAAACGTTAGCTTAACTCAGAATTAGCCCAAAAAACCCCATTATAAGTCAATGTAGTGGAAAAAGTTAGCATGTTGCTAATACATTGCCTTAACCCAGAAACTGCCCTCAAAGAACCCCATTATGCTCTATATAAGAAATGAATGGGAAAAAAAGCACTTTTTTCAAAATGGCGGCTTTTCTGTTGGTTTAATCGCCATAGCAACCATTTTAGGTTTTGATCGCCCCGTGACACCGAACAGATAGACGTCGTTTCAGACAAATCGGAAAACGTTAACCCTTAAAACCCTTAGCAACGAAGGTTATTCGCTAGCCACGCCCACATTTTTAATATATTCGTATCCGGTTCTATTATATCATGTCCAGTTCTGGTCTGGGCTCAACATATTGAATTTTCACAAGATCCATCAAAAATTGGCCGAGTATAAAGACTGCGCCACTTTTGCAAGGTTGTCATGCGCACGCCATTTAAAATCTACAACTTCTAATTCCAACATTTTGTTCGCAATTGCTTCCTCTTGATGCCCAAGTAGTTACAAGACGATCGATAAAAATTCCAAGGACGAGTTTTCGTTTGAAGCTAGTGCTAAACTAGCTTTTTTTTGTAAATTCAAGATGGCGGCCCCTTCCGAAGGTCAAAGGTCAACGAAACTCTACATGTCAGTGTAGACTTGCGCTAGCACCCTTTGGACGAAATTTCGTTAAGATCGCCAAAACAAAAGGTCACTTTTGATGTAGTTGAAAATCGCCAATTGTCAGATTTTGAAACAAAATGGCCGCCAAGGAGTGAGTCGGGTGGTCATCGCGTAATAATTTTAAATCTTTGTTTGGATATCCCCGATAAAGTTGCGTAGGTTTCGTTCGTCAATTCTAAAAAAAAATTCCGAAAAAATCGTTTTTCGCCGAGTCAGCGCTTTTTTTTGCGTCGGTTTTTCGCTTCCCCTGGCCTCAATTTTTACATTATAGTTTCAAAAGTTACATTGCCACGTTCAGCCTGGCGTACCGCACGCGTGGATATGCGTTTTGTGATATTTCGCTAAAACATGCGCAAGCTAGCTAAAACCGTGGCGGTTGCGAGCTCGCCACGCGCACGCCATTCAAATTCTACAACTTCTAATTCCAACATTTTGTCCACAGTTCCCGGCCATTGATGCTCATGAAGTTACAAGACGATTGATGAAAATCCCTAGGACGAGTTTTCGTTTGTAGCTTGTACTAAACGTGCTTTTTTTGAAAAATTCAAGATGGCGGCCAGTTCCCAAGGTCAAAGGTCAATGAAACTTCTGTGGTGATTGTAGACTCCGGCTGGCGGGATGTGTGTGAAGTTTCGTAAAAATCGGAACAACCAAAGTGTTCGTTTTCCCATATTGTGGAAAAAACGTGAAAATCGCCAAATCTCGCACTTCGCCACAAAATGGCCGCCAAGGCGTGGGTCGTGCGGCCCCCCATAATGATTTCAAAAGCTCTCCTGGATACCCCGACGCGTGTGTTTTGGTTTCGTGTGCGTATTTCAAAATTTTTTTTTTTTGCTCCTTAAACAAATTTCGGCCCATTCATTTTTTTCGCGGGATCGCACGCCGTGATGTCATCGTTTTGGGGGGGGTCTGGTTCACTTTAAAAAAAATTATTTTACAATTTTCCCCAGGTTTGTGGAAATTTTGGTGACTTTTCGGGTATGTTCAGGGGGTCAAATTTAGGCAAACAGGTGGCGTTAAAACCCGGAATAATAATAATTAAAGCCGCAAGCGGCGTTGGATGGCCCGCAGGCGCTACCCGTCGCCCTAGCCCTGGCCTCTACACGCCACCGCCGCCCTAGCCCTGGCCTCTACACGCCACCGCCGCCCTAGCCCTGGCCTCTACACGCCTCCGCCGCCCTTGCCGCCCTCCTCTACGCACCACTCTTGCCCCTACCGCCCACCTATGAGCCCCCTCCCCCGCCCCCAAAGTGCACGATTGACCCTATCACACTTTTTAGCCCAAAAAACCCCATTATAAGCCAAATTAGCGAAAAAAGTTAGCATATTGCTAAAACGTTAGCTTAACTCAGAATTGGCCCAAAAAACCCCACTATTAGCCAAATTAGCGAAAAAAGTTAGCATACTGCTAAAATGTTAGCTTAACTCAGAATTAGCCCAAAAACCCCCTTTTATTAGCCAAATTAGCGAACAAAGTTAGCATATTGCTAAAACGTTAGCTTAACTCAGAATTAGCCCAAAAAACCCCATTATTAGCCAAATTAGCGAAAAAAGTTAGCATATTGCTAAAACGTTAGCTTAACTCAGAATTAGCCCAAAAAAGCCCATTATTAGCCAAAGTAGCGAAAAAAGTTAGCATATTGCTAAAACGTTAGCTTAACTCAGAATTAGCCCAAAAAACCCCATTATTAGCCAAATTAGCGAAAAAAGTTAGCATATTGCTAAAACGTTAGCTTAACTCAGAATTAGCCCAAAAAGCCCCTTTTATTAGCCAAATTAGCGAAAAAAGTTAGCATATTGCTAAAACGTTAGCTTAACTCAGAATTAGCCCAAAAAACCCCATTATAAGCCAAATTAGCGAAAAAAGTTAGCATATTGCTAAAACGTTAGCTTAACTCAAAATTAGCCCAAAAAACCCCATTATTAGTCAAATTAGCTAAAAAAGTTAGCATATTGCTAAAACGTTAGCTTAACTCAGAATTAGCCCAAAAAACCCCATTATAAGCCAAATTAGCTAAAAAAGTTAGCATATTGCTAAAACGTTAGCTTAACTCAGAATTAGCCCAAAAAACCCCATTATAAGTCAATGTAGTGGAAAAAGTTAGCATGTTGCTAATACATTGCCTTAACCCAGAAACTGCCCTCAAAGAACCCCATTATGCTCTATATAAGAAATGAATGGAAAAAGAAGCACTTTTTTCAAAATGGCGGCTTTTCTGTTGGTTTAATCGCCATAGCAACCATTTTAGGTTTTGATCGCCCCGTGACACCGAACAGATAGACGTCCGTTTCAGACAAATCGGAAAACGTTAACCCTTAAAACCCCTTAGCAACAAAGGTTATTCGCTAGCCACGCCCACATTTTTAATATATTCGTATCCGGTTCTATTATACCATGTCCAGTTCTGGTCTGGGCTCAACATATTGAATTTTCACAAGAATCCATCAAAAATTGGCCGAGTATAAAGACTGCGCCACTTTTGCAAGGTTGTCACGCGCACGCCATTTAAAATCTACAACTTCTAATTCCAACATTTTGTTCGCAATTGCTTCCTCTTGATGCCAAGTAGTTACAAGACGATCGATAAAAATTCCAAGGACGAGTTTTCGTTTGAAGCTAGTGCTAAACTAGCTTTTTTTTGTAAATTCAAGATGGCGGCCCCTTCCGAAGGTCAAAGGTCAACGAAACTCTACATGTCAGTGTAGACTTGCGCTAGCACCCTTTGGACGAAATTTCGTTAAGATCGCCAAAACAAAAGGTCACTTTTGATGTAATTGAAAATCGCCAATTGTCAGATTTTGAAACAAAATGGCCGCCAAGGAGTGAGTCGGGTGGTCATCGCGTAATAATTTTAAATCTTCGTTTGGATATCCCGATAAAGTTCCGTAGGTTTCGTTCGTCAATTCTAAAAAAAAAATTCCGAATTTTTTTTTTTTCGCCGAGTCAGCGCTTTTTTTTGCGTCGGTTTTTCGCTTCCCCTGGCCTCAATTTTTACATTACAGTTTCAAATGTTACATTGCCACGTTCAGCTTGGCGTACCGCACGCGTGGATATGCGTTTCGTGATATTTCGCTAAAACATGCGCAAGCTAGCTAAAACCGTGGCGGTTGCGAGCTCGCCACGCGCACGCCATTCAAATTCTACAACTTCTAATTCCAACATTTTGTCCACAGTTCCCGGCCATTGATGCTCGTGAAGTTACAAGATGATTGATGAAAATCCCTAGGACGAGTTTTCGTTTGTAGCTTGTACTAAACGTGCTTTTTTTGAAAAATTCAAGATGGCGGCCTTTTCCCGAGGTCAAAGGTCGATGAAACTTCTGTGGTGATTGTAGACTCCGGCTGGCGGGATGTGTGTGAAGTTTCGTAAAAATCGGAAGAACCAAAGTGTCGGTTTCCCATTCTGCGGAAAAACGTGAAAATCGCCAAATCTCGCACTTCGCCACAAAATGGCCGCCAAGGCGTGGGTCGTGCGGCCCCCCATAATGATTTCAAAAGTTCTCCTGGATACCCCCGACACGTGTGATTTGGTTTCGTGTGCGTATTTCAAAATTTTTTTTTTTGGCTCCATAAGCGATTTTGGGCCCATTCATTTTTTTGGCGGTATCGCACGCCGTGATGTCATCGTGTTGGGGGGGGTGTCGGGCACTATGCCGAAAATTCATTTTCAATTTTCCCAGGTATGTGGAAATTTTGGTGAGTTTTCGGGTATGTGGCGGGGGTGTAATTTTCGCTCAAAGACGCCGTTAGAAATAAGACAAATAATAATAATAATTAAAGCCGCAAGCGGCGTTGGATGGCCCGCAGGCGCTACCCGTCGCCCTAGCCCTGGCCTCTACACGCCACCGCCGCCCTATCCTGGCCTCCTCGCACCTCCGCTGCCCTAGCCCTGGCCTCTTCTTGACTCCGCCGCCCTTGCTTCCCTCCTCGACGCACCACTCTTGCCCTTGCCGCCACCTCTGAGCCCCTCCTTCGCCCCCGCAGTGCATCATTGACCCTTGCACACTTTTAGCCCAAAAAACCCCATTATAAGCCTAATTAGCGAAAAAAGTTAGCATATTGCTAACACGTTAGCTTAACTAAGAATTAGCCCAAAAAACCCCATTATTAGCCAAATTAGCGAAAAAAGTTAGCATATAGCTAAAACGTTAGCTTAACTCAGAATTAGCCCAAAAAACCCCTTTATAAGCAAATTAGCGAAAAAAGTTAGCATATTGCTAAAACGTTAGCTTAACTCAGAATTAGCCCAAAAACCCCATCATTAGCCAAATTAGCGAAAAAATGTTAGCATATTGCTAAAACGTTAGCTTAACTCAGAATTATCCCAAAAAACCCAATATTAGCCTAATTAGCGAAAAAAGTTAGCATATTGCTAAACTTTAGCTTAACTCAGAATTAGCCCAAAAAACCCATTATTAGCCAAATTAGCGAAAACAGTTAGCATATTGCTAAAACGTTAGCTTAACTCAGAATTAGCCCAAAAAACCCCATTATTAGCCAAATTAGCGAAAAAGTTAGCATATTGCAAAACGTTAGCTTAACTCAGAATTAGCCCAAAAAACCCATTATTAGCCAAATTAGCTTAAAAAGTTAGCATATTGCTAAAACGTTAGCTTAACTCAGAATTAGCCCAAAAACCCCTTTTAGTAGCCAAATTAGCGAAAAAAAGTTAGCATATTGCTAAAACGTTAGCTTAACTCAGAATTATCCCAAAAAACCCCATTATTAGCCTAATTAGCGAAAAAGTTAGCATATTGCTAAAACGTTAGCTTAACTCAGAATTAGCCCAAAAAACCCATTATTAGCCAAATTAGCGAAAAAAGTTAGCATATTGCTAAAACGTTAGCTTAACTCAGAATTAGCCCAAAAAACCCATTATTAGCCAAATTAGCGAAAAAGTTAGCATATTGCTAAAACGTTAGCTTAACTCAGAATTAGCCCAAAAAACCCCATTATTAGCCAAATTAGCGAAAAAAGTTAGCATATTGCTAAACGTTAGCTTAACTCAGAATTAGCCCAAAAAACCCCATTATTAGCCAAATTAGCGAAAAAAGTTAGCATATTGCTAAAACGTTAGCTTAACTCAGAATTAGCCAAAAAACCCCATTATTAGCCAAATTAGCGAAAAAAGTTAGCATATTGCTAAAACGTTAGCTTAACTCAGAATTAGCCCAAAAAACCCCATTATTAGCCAAATTAGCGAAAAAGTTAGCATATTGCTAAAACGTTAGCTTAACTCAGAATTAGCCCAAAAAACCCATATTAGCAATTAGCGAAAAAAGTTAGCATAAATTAGCTTAATCAGAATTAGCCCAAAAAACCCATATAGCAAATTAGCGAAAACAGTTAACATATTGCTAAAACGTTAGCTTAACTCAGAATTAGCCCAAAAAACCCCATTATTAGCCAAATTAGCGAAAAAGTTAGCATATTGCTAAAACGTTAGCTTAACTCAGAATTAGCCCAAAAAACCCCATTATTAGCCAAATTAGCGAAAAAAGTTAGCATATTGCTAAAACGTTAGCTTAACTCAGAATTAGCCCAAAAAACCCATTATTAGCCAAATTAGCAAAAAAAGTTAGCATATTGCTAAAACGTTAGCTTAACTCAGAATTAGCCCAAAAAACCTCATTATTAGCCAAATTAGCTTAAAAAGTTAGCATACTGCTAAAACGTTAGCTTAACTCAGAATTAGCCCAAAAAGCCCCTTTTAGTAGCCAAATTAGCGAAAAAAGTTAGCATATTGCTAAAACGTTAGCTTAACTCAGAATTAGCCCAAAAAACCCTATTATTAGCCAAATTAGCGAAAACAGTTAGCATATTGCTAAAACGTTAGTTTAACTCAGAATTAGCCCAAAAAACCCCATTATTAGCCAAATTAGCGAAAAAAGTTAGCATATTGCTAAAACGTTAGCTTAACTCAGAATTAGCCCAAAAACCCCATTATAAGCCAAATTAGCTAAAAAAGTTAGCATATTGCTAAAACGTTAGCTTAACTCAGAATTAGCCCAAAAAACCCCATTATATGTCAATATAGTGGAAAAAGTTAGCATGTTGCTATTACATTGACTTAACCCAGAAACTGCCCCCCAAAAAGCCCATTATGCTCTATGTAAGAAAATGATGACTAAAAAAGGACTTTTTTTCAAAATGGCGGCTTTTCTGTTGGTTTTATCGCCATAGCAACCATTTTATGTTTCGATCGCCCCGTGACACCGAACAGATAGACGTCAGTTTCAGACAGATCGGAAAAAGTAAACCTTTGAAACCCCTTAGCAACAAAGGTTATTCGGTAGCCACGCCCACTTTCCTAATGTATTCGTATTCGCTCCTATTATGTCATGTCCAGTTCTGGTCAGAGGTCAACATATTAAATTTTCACAAGAATCCGTCAAAAAATGGCCTAGTATAAAGACTGCGCCACTTTTGCGAGCTAGCTACGCGCACACCGTTTGAGATACAGAGTTACTATTGGTACCAAATTTTCACAAATTTCCTCCCGATGATGCTATTAAAGTTTGAAGAAGATCGGGAAAAAAAACCCTTGGGCTGAATTTTTCATTTAGCTAGGAGTAAAAACGATTTTTTTGAAAATTCAAGATGGCGGCCTCTTCCCAAGGTCAAACCGAAACGATACTTCTTGGGTCATCGTAGACTGGCGCTAGCTGCATGTGTGTGAAATTTCGTTTAAATAGTGACAACTAAAGGTCGGTTTTCACGTACGTAAATATCGCGGAATGTCCGATTTTGAAACAAAATGGCCGCCAAACCGTTGGTCGTGTGGCAATCACGTAATAATTTCAAAACTTCGTTTGGATATCCCCGATAAAGTTATGTAGGTTTCGTTCGTCAATTCTAAAAAAAAAATTCCGAAAAAATCGTTTTTCGCCGAGTCAGCGCTTTTTTTTGCGTCGGTTTTTCGCTTCCCTGGCCTCAATTTTTACATTATAGTTTCAAAAGTTACATTGCCACATTCAGCCTGGCGTACCGCACGCGTGGATATGCGTTTTGTGATATTTCGCTAAAACATGCGCAAGCTAGCTAAAACCGTGGCGGTTGCGAGCTCGCCACGCGCACGCCATTCATATTCTACAACTTCTAATTCCAACATTTTGTCCACAGTTCCCGGCCATTGATGCTCGTGAAGTTACAAGACGATTGATGAAAATCCCTAGGACGAGTTTTCGTTTGTAGCTTGTACTAAACGTGCTTTTTTTGAACAATTCAAGATGGCGGCGACTTCCCAAGGTCAAAGGTCGATGAAACTTCTGTGGTGATTGTAGACTCCGGGTGGCGGGATATGTGTGAAGTTTCGTAAAAATCGGCAGAACCAAAGTGTCGTTTTCCCATATTGTCGAAAAACGCGAAAATCGTCAAATCTCGCACTTCGCCACAAAATGGCCGCCAAGGCGTGGGTCGTGTGGCCCCCCATAATGATTTCAAAAGTTCTCCTGGATACCCTGACGCATGAGTTTTGGTTTCGTTTGCGTTTTCTGAAATTTTTTTTTTTGGCCCCATGCACGTTTTCGGCCCCATTCATTTTTTTGGCGGTATCGCTCGCCGTGATGTCATCGTTTTGGGGGGGATTTCGTTCACTTCAAAAAAAATTATTTTTCAATTTTATCTAGGTTTGTGGAAATTTTGGTGAGTTTTCGGGTATGTTCAGGGGGTCAAATTTACGATCTCCGGATCCGTTAGAAAGAAGAATAATAATTAAAGCCGCAAGCGGCGTTGGATGGCCCGCAGGCGCTACCCGTCGCCCTAGCCCTGGCCTCTACACGCCACCACCGCCCTAGCCCTGGCCTCCTCGCACCTCCGCCGCCCTAGCCCTGGCCTCTGCACGCCTCCGCCGCCCTTGCCGCCCTCCTCTACGCACCACTCTTGCCCTTACCGCCCACCTCTGATCCCCCTCCCCCAGCCCCTGCAGTGCACCATTGACCCTATCTCACTTTTAGCCCAAAAAACCCCTTTATTAGCCAAATTAGCGAAAAAGGTTAGCATATAGCTGAAACGTTAGCTTAACTCAGAATTAGCCCAAAAAACCCCATTATAAGCCAAATTAGCGAAAAAAGTTAGCATACTGCTAAAACGTTAGCTTAACTCAGAATTAGCCCAAAAACCCCCTTTTATTAGCCAAATTAGCGAAAAAAGTTAGCATATTGCTAAAACGTTAGCTTAACTCAGAATTAGCCCAAAAAACCCCATTATTAGCCAAATTAGCGAAAAAAGTTAGCATATTGCTAAAACGTTAGCTTAACTCAGAATTAGCCCAAAAAACCCCATTATTAGCCAAATTAGCGAAAAAAGTTAGCATACTGCTAAAACGTTAGCTTAACTTAGAATTAGCCCAAAAAACCCCATTATTAGCCAAATTAGCTAAAAAAGTTAGCATACTGCTAAAACATTAGTTTAACTCAGAATTAGCCCAAAAAGCCCCTTTTATTAACCAAATTAGCGAAAAAAGTTAGCATATTGCTAAAACGTTAGCTTAACTCAGAATTAGCCCAAAAAACCCCATTATTAGCCAAATTAGCGAAAAAAGTTAGCATATTGCTAAAACGTTAGCTTAACTCAGAATTAGCCCAAAAAACCCCATTATAAGCCAAATTAGCGAAAAAGTTAGCATATTGCTAAAATGTTAGCTTAACTCAGAATTAGCCCAAAAAACCCCATTATAAGTCAATGTAGTGGAAAAAGTTAGCATGTTGCTAATACATTGCCTTAACCCAGAAACTGCCCTCAAAGAACCCCATTATGCTCTATATAAGAAATTAAAGGGAAAAAAAAGCACTTTTTTCAAAATGGCGGCTTTTCTGTTGGTTTAATCGCCATAGCAACCATTTTAGGTTTTGATCGCCCGTGACACCGAACAGATAGACGTCTGTTTCAGACAAATCGGAAAACGTTAACCCTTAAAACCCCTTAGCAACGAAGGTTATTCGCTAGCCACGCCCACTTTCCTAATGTATTCGTATTCGCTCATTTTATGTCATGTCCAGTTCTGGTCAGAGGTCAACATATTAAATTTTCACAAGAATCCGTCAAAAAATGGCCGAGTATAAAGACTGCGCCACTTTTGCGAGCTAGCTACGCGCACACCGTTTGAGATACAGAGTTACTATTGGTACCAAATTTTCACAAATTTCCTCCCGATGATGCTATTAAAGTTTGAAGAAGATCGGGAAAAAAAACCCTTGGGCTGAATTTTTCATTTAGCTAGGAGTAAAAACGATTTTTTTGAAAATTCAAGATGGCGGCCTCTTCCCAAGGTCAAACCGGAACGATACTTCTTGGGTCATCGTAGACTCGCGCTAGCTGCATGTGTGTGAAATTTCGTTTAAATTGTGACAACGAAAGGTCGGTTTTCACGTACGTAAATATCGCGGAATGTCCGATTTTGAAACAAAATGGCCGCCAAATCGTTGGTCGTGTGGCAATCACGTAATTATTTCAAAACTTCGTTTGGATATCCTCGATAAAGTTATGTTGGTTTCGTTCGTTAATTCTAAAAAAAAAATTCCGAAAAAATCGATTTTTGCCGAGTCGGCGCTTTTTTTTGCGTCGGTTTTTCGCTTCCCCTGGCCTCAATTTTAACATTAGAGTTTCAAATGTTACATTGCCACGTTCAGCTTGATGGACCGCACGCGTGGATATGCGTTTCGTGATATTTCGCTAAAACATGCGCAAGCTAGCTAAAACCGTGGCGGTTGCGAGCTCGCCACGCGCACGCCATTCATATTCTACAACTTCTAATTCCAACATTTTGTCCACAGTTCCCGGCCATTGATGCTCGTGAAGTTACAAGACGATTGATGAAAATCCCTAGGACGAGTTTTCGTTTGAATCTTGTACTAAACGTGCTTTTTTTGAAAAATTCAAGATGGCGGCCTTTTCCCGAGGTCAAAGGTCGATGAAACTTCTGTGGTGATTGTAGACTCCGGCTAGAGGGACGTGTGTGAAGTTTCGTAAAAATCGGAACAACCAAAGTGTCGGTTTCCCATATTGTGGAAAAACGTGAAAATCGCCAAATCTCGCACTTCGCCACAAAATGGCCGCCAAGGCGTGGGTCGTGCGGCCCCCCCATAATGATTTCAAAAGCTCTCCTGGATACCCCCGACGCGTGTGTTTTGGTTTCGTGTACGTATTTCAAAATTTTTTTTTTTTGCTCCTTAAACAAATTTCGGCCCATTCATTTTTTTCGCGGGATCGCACGCCGTGATGTCATCATTTTGGGGGGGGGTTTGTTCACTTCAAAAAAAATTATTTTACAATTTTCCCCAGGTTTGTGGAAATTTTGGTGAGTTTTCGGGTATGTTCAGGGGGTCAAATTTAGGCAAACAGGTGGCGTTAAAACCCGGAATAATAATAATAATAATTAAAGCCGCAAGCGGCGTTGGATGGCCCGCAGGCGCTACCCGACCTCGCTGGCCAGCTCTACGCACCACCGCCGCCCTCCCCGCCCGCCTTTACACGCTACTGCACCCCCTACACGCAACTTCAGCCTCCCCACCCACCTCTATGCACCTCTGCCGCCCCCCCACCCAGCTATGAGCCCCCCCCCACCCCCCACCCCCACCCCCACACACACTCCGCCCCCATAGCCCACCATTGACCCTATCACCCTTGTTAAGCAGCCACAGTGCACACCTGACCCCCACCTTTCTCTTTCTGTAAGCCTGGTCTGAGCTGTATGTGACAAATGGATGAAAAAAGCCTTTTTTCAAAATGGCGGCTTTTCTGTTGGTTTAATCGCCATAGCAACCATTTTATGTTTTGATCGCCTCATGATACCGAACAGATAGACGTCAGTTTCAGAAAAATCGGAAAACGTTGACCCTTAAAACCCCTTAGCAACGAAGGTTATTAGCTAGCCACGCCCACATTTTTACTATCTTCGTATCCGCTCCTATTATATCATGTGCAGTTCTGGTGTGGGATCGACATATTGAATTTTCACAAGAATCCGTTAAGAATTGGCCGAGTATAAAGACTGCGCTAGTTTTGCGAGCTTGCTACGCGCACACCGTTTAAGATAGAGAAACAGTTTTGGTACCAAAATTTCACAAATTTCCTCTGGACAATGCTATTAAAGTTTGAAGACGATCGGGAAAAAAAACCCTTGGGCTGAATTTTTGATTTATATCGGAGTAAAACGGACTTTTTTTCAAATCAAGATGGCGGCCTTTTCCCATGGTCAAAATTCACCGAAACTTCACAGCTCATCGTAGACTTGCGCTAGCTGCATGTGTGTAAAATTTCGTCAAAATCGTGACGACAAAAGGTCCGATTTCAGTTACGTAAATATCGCGAAATCTCGGATTTTGAAACAAAATGGCCGCCAAACCGTTGGTCGCGTGGCAATCACGTAATAATTTCAAAACTTCCTTTAGCTATCACGAATAAAGTTACGTTGGTATCGTTCATTAATTCTAAAAAAAAAAATCCGAAAAAATCATTTTTTGCCGAGTCGGCGCTTTTTTTTGCGTCGGTTTTTCGCTTCCCCTGGCCTCAATTTTAACATTAGAGTTTCAAAACTTACATTGCCACGTTCAGCTTGGCGTACCGCACGCGTGGATATGCGTTTCGTGATATTTCGCTAAAACATGCGCAAGCTAGCTAAAACCGTGGCGATTGCGAGCTCGCCACGCGCACGCCATTCATATTCTACAACTTCTAATTCCAACATTTTGTCCACAGTTCCCGGCCATTGATGCTCGTGAAGTTACAAGACCATTGATGAAAATCCCTAGGACGAGTTTTCGTTTGAAGCTTGTACTAAATGTGCTTTTTTTGAAATATTCAAGATGGCGGCCACTTCCCATGGTCAAAGGTCAATGAAACTTCTGTGGTGTTTGTAGAGTCGGTCTGGCGGCAAGTGTGTGAAGTTTCGTAAAAATCGGAAGAACCAAAGTGTCGTTTTCCCATATTGTGGAAAAACGTGAAAATCGCCAAATTTCGCACTTCGCCACAAAATGGCCGCCAAGGCGTGGGTCGTGCGGCCCCCCCATAATGATTTCAAAAGTTCTCCTGGATACCCCGACGCGTGTGTTTTGGTTTCGTGTACGTATTTCAAAATATTTTTTTTTGCTCCTTAAACAAATTTCGGCCCATTCATTTTTTTGGCGGGATCGCACGCCGTGATGTCATCGTTTTGGGGGGGGGTTCGTTCACTTCAAAAAAAATTATTTTACAATTTTCCCCAGGTTTGTGGAAATTTTGGTGAGTTTTCGGGTATGTTCAGGGGGTCAAATTTAGGCAAACAGGTGGCGTTAAAACCCGGAATAATAATAATAATTAAAGCCGCAAGCGGCGTTGGATGGCCCGCAGGCGCTACCCGTCGCCCTAGCCATGGCCTCTACACGCCACCGCCGCCCTAGCCCTGGCCTCCCTGCACCTCCGCCGCCCTCGCCGCCCTCCTCTACGCACCACTGTTGCCCTTCCTGCCCACCTCTGAGCCCCTCCCCCGCCCCCGCAGTGCACGATTGACCCTATCACACTTTTAGCCCAAAAAACCCCATTATAAGCCAAATTAGCGAAAAAAGTTAGCATATTGCTAAAACGTTAGCTTAACTCAGAATTAGCCCAAAAAACCCCACTATTAGCCAAATTAGCGAAAAAAGTTAGCATATTGCTAAAACGTTAGCTTAACTCAGAATTAGCCCAAAAAACCCCATTATTAGCCAAATTAGCGAAAAAAGTTAGCATATTGCTAAAACGTTAGCTTAACTCAGAATTAGCCCAAAAAACCCCATTATTAGCCAAATTAGCGAAAAAAGTTAGCATATTGCTAAAACGTTAGCTTAACTCAGAATTAGCCCAAAAAACCCCATTATTAGCCAAATTAGCGAAAAAAGTGAGTATATTGCTAAAACGTTAGCTTAACTCAGAATTAGCCCAAAAAACCCCATTATTAGCCAAATTAGCGAAAAAAGTTAGCATATTGCTAAAACGTTAGCTTAACTCAGAATTAGCCCAAAAAACCCCATTATTAGCCAAATTAGCGAAAAAAGTTAGCATATTGCTAAAACGTTAGCTTAACTCAGAATTAGCCCAAAAAACCCCATTATTAGCCAAATTAGCGAAAAAAGTTAGCATATTGCTAAAACGTTAGCTTAACTCAGAATTAGCCCAAAAAGCACCTTTTATTAGCCAAATTAGCGAAAAAAGTTAGCATATTGCTAAAACGTTAGCTTAACTCAGAATTAGCCCAAAAAACCCCATTATTAGCCAAATTAGCTAAAAAAGTTAGCATAATGCTAAAACGTTAGCTTAACTCAGAATTAGCCCAAAAAACCCCATTATAAGCCAAATTAAAGCCGCAAGCGGCGTTGGATGGCCCGCAGGCGCTACCCGTCGCCCTAGCCCTGGCCTCCACACGCCACCGCCGCCCTAGCCCTGGCCTCCTCGCACCTCCGCCGCCCTAGCCCTGGCCTCTTCACGCCTCCGCCGCCCTTGCCGCCCTCCTCTACGCACCACTCTTGCCCCTACCGCCCACCTATGAGCCACCTCCAACCGCCCCCAAAGTGCACGATTGACCCTATCACACTTTTTACCCAAAAAACCCCATTATAAGCCAAATTAGCGAAAAAAGTTAGCATATTGCTAAAACGTTAGCTTAACTCAGAAATAGCCCAAAAAACCCCACTATTAGCCAAATTAGCGAAAAATGTTAGCATACTGCTAAAACGTTAGCTTAACTCAGAATTAGCCCAAAAACCCCCTTTTATTAGCCAAATTAGCGAAAAAAGTTAGCATATTGCTAAAACGTTAGCTTAACTCAGAATTAGCCCAAAAAACCCCATTATTAGCCAAATTAGCGAAAAAAGTTAGCATATTGCTAAAACGTTAGCTTAACTCAGAATTAGCCCAAAAAACCCCATTATTAGCCAAATTAGCGAAAAAAGTTAGCATATTGCTAAAACGTTAGCTTAACTCAGAATTAGCCCAAAAAACCTCATTATTAGCCAAATTAGCTAAAAAAGTTAGCATACTGCTAAAACGTTAGCTTAACTCAGAATTAGCCCAAAAAGCCCCTTTTATTAGCCAAATTAGCGAAAAAAGTTAGCATATTGCTAAAACATTAGCTTAACTCAGAATTAGCCCAAAAAACCCCATTATTAGCCAAATTAGCGAAAAAAGTTAGCATATTGCTAAAACGTTAGCTTAACTCAGAATTAGCCCAAAAAACCCCATTATTAGCCAAATTAGCGAAAAAAGTTAGCATATTGCTAAAACGTTAGCTAAACTCAGAATTAGCCCAAAAAACCCAATTATTAGCCAAATTAGCTAAAAAAGTTAGCATATTGTTAAAACGTTAGCTTAACTCAGAATTAGCCCAAAAAACCCCATTATAAGCCAAATTAGCTAAAAAAGTTAGCATATTGCTAAAACGTTAGCTTAACTCAGAATTAGCCCAAAAAACCCCATTATAAGTCAATGTAGTGGAAAAAGTTAGCATGTTGCTAATACATTGCCTTAACCCAGAAACTGCCCTCAAAGAACCCCATTATGCTCTATATAAGAAATGAATGGAAAAAGAAGCACTTTTTTCAAAATGGCGGCTTTTCTGTTGGTTTAATCGCCATAGCAACCATTTTAGGTTTTGATCGCCCCGTGACACCGAACAGATAGACGTCCGTTTCGGACAAATCGGAAAACGTTAACCCTTAAAACCCCTTAGCAACAAAGGTTATTCGCTAGCCACGCCCACATTTTTAATATATTCGTATCCGGTTCTATTATATCATGTCCAGTTCTGGTCTGGGCTCAACATATTGAATTTTCACAAGAATCCATCAAAAATTGGCCGAGTATAAAGACTGCGCCACTTTTGCGAGCTAGCTACGCGCACACCGTTTGAGATACAGAGTTACTATTGGTACCAAATTTTCACAAATTTCCTCCCGATGATGCTATTAAAGTTTGAAGAAGATCGGGAAAAAAAACCCTTGGGCTGAATTTTTCATTTAGCTAGGAGTAAAAACGATTTTTTTGAAAATTCAAGATGGCGGCCTCTTCCCAAGGTCAAACCGAAACGATACTTCTTGGGTCATCGTAGACTGGCGCTAGCTGCATGTGTGTGAAATTTCGTTTAAATTGTGACAACGAAAGGTCGGTTTTCACGTACGTAAATATCGCGGAATGTCCGATTTTGAAACAAAATGGCCGCCAAACCGGTGGTCGTGTGGCAATCACGTAATAATTTCAAAACTTCGTTTGGATATCCCCGATAAAGTTACGTAGGTTTCGTTCGTCAATTCTAAAAAAAAAAAACCGAAAAAATCGTTTTTCGCCGAGTCGGCGCTTTTTTTTGCGTCGGTTTTTCGCTTCCCCTGGCCTCAATTTTTACATTATAGTTTCAAAAGTTACATTGCCACATTCAGCCTGGCGTACCGCACGCGTGGATATGCGTTTTGTGATATTTCGCTAAAACATGCGCAAGCTAGCTAAAACCGTGGCGGTTGCGAGCTCGCCACGCGCACGCCATTCATATTCTACAACTTCTAATTCCAACATTTTGTCCACAGTTCCCGGCCATTGATGCTCGTGAAGTTACAAGACGATTGAAGAAAATCCCTAGAACGAGTTTTCGTTTGAAGCTTGTACTAAACGTGCTTTTTTTGAAAAATTCAAGATGGCGGCCTTTTCCCGAGGTCAAAGGTCGATGAAACTTCTGTGGTGATTGTAGACTCCGGCTGGCGGGATGTGTGTGAAGTTTCGTAAAAATCGGAAGAACCAAAGTGTCGGTTTCACATTCTGCGGAAAAACGTGAAAATCGCCAAATATCGCACTTCGCCACAAAATGGCCGCCAAGGCGTGGGTCGTGCGGCCCCCCCATAATGATTTCAAAAGCTCTCCTGGATACCCCCGACACGTGTGTTTTGGTTTCGTGTGCGTATTTCAAAATTTTTTTTTTTGGCCCCATAAACAGTTTTCGGCCCATTCATTTTTTTGGCGGTATTGCACGCCGTGATGTCATCGTGTTGGGGGGGGTGTCGGGCACTATGCCGAAAATTCATTTTCAATTTTCCCCAGGTTTGTGGAAATTTTGGTGAGTTTTCGGGTATGTGGCGGGGGTGTAATTTTCGCTCAAAGACGCCGTTAGAAATAAGACAAATAATAATAATAATTAAAGCCGCAAGCGGCGTTGGATGGCCCGCAGGCGCTACCCGTCGCCCTAGCCCTGGCCTCTACACGCCACCGCCGCCCTAGCCCTGGCCTCCTCGCACCTCCGCCGCCCTAGCCCTGGCCTCTTCACGCCTCTGCCGTTCTTGTCGCCCTCCTCTACGCACCACTCTTGCCCTTACCACCCACCTCTGAGCCCCCTCCCCTAGCCCCCGCAGTGCACCATTGACCCTATATCACTTTTAGCCCAAAAAACCCCATTATTAGCCAAATTAGCGAAAAAAGTTAGCATATTGCTAAAACATTAGCTTAACTCAGAATTAGCCCAAAAAACCCCATTATTAGCCAAATTAGCGAAAAAAGTTAGCATATTGCTAAAACGTTAGCTTAACGCAGAATTAGCCCAAAAAACCCCATTATTAGCCAAATTAGCGAAAAAAGTTAGCATATTGCTAAAACGTTAGCTTAACTCAGAATTAGCCCAAAAAACCCCATTATTAGCCAAATTAGCGAAAAAAGTTAGCATATTGCTAAAACGTTAGCTTAACTCAGAATTAGCCCAAAAAACCCCATTATTAGCCAAATTAGCGAAAAAAGTTAGCATATTGCTAAAACGTTAGCTTAACTCAGAATTAGCCCAAAAAACCCCATTATAAGCCAAATTAGCGAAAAAAGTTAGCATATTGCTAAAACGTTAGCTTAACTCAGAATTAGCCCAAAAAACCCCATTATTAGCCAAATTAGCAAAAAAAGTTAGCATATTGCTAAAACGTTAGCTTAACTCAGAATTAGCCCAAAAAACCCCATTATAAGCCAAATTAGCTAAAAAAGTTAGCATATTGCTAAAACGTTAGCTTAACTCAGAATTAGCCCAAAAAACCCCATTATAAGTCAATGTAGTGGAAAAAGTTAGCATGTTGCTAATACATTGCCTTAACCCAGAAACTGCCCTCAAAGAACCCCATTATGCTCTATATAAGAAATTAATGGGAAAAAAAAGCACTTTTTTCAAAATGGCGGCTTTTCTGTTGGTTTAATCGCCATAGCAACCATTTTAGGTTTTGATCGCCCAGTGACACCGAACAGATAGACGTCTGTTTCAGACAAATCCGAAAACGTTAACCCTTAAAACCCCTTAGCAACGAAGGTTATTCGCTAGCCACGCCCACTTTCCTAATGTATTCGTATTCGCTCCGTTTATGTCATGTCCAGTTCTGGTCAGAGGTCAACATATTGAATTTTCACAAGAATCCGTCAAAAAATGGCCGAGTATAAAGACTGCGCCACTTTTGCGAGCTAGCTACGCGCACACCGTTTGAGATACAGAGTTACTATTGGTACCAAATTTTCACAAATTTCCTCCCGATGATGCTATTAAAGTTTGAAGAAGATCGGGAAAAAAAACCCTTGGGCTGAATTTTTCATTTAGCTAGGAGTAAAAACGATTTTTTTGAAAATTCAAGATGGCGGCCTCTTCCCAAGGTCAAACCGGAACGATACTTCTTGGGTCATCGTAGACTCGCGCTAGCTGCATGTGTATGAAATTTCGTTTAAATTGTGACAACGAAAGGTCGGTTTTCACGTACGTAAATATCGCGGAATGTCCGATTTTGAAACAAAATGGCCGCCAAGGAGTGAGTCGGGTGGTCATCGCGTAATAATTTTAAATCTTCGTTTGGATATCCCCGATAAAGTTGCGTAGGTTTCGTTCGTCAATTCTAAAAAAAAAATTCCGAAAAAATCGTTTTTCGCCGAGTCGGCGCTTTTTTTTGCGTCGGTTTTTCGCTTCCCCTGGCCTCAATTTTGACATTAGAGTTTCAAAAGTTACATTGCCACGTTCAGCCTGGCGTACCGCACGCGTGGATATGCGTTTTGTGATATTTCGCTAAAACATGCGCAAGCTAGCTAAAACCGTGGCGGTTGCGAGCTCGCCACGCGCACGCCATTCATATTCTACAACTTCTAATTCCAACATTTTGTCCACAGTTCCCGGCCATTGATGCTCGTGAAGTTACAAGACGATTGATGAAAATCCCTAGGACGAGTTTTCGTTTGAATCTTGTACTAAACATGCTTTTTTTGAAAAATTCAAGATGGCGGCCTTTTCCCGAGGTCAAAGGTCGATGAAACTTCTGTGGTGATTGTAGACTCCGGCTAGAGGGACGTGTGTGAAGTTTCGTAAAAATCGGAACAACCAAAGTGTCGGTTTCCCATATTGTGGAAAAACGTGAAAATCGCCAAATCTCGCACTTCGCCACAAAATGGCCGCCAAGGCGTGGGTCGTGCGGCCCCCCCATAATGATTTCAAAAGCTCTCCTGGATACCCCCGACGCGTGTGTTTTGGTTTCGTGTGCGTATTTCAAAATTTTTTTTTTTTGCTCCTTAAACAAATTTCGGCCCATTCATTTTTTTCGCGGGATCGCACGCCGTGATGTCATCATTTTGGGGGGGGGTTTGTTCATTTCAAAAAAAATTATTTTACAATTTTCCCCAGGTTTGTGGAAATTTTGGTGAGTTTTCGGGTATGTTCAGGGGGTCAAATTTAGGCAAACAGGTGGCGTTAAAACCCGGAATAATAATAATAATTAAAGCCGCAAGCGGCGTTGGATGGCCCGCAGGCGCTACCCGTCGCCCTAGCCCTAGCCTCTACACGCCACCGCCGCCCCAGCCCTGGCCTCATCGCACCTCCGCCGCCCTAGGCCTGGCCTCCCCGCACCTCCACCGCCCTCGCCGCCCTCCTCTACGCATCACTGTTGCCCTTCATGCCCACCTCTGAGCCCCCTCCCCCCGCCCCCGCAGTGCACCATTGACCCTAGCACACTTTCAGCCCAAAAAACCCCATTATAAGCCAAATTAGCGAAAAATGTTAGCATACTGCTAAAATGTTAGCTTAACTCAGATTTAGCCCAAAAAGCCCCATTATTAGCCAAATTAGCGAAAAAAGTTAGCATATTGCTAAAACGTTAGCTTAACTCAGAATTAGCCCAAAAAACCCCATTATTAGCCAAATTAGCGAAAAAAGTTAGCATATTGCTAAAACGTTAGCTTAACTCAGAATTAGCCCAAAAAACCCCATTATTAGCCAAATTAGCGAAAAAAGTTAGCATATTGCTAAAACGTTAGCTTAACTCAGAATTAGCCCAAAAAACCCCATTATTAGCCAAATTAGCGAAAAAAGTTAGCATATTGCTAAAACGTTAGCTTAACTCAGAATTAGCCCAAAAAACCCCATTATTAGCCAAATTAGCGAAAAAAGTTAGCATATTGCTAAAACGTTAGCTTAACTCAGAATTAGCCCAAAAAACCCCATTATAAGTCAATGTAGTGGAAAAAGTTAGCATGTTGCTAATACATTGCCTTAACCCAGAAACTGCCCTCAAAGAACCCCATTATGCTCTATATAAGAAATAAATGCGAAAAAAAACACTTTTTTCAAAATGGCGGCTTCTCTGTTGGTTTAATCGCCATAGCAACCATTTTAGGTTTTGATCCCCCCGTGACACCGAACAGATAGACGTCAGTTTCAGACAAATCGGAAAACGTTAACCCTTAAAACCCCTTAGCAACGAAGGTTATTCGCTAGCCACGCCCACATTTTTAATATATTCGTATCCGGTTCTATTATATCATGTCCAGTTCTGGTCTGGGCTCAACATATTGAATTTTCACAAGAATCCATCAAAAATTGGCCGAGTATAAAGACTGCGCCACTTTTGCAAGGTTGTCACGCGCACGCCATTTAAAATCTACAACTTCTAATTCCAACATTTTGTTCGCAATTGCTTCCTGTTGATGCCCAAGTAGTTACAAGACGATCGATAAAAATTCCAAGGACGAGTTTTCGTTTGAAGCTAGTGCTAAACTAGCTTTTTTTTATAAATTCAAGATGGCGGCCCCTTCCGAAAGTCAAAGGTCAACGAAACTCTACATGTCAGCGTAGACTTGCGCTAGCACCCTTTGGACGAAATTTCGTTAAGATCGCCAAAACAAAAGGTCACTTTTGATGTAGTTGAAAATCGGCAATTGTCAGATTTTGAAACAAAATGGCCGCCAAGGAGTGAGTCGGGTGGTCATCGCGTAATAATTTTAAATCTTCGTTTGGATATCCCCGATAAAGTTACATTGGTTTCGTTCGTCAATTCTAAAAAAAAAATTCCGAAAAAATCGTTTTCCGCCGAGTCGGCGCTTTTTTTTGCGTCGGTTTTTCGCTTCCCCTGGCCTCAATTTTTACATTATAGTTTCAAAAGTTACATTGCCACGTTCAGCCTGGCGTACCGCACGCGTGGATATGCGTTTTGTGATATTTCGCTAAAACATGCGCAAGCTAGCTAAAACCGTGGCGGTTGCGAGCTCGCCACGCGCACGCCATTCAAATTCTACAACTTCTAATTCCAACATTTTGTCCACAGTTCCCGGCCATTGATGCTTGTGAAGTTACAAGACGATTGATGAAAATCCCTAGGACGAGTTTTCGTTTGTAGCTTGTACTAAACGTGCTTTTTTTGAAAAATTCAAGATGGCGGCCAGTTCCCAAGGTCAAAGGTCAATGAAACTTCTGTGGTGATTGTAGACTCCGGCTGGCGGGATGTGTGTGAAGTTTCGTAAAAATCGGAACAACCAAAGTGTTGTTTTCCCATATTGTGGAAAAACGTGAAAATCGCCAAATCTCGCACTTCGCCACAAAATGGCCGCCAAGGCGTGGGTCGTGCGGCCCCCCCATAATGATTTCAAAAGCTCTCCTGGATACCCCCGACGCGTGTGTTTTGGTTTCGTGTGCGTATTTCAAAATTTTTTTTTTTTGCTCCTTAAACAAATTTCGGCCCATTCATTTTTTTCGCGGGATTGCACGCCGTGATGTCATCATTTTGGGGGGGGGTTTGTTCACTTCAAAAAAAATTATTTTACAATTTTCCCCAGGTATGTGGAAATTTTGGTGACTTTTCGGGTATGTTCAGGGGGTCAAATTTAGGCAAACAGGTGTCGTTAGAAACAAGAATAATTAAAGCCGCAAGCGGCGTTGGATGGCCCGCAGGCGCTACCCGTCGCCCTAGCCCTGGCCTCTACACGCCATCGCCGCCCTAGCCCTGGCCTCCTCGCACCTCCGCCGCCCTAGCCCTGGCCTCTTCACGCCTCCGCCGCCCTCCTCTACGCACCACTCTTGCCCTTACCGCCCACCTCTGAGCCCCCTCCCCCAGCCCCCGCAGTGCACCATTAACCATATCTCACTTTTAGCCCAAAAAACCCCTTTATTAGCCAAATTAGCGAAAAAGGTTAGCATATAGCTGAAACGTTAGCTTAACTCAGAATTAGCCCAAAAAACCCCATTATTAGCCAAATTAGCAAAAAAAGTTAGCATTAAGCTAAAACGTTAGCTTAACTCAGAATTAGCCCAAAAAACCCCATTATTAGCCAAATTAGCGAAAAAAGTTAGCATATAGCTAAAACGTTAGCTTAACTCAGAATTAGCCCAAAAAACCCCCTTATTAGCCAAATTAGCGAAAAAAGTTAGCATTTTGCTAAAACGTTAGCTTAACTCAGAATTAGCCCAAAAAACCCCATTATTAGCCAAATTAGCGAAAAAAGTTAGCATATTGCTAAAACGTTAGCTTAACTCAGAATTAGCCCAAAAAACCCCATTATTAGCCAAATTAGCGAAAAAAGTTAGCATATTGCTAAAACGTTAGCTTAACTCAGAATTAGCCCAAAAAACCCCATTATTAGCCAAATTAGCGAAAAAAGTTAGCATATAGCTAAAACGTTAGCTTAACTCAGAATTAGCCCAAAAAAACCCATTATTAGCCAAATTAGCGAAAAAAGTTAGCATATAGCTAAAACGTTAGCTTAACTCAGAATTAGCCCAAAAAACCCCATTATTAGCCAAATTAGCGAAAAAAGTTAGCACATAGCTAAAACGTTAGCTTAACTCAGAATTAGCCCAAAAAACCCCATTATTAGCCAAATTAGCGAAAAAAGTTAGCATATTGCTAAGCCGTTAGCTTACCTCAGAATTAGCCCAAAAAACCCCATTATTAGCCAAATTAGCGAAAAAAGTTAGCATATTGCTAAAACGTTAGCTTAACTCAGAATTAGCCCAAAAAACCCCATTATAAGCCAAATTAGCGAAAAAAGTTAGCATATTGCTAAAACGCTAGCTTAACTCAGAATTAGCCCAAAAAACCCCATTATATGTCAATATAGTGGAAAAAGTTAGCATGTTGCTATTACATTGACTTAACCCAGGAACTGCCCCCCAAAAAGCCCATTATGCTCTATGTAAGAAAATGATGACTAAAAAAGGACTTTTTTTCAAGATGGCGGCTTTTCTGTTGGTTTTATCGCCTTAGCAACCATTTTATGTTTCGATCGCCCCGTGACACCGAACAGATAGACGTCAGTTTCAGACAGATCGGAAAAAGTAAACCTTTGAAACCCCTTAGCAACAAAGGTTATTCGGTAGCCACGCCCACTTTCCTAATGTATTCGTATTCGCTCCTATTATGTCATGTCCAGTTCTGGTCAGAGGTCAACATATTAAATTTTCACAAGAATCCGTCAAAAAATGGCCGAGTATAAAGACTGCGCCACTTTTGCGAGCTAGCTACGCGCACACCGTTTGAGATACAGAGTTACTATTGGTACCAAATTTTCACAAATTTCCTCCCGATGATGCTATTAAAGTTTGAAGAAGATCGGGAAAAAAAACCCTTGGGCTGAATTTTTCATTTAGCTAGGAGTAAAAACGATTTTTTTGAAAATTCAAGATGGCGGCCTCTTCCCAAGGTCAAACCGAAACGATACTTCTTGGGTCATCGTAGACTGGCGCTAGCTGCATGTGTGTGAAATTTCGTTTAAATTGTGACAACGAAAGGTCGGTTTTCACGTACGTAAATATCGCGGAATGTCCGATTTTGAAACAAAATGGCCGCCAAACCGTTGGTCGTGTGGCAATCACGTAATAATTTCAAAACTTCGTTTGGATATCCCCGATAAAGTTATGTAGGTTTCGTTCGTCAATTCTAAAAAAAAAATTCCGAAAAAATCGTTTTTCGCCGAGTCAGCGCTTTTTTTTGCGTCGGTTTTTCGCTTCCCCTGGCCTCAATTTTTACATTATAGTTTCAAAAGTTACATTGCCACATTCAGCCTGGCGTACCGCACGCGTGGATATGCGTTTTGTGATATTTCGCTAAAACATGCGCAAGCTAGCTAAAACCGTGGCGGTTGCGAGCTCGCCACGCGCACGCCATTCATATTCTACAACTTCTAATTCCAACATTTTGTCCACAGTTCCCGGCCATTGATGCTCGTGAAGTTACAAGACGATTGAAGAAAATCCCTAGGACGAGTTTTCGTTTGAAGCTTGTACTAAACGTGCTTTTTTTGAACAATTCAAGATGGCGGCCACTTCCCAAGGTCAAAGGTCGATGAAACTTCTGTGGTGATTGTAGACTCCGGCTGGCGGGATGTGTGTGAAGTTTCGTAAAAATCGGCAGAACCAAAGTGTCGTTTTCCCATATTGTCGAAAAACGCGAAAATCGCCAAATCTCGCACTTCGCCACAAAATGGCCGCCAAGGCGTGGGTCGTGTGGCCCCCCCATAATGATTTCAAAAGTTCTCCTGGATACCCCTGACGCCTGAGTTTTGGTTTCGTTTGCGTTTTCTGAAATTTTTTTTTTTGGCCCCATGCACGTTTTCGGCCCCATTCATTTTTTTGGCGGTATCGCTCGCCGTGATGTCATCGTTTTGGGGGGGATTTCGTTCACTTCAAAAAAAATTATTTTTCAATTTTATCTAGGTTTGTGGAAATTTTGGTGAGTTTTCGGGTATGTTCAGGGGGTCAAATTTACGATCTCCGGATCCGTTAGAAAGAAGAATAATAATTAAAGCCGCAAGCGGCGTTGGATGGCCCGCAGGCGCTACCCGACCTCGCTGGCCACCTCTACGCACCACCGCCGCCCTCCCCGCCCGCCTCTACACGCTACTGCACCCTCTACACGCCACTGCAGCCTCCCCACCCACCTCTATGCACCACTGCTGCTCTACCCTCCCAGCTCTGAGACCCCCCCCCTCCGCACACACACACACACACACACATACACTCCGCCCCCATGGCCCACCATTGACCCTATCACACTTGTTAAGCAGCCACAGTGCACACCTGACCCCCACCTTTCTCATTCTGTAAGCCTGGTCTGAGCTGTATGTGACAAATGGATGAAAAAAGCCTTTTTTCAAAATGGCGGCTTTTCTGTTGGTTTAATCGCCATAGCAACCATTTTATGTTTTGATCGCCTCATGATACCGAACAGATAGACGTCAGTTTCAGAAAAATCGGAAAACGTTGACCCTTAAAACCCCTTAGCAACGAAGGTTATTAGCTAGCCACGCCCACATTTTTACTATCTTCGTATCCGCTCCTATTATATCATGTGCAGTTCTGGTGTGGGATCGACATATTGAATTTTCACAAGAATCCGTTAAGAATTGGCCGAGTATAAAGACTGCGCTAGTTTTGCGAGCTTGCTACGCGCACACCGTTTAAGATAGAGAAACAGTTTTGGTACCAAAATTTCACAAATTTCCTCTGGACAATGCTATTAAAGTTTGAAGACGATCGGGAAAAAAAACCCTTGGGCTGAATTTTTGATTTATATCGGAGTAAAACGGACTTTTTTTCAAATCAAGATGGCGGCCTTTTCCCATGGTCAAAATTCACCGAAACTTCACAGGTCATCGTAGACTTGCGCTAGCTGCATGTGTGTAAAATTTCGTCAAAATCGTGACGACAAAAGGTCCGATTTCAGTTACGTAAATATCGCGAAATCTCGGATTTTGAAACAAAATGGCCGCCAAACCGTTGGTCGCGTGGCAATCACGTAATAATTTCAAAACTTCCTTTAGCTATCACGAATAAAGTTACGTTGGTATCGTTCATTAATTCTAAAAAAAAAAATCCGAAAAAATCATTTTTTGCCGAGTCGGCGCTTTTTTTTGCGTCGGTTTTTCGCTTCCCCTGGCCTCAATTTTAACATTAGAGTTTCAAAACTTACATTGCCACGTTCAGCTTGGCGTACCGCACGCGTGGATATGCGTTTCGTGATATTTCGCTAAAACATGCGCAAGCTAGCTAAAACCGTGGCGATTGCGAGCTCGCCACGCGCACGCCATTCATATTCTACAACTTCTAATTCCAACATTTTGTCCACAGTTCCCGGCTATTGATGCTCGTGAAGTTACAAGACCATTGATGAAAATCCCTAGGACGAGTTTTCGTTTGAAGCTTGTACTAAATGTGCTTTTTTTGAAATATTCAAGATGGCGGCCACTTCCCAAGGTCAAAGGTCAATGAAACTTCTGTGGTGTTTGTAGAGTCGGTCTGGCGGCAAGTGTGTGAAGTTTCGTAAAAATCGGAAGAACCAAAGTGTCGTTTTCCCATATTGTGGAAAATCGTGAAAATCGCCAAATTTCGCACTTCGCCACAAAATGGCCGCCAAGGCGTGGGTCGTGCGGCCCCCCCATAATGATTTCAAAAGTTCTCCTGGATACCCCCGACGCGTGTGTTTTGGTTTCGTGTACGTATTTCAAAATATTTTTTTTTTGCTCCTTAAACAAATTTCGGCCCATTCATTTTTTTGGCGGGATCGCACGCCGTGATGTCATCGTTTTGGGGGGGGGTTCGTTCACTTCAAAAAAAATTATTTTACAATTTTCCCCAGGTTTGTGGAAATTTTGGTGAGTTTTCGGGTATGTTCAGGGGGTCAAATTTAGGCAAACAGGTGGCGTTAAAACCCGGAATAATAATAATAATAAACAAAGCAAAAACAATATAGAAGCATTTGCGTCTATGGGGCTGTGTGGGTTCGTGCGCTTTTTTTTGTACTACACACTGGTCAGGTCTGGGTACACAAAGGCCTGTTCCTTGAGGTCGGTCAAAGGCTTTTTGTATGTTTTTGGGTCTTTTCGTACGTGTAAAAACAATATGGTCCTTGCAGACAGGACCCCTGCTGCTGCGGGCCATAATAATAAACAAAGCAAAAACAATATAGAAGCTTTTTTGCGACTAGGCCTGTGTGTGTCTTTTTGTGTGTTTTGTCTTCTACTACACACTGGTCAGGTCTGTTAAAGCTTAGGCCCTTGGATTGAGGCCTTTTAAAGGGCTTTTTTGTTTTTTGGTCCGAGCAAATATAATATGGTCCTTGCAGACAGGACCCCTGCTGCTGCGGGCCATAATAAACAAAGCAAAAACAATATAGAAGCATTTGCGTCTATGGGGCTGTGTGGGTTCGTGCGCTTTTTTTTGTACTACACACTGGTCAGGTCTGGGTACACAAAGGCCTGTTCCTTGAGGTCAGTCAAAGGCTTTTTGTATGTTTTTGGGTCTTTTCGTACGTGTAAAAACAATATGGTCCTTGCAGACAGGACCCCTGCTGCTGCGGGCCATAATTAAAGCCGCAAGCGGCGTTGGATGGCCCGCAGGCGCTACCCGACCTCTCTGGCCACCTCTACGCACCACCGCCGCCCTCCCCGCCCGCCTCTACACGCTACTGCACCCTCTACACGCCACTGCAGCCTCCCCACCCACCTCTATGCACCACTGCTGCTCTACCCTCCCAGCTCTGAGACACCCCCCCCCCCCCCCCCCTCCGCACACACACACACACACACACACACACACACTCCGCCCACATGGCCCACCATTGACCCTATCACACTTGTTAAGCAGCCACAGTGCACACCTGACCCCCACCTTTCTCATTCTGTAAGGCTGGTCTGAGCTGTATATGACAAATGGATGAAAAAAACACTTTTTTCAAAATGGCGGCTTTTCTGTTGGTTTAATCGCCATAGCAACCATTTTGTGTTTTGATCGCCTCATGATACCGAACAGATAGACGTCAGTTTCAGAAAAATCGGAAAACGTTGACCCTTAAAACCCCTTAGCAACGAAGGTTATTAGCTAGCCACGCCCACATTTTTATTATCTTCGTATCCGCTCCTATTATATCATGTGCAGTTCTGGTGTGGGATCGACATATTGAATCTTCACAAGAATCCGTTAAGAATTGGCCGAGTATAAAGACTGCGCTAGTTTTGCGAGCTTGCTACGCGCACACCGTTTAAGATAGAGAAACAGTTTTGGTACCAAAATTTCACAAATTTCCCCTGGATGATGCTATTAAAGTTTGAAGACGATCGGAAAAAAAAACCCTTGGGCTGATTTTTTGATTTTTATCGGAGTAAAACGGACTTTTTTTCAAATCAAGATGGCGGCCATTTCCCATGGTCAAAATTCGACGAAACTTCACGGGTTATCGTAGACTTGCGCTAGCTGCATCTGTGTAAAATTTCGTTAAAATCGTGACGACAAAAGGTCCGTTTTCAGTTACGTAAATATCGTGAAATCTCCGATTTTGAAACAAAATGGCCGCCAAACCGTTGGTCGCGTGGCAATCACGTAATAATTTCAAAACTTCCTTTTGCTATCACGAACAAAGTTACGTTGGTATCGTTTGTCAATTCTCAAAAAAAAAATCCGAAAAAAACTTTTTTTGCCGAGTCGGCGCTTTTTTTTGCGTCGGTTTTTCGCTTCTCCTGGTCTCAATTTTAACATTACAGTTTCAAAACTTACATTGCCACGTTCAGCTTGGCGTACCGCACGCGTGGATATGCGTTTCGTGATATTTCGCTAAAACATGTGCAAGCTAGCTAAAACCGTGGCGGTTGCGAGCTCGCCACGCACACGCCATTCATATTCTACAACTTCTAATTCCAACATTTTGTCCACAGTTCCCGGCCATTGATGCTCGTGAAGTTACAAGACCATTGATGAAAATCCCTAGGACGAGTTTTCGTTTGTAGCTTGTACTAAACGTGCTTTTTTTGAAATATTCAAGATGGCGGCCACTTCCCAAGGTCAAAGGTCAATGAAACTTCTGTGGTGTTTGTAGAGTCGGTCTGGCGGCAAGTGTGTGAAGTTTCGTAAAAATCGGAAGAACCAAAGTGTCGTTTTCCCATATTGTGGAAAAACGTGAAAATCGCCAAATCTCGCACTTCGCCACAAAATGGCCGCCAAGGCGTGGGTCGTGCGGCACCCCCATAATGATTTCAAAAGTTCTCCTGGATACCCCCGACGCGTGTGTTTTGGTTTCGTGTACGTATTTCAAAATTTTTTTTTTTTGCTCCTTAAACAAATTTCGGCCCATTCATTTTTTTGGCGGGATCGCACGCCGTGATGTCATCGTTTTGGGGGGGGGTTCGTTCACTTCAAAAAAAATTATTTTACAATTTTCCCCAGGTTTGTGGAAATTTTGGTGAGTTTTCGGGTATGTTCAGGGGGTCAAATTTAGGCAAACAGGTGTCGTAAGAAAGGAGAATAATAATTAAAGCCGCAAGCGGCGTTGGATGGCCCGCAGGCGCTACCCGACCTCTCTGGCCACCTCTACGCACCACCGCCGCCCTCCCCGCCCGCCTCTACACGCTACTGCACCCTCTACACGCCACTGCAGCCTCCCCACCCACCTCTATGCACCACTGCTGCTCTACCCTCCCAGCTCTGAGACACCCCCCCCCCCCCCCCCTCCGCACACACACACACACACACACACACACACACTCCGCCCACATGGCCCACCATTGACCCTATCACACTTGTTAAGCAGCCACAGTGCACACCTGACCCCCACCTTTCTCATTCTGTAAGGCTGGTCTGAGCTGTATATGACAAATGGATGAAAAAAACACTTTTTTCAAAATGGCGGCTTTTCTGTTGGTTTAATCGCCATAGCAACCATTTTGTGTTTTGATCGCCTCATGATACCGAACAGATAGACGTCAGTTTCAGAAAAATCGGAAAACGTTGACCCTTAAAACCCCTTAGCAACGAAGGTTATTAGCTAGCCACGCCCACATTTTTATTATCTTCGTATCCGCTCCTATTATATCATGTGCAGTTCTGGTGTGGGATCGACATATTGAATCTTCACAAGAATCCGTTAAGAATTGGCCGAGTATAAAGACTGCGCTAGTTTTGCGAGCTTGCTACGCGCACACCGTTTAAGATAGAGAAACAGTTTTGGTACCAAAATTTCACAAATTTCCCCTGGATGATGCTATTAAAGTTTGAAGACGATCGGAAAAAAAAACCCTTGGGCTGATTTTTTGATTTTTATCGGAGTAAAACGGACTTTTTTTCAAATCAAGATGGCGGCCATTTCCCATGGTCAAAATTCGACGAAACTTCACGGGTTATCGTAGACTTGCGCTAGCTGCATCTGTGTAAAATTTCGTTAAAATCGTGACGACAAAAGGTCCGTTTTCAGTTACGTAAATATCGTGAAATCTCCGATTTTGAAACAAAATGGCCGCCAAACCGTTGATCGCGTGGCAATCACGTAATAATTTCAAAACTTCCTTTTGCTATCACGAACAAAGTTACGTTGGTATCGTTTGTCAATTCTCAAAAAAAAAATCCGAAAAAAACTTTTTTTGCCGAGTCGGCGCTTTTTTTTGCGTCGGTTTTTCGCTTCTCCTGGTCTCAATTTTAACATTACAGTTTCAAAACTTACATTGCCACGTTCAGCTTGGCGTACCGCACGCGTGGATATGCGTTTCGTGATATTTCGCTAAAACATGTGCAAGCTAGCTAAAACCGTGGCGGTTGCGAGCTCGCCACGCACACGCCATTCATATTCTACAACTTCTAATTCCAACATTTTGTCCACAGTTCCCGGCCATTGATGCTCGTGAAGTTACAAGACCATTGATGAAAATCCCTAGGACGAGTTTTCGTTTGTAGCTTGTACTAAACGTGCTTTTTTTGAAATATTCAAGATGGCGGCCACTTCCCAAGGTCAAAGGTCAATGAAACTTCTGTGGTGTTTGTAGAGTCGGTCTGGCGGCAAGTGTGTGAAGTTTCGTAAAAATCGGAAGAACCAAAGTGTCGTTTTCCCATATTGTGGAAAAACGTGAAAATCGCCAAATCTCGCACTTCGCCACAAAATGGCCGCCAAGGCGTGGGTCGTGCGGCACCCCCATAATGATTTCAAAAGTTCTCCTGGATACCCCCGACGCGTGTGTTTTGGTTTCGTGTACGTATTTCAAAATTTTTTTTTTTTGCTCCTTAAACAAATTTCGGCCCATTCATTTTTTTGGCGGGATCGCACGCCGTGATGTCATCGTTTTGGGGGGGGGTTCGTTCACTTCAAAAAAAATTATTTTACAATTTTCCCCAGGTTTGTGGAAATTTTGGTGAGTTTTCGGGTATGTTCAGGGGGTCAAATTTAGGCAAACAGGTGTCGTAAGAAAGGAGAATAATAATAATAATAAACAAAGCAGATACAATATAGAAACATTTGCGTCTATGGGGCTGTGTGGGTTCGTGCGCTTTTTTTTGTACTACACACTGGTCAGGTCTGGGTACACAAAGGCCTGTTCCTTGAGGTCGGTCAAAGGCTTTTTGTATGTTTTTGGGTCGTTTCGTACGTGTAAAAACAATATGGTCCTTGCAGACAGGACCCCTGCTGCTGCGGGCCATAATAATAATAAACAAAGCAGATACAATATAGAAACATTTGCGTCTATGGGGCTGTGTGGGTTCGTGCGCTTTTTTTTGTACTACACACTGGTCAGGTCTGGGTACACAAAGGCCTGTTCCTTGAGGTCGGTCAAAGGCTTTTTGTATGTTTTTGGGTCGTTTCGTACGTGTAAAAACAATATGGTCCTTGCAGACAGGACCCCTGCTGCTGCGGGCCATAATTAAAGCCGCAAGCGGCGTTGGATGGCCCGCAGGCGCTACCCGACCTCTCTGGCCACCTCTACGCACCACCGCCGCCCTCCCCGCCCGCCTCTACACGCTACTGCACCCTCTACACGCCACTGCAGCCTCCCCACCCACCTCTATGCACCACTGCTGCTCTACCCTCCCAGCTCTGAGACACCCCCCCCCCCCCCCCCCCCTCCGCACACACACACACACACACACACACACACACTCCGCCCACATGGCCCACCATTGACCCTATCACACTTGTTAAGCAGCCACAGTGCACACCTGACCCCCACCTTTCTCATTCTGTAAGGCTGGTCTGAGCTGTATATGACAAATGGATGAAAAAAACACTTTTTTCAAAATGGCGGCTTTTCTGTTGGTTTAATCGCCATAGCAACCATTTTGTGTTTTGATCGCCTCATGATACCGAACAGATAGACGTCAGTTTCAGAAAAATCGGAAAACGTTGACCCTTAAAACCCCTTAGCAACGAAGGTTATTAGCTAGCCACGCCCACATTTTTATTATCTTCGTATCCGCTCCTATTATATCATGTGCAGTTCTGGTGTGGGATCGACATATTGAATCTTCACAAGAATCCGTTAAGAATTGGCCGAGTATAAAGACTGCGCTAGTTTTGCGAGCTTGCTACGCGCACACCGTTTAAGATAGAGAAACAGTTTTGGTACCAAAATTTCACAAATTTCCCCTGGATGATGCTATTAAAGTTTGAAGACGATCGGAAAAAAAAAACCCTTGGGCTGATTTTTTGATTTTTATCGGAGTAAAACGGACTTTTTTTCAAATCAAGATGGCGGCCATTTCCCATGGTCAAAATTCGACGAAACTTCACGGGTTATCGTAGACTTGCGCTAGCTGCATCTGTGTAAAATTTCGTTAAAATCGTGACGACAAAAGGTCCGTTTTCAGTTACGTAAATATCGTGAAATCTCCGATTTTGAAACAAAATGGCCGCCAAACCGTTGGTCGCGTGGCAATCACGTAATAATTTCAAAACTTCCTTTTGCTATCACGAACAAAGTTACGTTGGTATCGTTTGTCAATTCTCAAAAAAAAAATCCGAAAAAAACTTTTTTTGCCGAGTCGGCGCTTTTTTTTGCGTCGGTTTTTTCGCTTCTCCTGGTCTCAATTTTAACATTACAGTTTCAAAACTTACATTGCCACGTTCAGCTTGGCGTACCGCACGCGTGGATATGCGTTTCGTGATATTTCGCTAAAACATGTGCAAGCTAGCTAAAACCGTGGCGGTTGCGAGCTCGCCACGCACACGCCATTCATATTCTACAACTTCTAATTCCAACATTTTGTCCACAGTTCCCGGCCATTGATGCTCGTGAAGTTACAAGACCATTGATGAAAATCCCTAGGACGAGTTTTCGTTTGTAGCTTGTACTAAACGTGCTTTTTTTGAAATATTCAAGATGGCGGCCACTTCCCAAGGTCAAAGGTCAATGAAACTTCTGTGGTGTTTGTAGAGTCGGTCTGGCGGCAAGTGTGTGAAGTTTCGTAAAAATCGGAAGAACCAAAGTGTCGTTTTCCCATATTGTGGAAAAACGTGAAAATCGCCAAATCTCGCACTTCGCCACAAAATGGCCGCCAAGGCGTGGGTCGTGCGGCACCCCCATAATGATTTCAAAAGTTCTCCTGGATACCCCCGACGCGTGTGTTTTGGTTTCGTGTACGTATTTCAAAATTTTTTTTTTTTGCTCCTTAAACAAATTTCGGCCCATTCATTTTTTTGGCGGGATCGCACGCCGTGATGTCATCGTTTTGGGGGGGGGTTCGTTCACTTCAAAAAAAATTATTTTACAATTTTCCCCAGGTTTGTGGAAATTTTGGTGAGTTTTCGGGTATGTTCAGGGGGTCAAATTTAGGCAAACAGGTGTCGTAAGAAAGGAGAATAATAATAATAATAAACAAAGCAGATACAATATAGAAACATTTGCGTCTATGGGGCTGTGTGGGTTCGTGCGCTTTTTTTTGTACTACACACTGGTCAGGTCTGGGTACACAAAGGCCTGTTCCTTGAGGTCGGTCAAAGGCTTTTTGTATGTTTTTGGGTCGTTTCGTACGTGTAAAAACAATATGGTCCTTGCAGACAGGACCCCTGCTGCTGCGGGCCATAATAATAAACAAAGCAAAAACAATATAGAAGTTTTTGCGTCTAGGATTAAGTGTGTCCTTTTGTGTATCTTGTCTTGTACTACACACTGGTCAGGTCTGTTAAAGCTTAGGCCCTTGGATTGAGGCCTTTTAAAGGGCTTTTTCGTTTTTTGGGTTAAAGCAAAAACAATATGGTCCTTGCAGACAGGACCCCTGCTGCTGCGGGCCATAATAAACAAAGCAAAAACAATATAGAAGCTTTTTTGCGACTAGGCCTGTGTGTGTCTCTTTGTGTGTTTTGTCTTCTACTACACACTGGTCAGGTCTGTTAAAGCTTAGGCCCTTGGATTGAGGCCTTTTAAAGGGCTCTTTTGTTTTTTGGTCCGAGCAAATATAATATGGTCCTTGCAGACAGGACCCCTGCTGCTGCGGGCCATAATAAACAAAGCAGAAACAATATAGAAGTTTTTGCGTCTAGGATTAAGTGCGTCCTTTTGTGTATCTTGTCTTGTACTACACACTGGTCAGGTCTGTTAAAGCTTAGGCCCTTGGATTGAGGCCTTTTAAAGGGCTTTTGCGTTTTTTGGGTTAAAGCAAAAACAATATGGTCCTTGCAGACAGGACCCTGCTGCTGCGGGCCATAATTAAAGCCGCAAGCGGCGTTGGATGGCCCGCAGGCGCTACCCGTCGCCCTAGCCCTGGCCTCTACACGCCACCGCCGCCCTAGCCCTGGCCTCCCCGCACCTCCGCCGCCCTCGCCGCCCTCCTCTAAGCAACACTGTTGCCCTTCCTGCCCACCTCTGAGCCCCCTCCCACCGCCCCCGCAGTGCACCGTTGACCCTATAACACTTTCAGCCCAAAAAACCCCATTATAAGCCAAATTAGCCAAAAAAGTTAGCATATTGCTAAAACGTTAGCTTAACTCAGAGTTAGCCCAAAAAACCCCATTATTAGCCAAATTAGTGAAAAAAGTTAGCATATTGCTAAAACGTTAGCTTAACTCAGAATTAGCCCAAAAAAACCCCATTATAAGCCAGATTAGCTAAAAAAGTTAGCATATTGCTAAAACGTTAGCTTAACTTAGAATTAGCCCAAAAAACCCCATTATAAGTCAATGTAGTGGAAAAAGTTAGCATGTTGCTAATACATTGCCTTAACCCAGAAACTGCCCTCAAAGAACCCCATTATGCTCTATATAAGAAATTAATGGGAAAAAAAAGCACTTTTTTCAAAATGGCGGCTTTTCTGTTGGTTTAATCGCCATAGCAACCATTTTATGTTTCAATCGCCCCGTGACACCGAACAGATAGACGTCAGTTTCAGACAGATCGGAAAAAGTAAACCTTTGAAACCCCTTAGCAACAAAGGTTATTCGCTAGCCACGCCCACTTTCCTAATGTATTCGTATTCGCTCCTATTATGTCATGTCCAGTTCTGGTCAGAGGTCAACATATTAAATTTTCACAAGAATCCGTCAAAAAATGGCCGAGTATAAAGACTGCGCCACTTTTGCGAGCTAGCTACTCGCACACCATTTGAGATACAGAGTTACTATTGGTACCAAATTTTCACAAATTTTCTCCCGATGATGCTATTAAAGTTTGAAGAAGATCGGGAAAAAAAACCCTTGGGCTGAATTTTTCATTTAGCTAGGAGTAAAAACGATTTTTTTGAAAATTCAAGATGGCGGCCTCTTCCCAAGGTCAAACCGAAACGATACTTCTTGGGTCATCGTAGACTGGCGCTAGCTGCATGTGTGTGAAATTTCGTTTAAATTGTGACAACGAAAGGTCGGTTTTCACGTACGTAAATATCGCGGAATGTCCGATTTTGAAACAAAATGGCCGCCAAACCGTTGGTCGTGTGGCAATCACGTAATAATTTCAAAACTTCGTTTGGATATCCCCGATAAAGTTATGTAGGTTTCGTTCGTCAATTCTAAAAAAAAAATTCCGAAAAAATCGTTTTTCGCCGAGTCGGCGCTTTTTTTTGCGTCGGTTTTTCGCTTCCCCTGGCCTCAATTTTTACATTATAGTTTCAAAAGTTACATTGCCACATTCAGCCTGGCGTACCGCACGCGTGGATATGTGTTTTGTGATATTTCGCTAAAACATGCGCAAGCTAGCTAAAACCGTGGCGGTTGCGAGCTCGCCACGCGCACGCCATTCATATTCTACAACTTCTAATTCCAACATTTTGTCCACAGTTCCCGGCCATTGATGCTCGTGAAGTTACAAGATGATTGAAGAAAATCCCTAGGACGAGTTTTCGTTTGAAGCTTGTACTAAACGTGCTTTTTTTGAACAATTCAAGATGGCGGCCACTTCCCAAGGTCAAAGGTCGATGAAACTTCTGTGGTGATTGTAGACTCCGGCTGGCGGGATGTGTGTGAAGTTTCGTAAAAATCGGCAGAACCAAAGTGTAGTTTTCCCATATTGTCGAAAAACGCGAAAATCGCCAAATCTCGCACTTCGCCACAAAATGGCCGCCAAGGCGTGGGTCGTGCGGCCCCCCCATAATGATTTCAAAAGCTCTCCTGGATACCCCCGACACGTGTGTTTTGGTTTCGTGTGCGTATTTCAAAATTTTTTTTTTTGGCCCCATAAGCGATTTTCGGCCCATTCATTTTTTTTACGGTATCGCACGCCGTGATGTCATCGTCGTGGGGGGGGTTTCGTGCACTATGTCGAAAATTCATTTCACATTTTCCCCAGGTATGTGGAAATTTTGGTGAGTTTTCGGGTATGTGGCGGGGGTGAAAAATTGGCTCAAACTTGCAGAAAGAAAGAAGAATAATAATTAAAGCCGCAAGCGGCGTTGGATGGCCCGCAGGCGCTACCCGTCGCCCTAGCCCTGGCCTCTACACGCCACCGCCGCCCTAGCCCTGGCCTCCTCGCACCTCCGCCGCCCTAGCCCTGGCCTCTTCACGCCTCCGCCGCCCTTGCCGCCCTCCTCTACGCACCACTCTTGCCCCTACCGCCCACCTATGAGCCCCCTCCCACCGCCCCCAAAGTGCACGATTGACCCTTTCACACTTTTAGCCCAAAAAACCGCATTATAAGCCAAATTAGCGAAAAAAGTTAGCATATTGCTAAAACGTTAGCTTAACTCAGAATTGGCCCAAAAAACCCCACTATTAGCCAAATTAGCGAAAAAAGTTAGCATACTGCTAAAATGTTAGCTTAACTCAGAATTAGCCCAAAAACCCCCTTTTATTAGCCAAATTAGCGAACAAAGTTAGCATATTGCTAAAACGTTAGCTTAACTCAGAATTAGCCCAAAAAACCCCATTATTAGCCAAATTACCGAAAAAAGTTAGCATATTGCTAAAACGTTAGCTTAACTCAGAATTAGCCCAAAAAACCCCATTATTAGCCAAATTAGCGAAAAAAGTTAGCATATTACTAAAACGTTAGCTTAACTCAGAATTAGCCCAAAAAACCCCATTATTAGCCAAATTAGCGAAAAAAGTTAGCATATTGCTAAAACGTTAGCTTAACTCAGAATTAGCCCAAAAAACCCCATTATTAGCCAAATTAGCTAAAAAAGTTAGCATACTGCTAAAACGTTAGCTTAACTCAGAATTAGCCCAAAAACCCCCTTTTATTAGCCAAATTAGCGAAAAAAGTTAGCATATTGCTAAAACGTTAGCTTAACTCAGAATTAGCCCAAAAAACCCCATTATTAGCCAAATTAGCGAAAAAAGTTAGCATATTGCTAAAACGTTAGCTTAACTCAGAATTAGCCCAAAAAACCCCATTATTAGCCAAATTAGCGAAAAAAGTTAGCATATTGCTAAAACGTTAGCTTAACTCAGAATTAGCCCAAAAAAACCCCATTATTAGCCAAATTAGCTAAAAAAGTTAGCATATTGCTAAAACGTTAGCTTAACTCAGAATTAGCCCAAAAAACCCCATTATAAGCCAAATTAGCTAAAAAAGTTAGCATATTGCTAAAACGTTAGCTTAACTTAGAATTAGCCCAAAAAACCCCATTATAAGTCAATGTAGTGGAAAAAGTTAGCATGTTGCTAATACATTGCCTTAACCCAGAAACTGCCCTCAAAGAACCCCATTATGCTCTATATAAGAAATTAATGGGAAAAAAAAGCACTTTTTTCAAAATGGCGGCTTTTCTGTTGGTTTAATCGCCATAGCAACCATTTTAGGTTTTGATCGCCCCGTGACACCGAACAGATAGACGTCTGTTTCAGACAAATCGGAAAACGTTAACCCTTAAAACCCCTTAGCAACGAAGGTTATTCGCTAGCCACGCCCACATTTTTAATATATTCGTATCCGGTTCTATTATATCATGTCCAGTTCTGGTCTGGGCTCAACATATTGAATTTTCACAAGAATCCATCAAAAATTGGCCGAGTATAAAGACTGCGCCACTTTTGCAAGGTTGCCATGCGCACGCCATTTAAAATCTACAACTTCTAATTCCAACATTTTGTTCGCAATTGCTTCCTGTTGATGCCCAAGTAGTTACAAGACGATCAATAAAAATTCCAAGGACGAGTTTTCGTTTGAAGCTAGTGCTAAACTAGCTTTTTTTTGTAAATTCAAGATGGCGGCCCCTTCCGAAGGTCAAAGGTCAACGAAACTCTACATGTCAGTGTAGACTTGCGCTAGCACCCTTTGGACGAAATTTCGTTAAGATCGCCAAAACAAAAGGTCACTTTTCATGTAATTGAAAATCGCCAATTGTCAGATTTTGAAACAAAATGGCCGCCAAGGAGTGAGTCGGGTGGTCATCGCGTAATAATTTTAAATCTTCGTATGGATATCCCCGATAAAGTTGCGTAGGTTTCGTTCGTCAATTCTAAAAAAAAAATTCCGAAAAAATCGTTTTTTGCCGAGTCGGCGCTTTTTTTTGCGTCGGTTTTTCGCTTCCCCTGGCCTCAATTTTTACATTATAGTTTCAAAAGTAACATTGCCACGTTCAGCCTGGCGTACCGCACGCGTGGATATGCGTTTTGTGATATTTCGCTAAAACATGCGCAAGCTAGCTAAAACCGTGGCGGTTGCGAGCTCGCCACGCGCACGCCATTCAAATTCTACAACTTCTAATTCCAACATTTTGTCCACAGTTCCCGGCCATTGATGCTCGTGAAGTTACAAGACGATTGATGAAAATCCCTAGGACGAGTTTTCGTTTGTAGCTTGTACTAAACGTGCTTTTTTTGAAAAATTCAAGATGGCGGCCAGTTCCCAAGGTCAAAGGTCAATGAAACTTCTGTGGTGATTGTAGACTCCGGCTGGCGGGATGTGTGTGAAGTTTCGTAAAAATCGGAACAACCAAAGTGTCGTTTTCCCATATTCTGGAAAAACGTGAAAATCGCCAAATCTCGCACTTCGCCACAAAATGGCCGCCAAGGCGTGGGTCGTGCGGCCCCCCCATAATGATTTCAAAAGCTCTCCTGGATACCCCCGACACGTGTGTTTTGGTTTCGTGTGCGTATTCAAAAATTTTTTTTTTTTGCTCCTTAAACAAATTTCGGCCCATTCATTTTTTTGGCGGTATCGCACGCCGTGATGTCATCGTTGTGGGGGGGTCTGGTTCACTTTAAAAAAAATTATTTTACAATTTTCCCCAGGTTTGTGGAAATTTTGGTGAGTTTTCGGGTATGTTCAGGGGGTCAAATTTAGGCAAACAGGTGGCGTTAAAACCCGGAATAATAATAATAATAATAATAATTAAAGCCGCAAGCGGCGTTGGATGGCCCGCAGGCGCTACCCGTCGCCCTAACCCTGGCCTCTACACGCCACCGCCGCCCTAG
Source organism: Oryzias celebensis (assembly GCA_014656515.1). NCBI lineage: Eukaryota > Metazoa > Chordata > Actinopteri > Beloniformes > Adrianichthyidae > Oryzias > Oryzias celebensis. Next base: position 161,689 of record BNCR01000056.1, read on the forward strand.
CCCTGGCCTCCTCGCACCTCCGCCGCCCTAGCCGTGGCCTCTTCACGCCTCCGCCGCCCTTGCCGCCCTCCTCTACGCACCACTCTTGCCCTTACCGCCCACCTCTGAGCCCCCTCCCCCAGCCCCCGCAGTGCACCATTGACCCTATATCACTTTCAGCCCAAAAAACCCCATTATTAGCCAAATTAGCGAAAAAAGTTAGCATATTGCTAAAACGTTAGCTTAACTCAGAATTAGCCCAAAAAACCCCATTATTAGCCAAATTAGCGAAAAAGGTTAGCATATTGCTAATACGTTAGCTTAATTCAGAATTAGCCCAAAAAACCCCATTATTAGCCAAATTAGCGAAAAAAGTTAGCATATTGCTAAAATGTTAGCTTAACTCAGAATTAGCCCAAAAAAACCCCATTATAAGCAAAATTAGCGAAAAAAGTTAGCATATAGCTAATACGTTAGCTTAATTCAGAATTAGCCCAAAAAACCCCATTATTAGCCAAATTAGCGAAAAAAGTTAGCATATTGCTAAAATGTTAGCTTAACTCAGAATTAGCCCAAAAAACCCCATTATAAGCCAAATTAGCGAAAAAAGTTAGCATACTGCTAAAACGTTAGCTTAACTCAGAATTAGCCCAAAAAGCCCCTTTTATTAGCCAAATTAGCGAAAAAAGTTAGCATATTGCTAAAACGTTAGCTTAACTCAGAATTAGCCCAAAAAACCCCATTATAAGCCAAATTAGCGAAAAAAGTTAGCATACTGCTAAAACGTTAGCTTAACTCAGAATTAGCCCAAAAAGCCCCTTTTATTAGCCAAATTAGCGAAAAAAGTTAGCATATTGCTAAAACGTTAGCTTAACTCAGAATTAGCCCAAAAAACCCCATTATTAGCCAAATTAGCGAAAAAAGTTAGCATATTGCTAAAACGTTAGCTTAACTCAGAATTAGCCCAAAAAACCCCATTATAAGCCAAATTAGCGAAAAAAGTTAGCATATAGCTAAAACGTTAGCTTAACTCAGAATTAGCCCAAAAAACCCTATTATAAGCCAAATTAGCTAAAAAAGTTAGCATACTGCTTAAACGTTAGCTTAACTCAGAATTAGCCCAAAAAGCTCCTTTTATTAGCCAAATAAGCGAAAAAAGTTAGCATATTGCTAAAACGTTAGCTTAACTCAGAATTAGCCCAAAAAACCCCATTATTAGCCAAATTAGCGAAAAAAGTTAGCATATAGCTAAAACGTTAGCTTAACTCAGAATTAGCCCAAAAAACCCCACTTTTAGCCAAATTAGCGAAAAAAGTTAGCATAATGCTAAAACGTTAGCTTAACTCAGAATTAGCCCAAAAAACCCCATTATAAGCAAAGTTAGCGAAAAAAGTTAGCATATAGCTAAAACGTTAGCTTAACTTAGAATTAGCCCAAAAACCCCATTATAAGTCAATGTAGTGGAAAAAGTTAGCATGTTGCTAATACATTGCCTTAACCCAGAAACTGCCCTCAAAGAACCCCATTATGCTCTATATAAGAAATGAATGGAAAAAGAAGCACTTTTTTCAAAATGGCGGCTTTTCTGTTGGTTTAATCGCCATAGCAACCATTTTATGTTTCGATCGCACCGTGACACCGAACAGATAGACGTCAGTTTCAGACAGATCGGAAAAAGTAAACCTTTGAAACCCCTTAGCAACAAAGGTTATTCGCTAGCCACGCCCACTTTCCTAATGTATTCGTATTCGCTCCTATTATGTCATGTCCAGTTCTGGTCAGAGGTCAACATATTAAATTTTCACAAGAATCTGTCAAAAAATGGCCGAGTATAAAGACTGCGCCACATTTGCGAGCTAGCTACGCGCACACCGTTTGAGATACAGAGTTACTATTGGTACCAAATTTTCACAAATTTCCTCCCGATGATGCTATTAAAGTTTGAAGAAGATCGGGAAAAAAAACCCTTGGGCTGAATTTTTCATTTAGCTAGGAGTAAAAACGATTTTTTTGAAAATTCAAGATGGCGGCCTCTTCCCAAGGTCAAACCGAAACGATACTTCTTGGGTCATCGTAGACTGGCGCTAGCTGCATGTGTGTGAAATTTCGTTTAAATTGTGACAACGAAAGGTCGGATTTCACGTACGTAAATATCGCGGAATGTCCGATTTTGAAACAAAATGGCCGCCAAACCGGTGGTCGTGTGGCAATCACGTAATAATTTCAAAACTTCGTTTGGATATCCCCGATAAAATTACGTAGGTTTCGTTCGTCAATTCTAAAAAAAAAATTCCGAAAAAATCGTTTTCGCCGAGTCGGCGCTTTTTTTTGCGTCGGTTTTCGCTTCCCCTGGCCTCAATTTTTACATTATAGTTTCAAAAGTTACATTGCCACATTCAGCCTGGCGTACCGCACGCGTGGATATGCGTTTTGTGATATTTCGCTAAAACATGCGCAAGCTAGCTAAAACCGTGGCGGTTGCGAGCTCGCCACGCGCACGCCATTCATATTCTACAACTTCTAATTCCAACATTTTGTCCACAGTTCCCGGCCATTGATGCTCGTGAAGTTACAAGACGATTGAAGAAAATCCCTAGGACGAGTTTTCGTTTGAAGCTTGTACTAAACGTGCTTTTTTTGAAAAATTCAAGATGGCGGCCAGTTCCCGAGGTCAAAGGTCGATGAAACTTCTGTGGTGATTGAAGACTCCGGCTGGCGGGATGTGTGTGAAGTTTCGTAAAAATCGGAAGAACCAAAGTGTCGGTTTCCCATTCTGCGGAAAAACGTGAAAATCGCCAAATCTCGCACTTCGCCACAAAATGGCCGCCAAGGCGTGTGTCGTGCGGCCCCCCCATAATGATTTCAAAAGCTCTCCTGGATACCCCGACACGTGTGTTTTGGTTTCGTGTGCGTATTTCAAAATTTTTTTTTTGGCCCCATAAACAGTTTTCGGCCCATTCATTTTTTTGGCGGTATCGCACGCCGTGATGTCATCGTGTTGGGGGGATGTCGGGCACTATGCCGAAAATTCATTTTCAATTTTCCCCAGGTTTGTGGAAATTTTGGTGAGTTTTCGGGTATGTGGCGGGGGTGTAATTTTCGCTCAAAGACGCCGTTAGAAATAAGACAAATAATAATAATAATAAACAAAGCAGATACAATATAGAACAATTTTCGTTTAGGCCTGTGTGGGTTCGTGCGCTTTTTTTTCTACTACACACTGGTCAGGTCTGGGTATGCAAAGGCCTGTTCCTTGAGGTCGGTCAAAGGCTTTTTGTATTTTTTTGGGTCTTTTCGTACGTGTAAAAACAATATGGTCCTTGCAGACAGGACCCCTGCTGCTGCGGGCCATAATAATAATAAACAAAGCAGAAACAATATAGAAGTTTTTGCGTCTAGGATTAAGTGTGTCCTTTTGTGTATCTTGTCTTGTACTACACACTGGTCAGGTCTGTTAAAGCTTAGGCCCTTGGATTGAGGCCTTTTAAAAGGCTTTTGCGTTTTTTGGGTTAAAGCAAAAACAATATGGTCCTTGCAGACAGGACCCTGCTGCTGCGGGCCATAATAATAATTAAAGCCGCAAGCGGCGTTGGATGGCCCGCAGGCGCTACCGACCTCGCTGCCAACCTCTACGCACCACTGCCGCCCTAGCCCTGGGCTCCACGCGCCCTCGCTGCCCTCACCGCCCTCATAGCCTTTGCCGCCCACCTCTACGCACCACTGCTGCCCTCCCCGCCTACCTCTGAGACCCCCGCAACCCACCATTGACCCAATTACATTTGTTAAGCAGCTACAGTGCACCCCCACCTTTCTCTTTCTGTAAGGCTGGTATGAGTTGTATGTGATAAATGGATGAAAAAAAGCACATTTTCAAAATGGCAGCGTTTCCTTTGGTTTTACAGATAGAAGTAAGTTTCAGAAGAATCAACAAAAGTAAACTTTTGAATGTCCTTATATACACCCACTTCTGTCTGCTTTGCCCACCTCTATTGACATCAGCCACTCACCTTTGACCTCCTTTGTTGCTCTGATCACCCCCCCCCCCCCCCCCCCCCCCCCCCCACACACACACACACACACACACTTTTCTTTCTGTAAGGCTGGTCTGAACTGTAAGTCACATACTGAAGTTCAGGGGGAGACCCTCCTTTGGCCAATCTTAGCCAGGTGAGACTCTTGTGCCCTTTGACCCCAAATGGGATACAGCTTGTTAAGAAGATGGATGGATGGATGGATGGATGGATGGAGGAAAAGTAACATAATAGATTAAACAACCTCTAAGATGCTAAAACTAGTTTAAAACAGACAATGGTGCTATGAAGCTTTTATATGTTGAAGTTGAATGCTTTATCAAACATTTTTCACTCACAATAACCTTTACTGGAAGATTGTGTCCTGTGTCTCTGTTCTGTACCACAGACCACATGACCCCTGAGCAACACTTTGGTGTCTGCATGAGCCATCCAGCCTAGAACATTCACCTGTACAGCTTGATGAGGAACCCGAGGAGAAAACAGCCAGCAGAAGCTGCTTTCATCTTTGAACCAATCCACACGTCATGCACCGAGTGAGGAGGAGTGAAGCTCAGATTGATGAAGAGAAAGCACTTCTGAGTAAAGGTGATTTTAAAAAAATCCCTCTTTGAACCATATTTAGCCTTAAAGCTCCACAACAATCATCTTCTTGATCAATAGTAAAGCTGTTCCAATTATCTTTATTTATGGTTCTGCTGTTTTTAGCCAAAATCCACAAACCTGTCCCTTTTTTCATGGGCATAATTTCTGCAGAACAGCAGGAATTTATTCGAAATTTACCTCTTAAGTTGTGGGAAGGAGTTTTAGCACAAATGAAGCTCGCACTCACTTCTCATCACCATCTGTTTACACTCTCTCGCTAGTTTACAGCTCCTCACAACCTCCAGCTAACACTACCAGTGCAGCAAAAAAGGCAAACAACATTGGGAGCTGTCCTGCTGTACAGTTTTGAGCCAGACGCCAGCTCAGGATGAGGGAAACAAAGTCATGCATGGATCTATTTGTCTGCAAGTGGATGCATCAAAAATGGAGCAGAGCTTGTGGCCCTTTGATAGCTACTACATAACAACTTGAAGCTTTTTCTAACAGCATTTTTGTCTGCTCCTAATTTACAATAATTTCAGTAAAGAGAAACACTCAGAAACCCAGTTAAATCTAATTTATCCATATAACCTCACCCATAATTTTAGTGAATTAGAGAGAATGCTGGATCTATTGCTGGTGATGTGATTACAGGAGAGAATTGATTCTGTATCAGTCATGAGAATGTACAATACTTAGAACATTTTAAATGAGACAAAGATGTTAGATCTGAGAACGGCAATTAAATGGACTCTAGAGCATGTCAGGAGCCATCAGCTCACCAGCATTAGCGTATAATACATTTAGAATGTCCCATAATTATTGCAGATTAACTTTTTAAATGAAACTACACAATGTGTGCAGCCATTGGATGGAGATTAGCCAATATGGCTGAAGAATTCACTCCAGGCTTATGCCAAACTTGTCAAACATCTTCAAAAATGCCTGTCGTATGTACTCCACTCATTTGTGGTATTGATGAAAGTACACTATAATCAATTACATATTTTGTCTTCACAAAACTCACCTTTTGATTGGACATTTATTCCAGCAAGAAGACAGACAAGGCTTTGAAAAGACTTATCCAAAAATGTATTTTGAAGCCAACAGTTAATGTTTCTTGAAGTTTCATTATAGAAGTGAACGTTTTGTAGCATTTTGTTGTAAAAACTGGGACTTTTGTTGTCAGTGTGGTGGCACAACAATCACTTTATACCAGTGACGTGCAGTGACCTGGCAAAATGTAGCTTAAACGTCAGTAAATCAAATAAAATGAAAATCTTTATTTTAAATTAAAAAAACAGTCATTTTAGACAAGTCTAAATTAAATAATATTATTACCTTCATTACAAACGTTTCTCTGATTGCTTATTTTTCTTTCTTCTTTTTCCATAGAGCTTCTGCAGGACGTGAAAGGATGGAAACAGTAGAACTGGACTAGTTAGATGTGCTTTTCCACTTGTATCATGCTGAAACCAGTTTTTTTTTTTTTTTTTTGCATTTACTTTTGTAGAGGCTAAGGAAAATAGGTAAGTAAAAGCTGGTACGCCTTACAATTTTTTAGATTGAATTTTATTAACCTTTATGGATTTGTTGGTTCATTCACAGCTCGTTTGAGTTCGTGCTATTCCCAAAGTATCCAGTGGTGGCAGCGTAGTGAGCAGTGGCATGGTGTAGCTGCGCACCAGAGGAAGAAGAAGTCCTGTCTTGATGCTACTGAAACGTGTGCTGTGTCTCTACTTCGTATCACAGGTTAGTAAAGAGTTGATGTCAACAGCAATGAGCAAACACTGAGGCTGAAGATCTCACAGACAGCGTGGGTTCTATGGTGAAAGTTAAGAGTTTGTTGTAAGGAACGTGTAAAGTGAGTTGAAAGCTAACTCGCTAATGCTAGCTGTCACTGAGCTTGAGAGTAGAAGATGCTAGAAACTAGTTTAAAACAGACAATGGTGCTATGAAGCTTTTATATGTTGAAGTTGAATGCTTTATCAAACGTTTTCACTCACAATAACATTACTGGAAGATTGTGTCCTGTGTCTCTGTTCTGTACCACAGACCACATGACCCCTGAGGCACACTTTGGTGTCTGCATGAGCCATCCAGCCTAGAACATTCACCTGTACAGCTTGATGAGGAACCCGAGGAGAAAACAGCCAGCAGAAGCTGCTTTCATCTTTGAACCAATCCACACGTCATGCACCGAGTGAGGAGGAGTGAAGCTCAGATGATGAAGAGAAAGCACTTCTGAGTAAAGGTGATTTTAAAAAATCCCTCTTTGAACCATATTTAGCCTTAAAGCTCCACAACATCATCTTTTGATCAATAGTAAAGCTGTTCCCAATTATCTTTATTTATGGTTCTGCTGTTTTTAGCCAAAATCCACAAACCTGTCCCTTTTTTCATGGGCATAATTTCTGCAGAACAGCAGGAATTTATTCGAAATTTACCTCTTAAGTTGTGGGAAGGAGTTTTAGCACAAATGAAGCTCGCACTCACTTCTCATCACCATCTGTTTACACTCTCTCGGTAGTTTACAGCTCCTCACAACCTCCAGCTAACACTACCAGTGCAGCAAAAAAGGCAAACAACATTGGAGCTGTCCTGCTGTACAGTTTTGAGTCAGACGCCAGCTCAGGATGAGGGAAACAAAGTCATGCATGGATCTATTTGTCTGCAAGTGGATGCATCAAAAATGGAGCAGAGCTTGTGGCCCTTTGATAGCTACTACATAACAACTTGAAGCTTTTTCTAACAGCATTTTTGTCTGCTCCTAATTTACAATAATTTCAGTAAAGAGAAACACTCAGAAACCCAGTTAAATCTAATTTATCCATATAACCTCACCCATAATTTTAGTGAATTAAGATGAATGCTGGATCTATTGCTGGTGATGTGATTACAGGAGAGAGTTGATTCTGTATCAGTCATGAGAATGTACAATACTTTAGAACATTTTAAATGAGACAAAGATGTTAGATCTGAGAACGGCAATTAAATGGACTCTAGAGCATGTCAGGAGCCATCAGCTCACCAGCATTAGCGTATAATACATTTAGAATGTCCCATAATTATTGCAGATTAACTTTTTAAATGAAACTACACAATGTGTGCAGCCATTGGGATGGAGATTAGCCAATATGGCTGAAGAATTCACTCCAGGCTTATGCCAAACTTGTCAACATCTTCAAAAATGCCTGTCGTATGTGCTCCACTCATTTGTGGTATTGATGAAAGTACACAATAATTATGTACATATTTTTCTCTTCACAAAACTGACCTTTGATTGGACATTTATTCCAGTGAGATGACAGATTCAAAAATGTATTTTGAAAGCAAACAGTTAATGTTTTCTTGAAGTTTATTATAGCAGTGAACGTTTTGTTAGCATTTTTGTTGTAAAAACTGGGACTACAATCACTTTATACCAGTGACGTGCAGTGACCTGCAAAATATAGCTTAAACGTCAATAAATCAAATAAAATGAAAATCTTTATTTTAAATTTAAAAAACAGTCATTTTTAGACAAGTGACTCACTCACAATAACATTTACAGGAAGATTTGTCACTGAATGAACATATTGTAGTTCAATACCAGGTACCAGTGATAATATTGAGAAATCCTTTGGAATTCATGGTAGTTATGTGAAAGACGGAGGAAACTGCCAGTTAACATGGAGCTTTTTGTTATAATCCATGTATATTTTTTATTTCATTTTATTGTTAATCATAATTCTTTTACAATTTCAACAATAGAAATCAGATATGAAATCAACATATTGGTTAAAATTCAGAGCTAAAATGACTTTATAAAAACATTGTGTTGATTTAGTTCAGTGTACATTGAGACTGAAGTGCAATAAATATGACAGTAAATTGTTGACAGAATCAGAGAAAGAATGCTGGAAGGGCTGATCATCATTTAGAACTATGATTGGTAATTTGTTAAGGAGTATTTGAGGTCATGTTCTGGTGAATTGTGGAAGAATTAATGCTCTTGTGATGCTGCCAACAGCTCAACATGTGTGCTGTGTCTCTGTTCTGTACCACAGACTACACGACCCCTGAGCAACACTTTGGTGTCTGCATGAGCCATCCAGCCTAGAACATTCACCTGTATAGCCTGATGAGGAACCCGAGGAGAAAACAGCCATCAGAAGCTGCTTTCATCTTTGAACCAATCCACACGTCATGTGTCTACAAGTCAGTGATGAAGCTGAGGATGGAAACGATGATGAGGAAGAAGCCGTGAAAGCTCTGAGTTTATATTATAGTCCTGACAGGCCTCATGAGGAGAAGAGGTTGATGAGAGGAAATAGAGCTGAATGAAGCTAAAGGCAAAGGATCCTGAAGCAGCTGCACAGCACAGAGAATTCCGACATGAAGCCCTTATTTATGTTGTTTAGGATCTATAAAGTTATTTTTTACCATTTAATTCTCATTAATGTTGTCCAGTAACATTCAGGGACTTTTCCTAAATACATCCATCATGTTGAATCCATGCTGAAAGATATCATCTTGAGATGTCTTAGGATTAAATGTTTTGTTATTAGTTTTCTTTTTTGCTTGTTTTTCAGCTCTCAAATTCATTATAGCAAGGAGCCGATTGTTCGTATCCCAAACGCATGTCCGACACTCCTATTTTGTGGGCTTGGCTCAAGAGATGAAAGCGAGTACTATGGTATTTCTTTGATTTATTGATTTATTTCTTTTTTACAGGTTGTCCTGTCATTTACTTAGACGCGCCAAGTGACTTCTCAGTGGACTTCTGGGAGGCTAACACGTTCCTGTTGTCAATTTGAGGAAGGGAAAGGCTCCAGATATGGATCTCAATTTCTTCAAGGAAACATCCAAGAATGTATAGTTTCTGGAAATAATAAAAAGAATTGCTAAAATATGCACTTTTGGTTTCATTGTAATTTACTCAAGAATACTAAATAATTAGATTACAGAAATCAACTGTATGGAGAAACTTTTACTTATAGGATGACCATTCTTCTGCTTTTTATTTTTCTTTCCCTTTATAGACGTTGTAGCTGGCAGATCAGGGGTGATGCTGAAATATATTAATTGACCTTTGGGTTTTTAAGGATGATTTATTCTGCCAATGAAATACTGCACATTTTTAAAGTATTTGAGCAAATAGTTCAGAATTGCAAGTTTTAATAAACCCTACAAAAAGGGGAACAATAAAAACTTTATCTCTTTCAAATTTGATATTTAGAAAGACAGAACTGTAACCTTACATTAAAGCTTAAAAATAGGAATAAATGGGAACTTTGCTGGCTCTAATTCAAAGTCATCATATTTTTTTAGTTTTATTACAGTTTTATGCAACACCAAAAATGACTAAGACTTCTTGTCCATTCACCAAGGTGAATTTCTATGACAAAAGTTTTGTAACGTTTAAAAATGTCCCCAAATGCTCATATTTTAAATATATTTATCATTTTAGTTTTAAAACACTGTTTGTATTACATCAGGGAACAGCCATTTTGTGAAACTGGCATCCCAGACACATTTGAAAGGAATTGAATTAATGCTATTGACTGATGATATTAAAGCTTTTTAAATATCCTAATGTGGATTCCTCTTTTTTTCCCCACAAACATAAAATAATGCTGAGTTAGTGCTTAAAATAGTTTAAAATAATGATGTGTGTTGAAATTTCAGTGAAACAAACATTGAACTTGGTTCTGTCTGTCTTCAAACCAGCCAATCAGGACGATTAGCCAGATTCGTAGGGTGTGGCTGTCTGTGATTGGCTGACGCTTCACTAAGCTCTGCCTGGTAACAGTTCTCCCCTTTCCACTTCAGCTTTGAGACACAGCGGTCGCTTTTCTCAAACTGTGGCAGAAAGGTTTCGCTGGTGATTCTGAATCCAGAGGAGCAGCTATTTTTCTTCAACTGAGGATCTCTACTGCCTGAAGAACACTCGGACCCAATCCGGATCTATTTTTATCTCGGTTTTAGTCCGTGAGTTGCTTCTCTTCTCCTTCCCCATCCCCCTTTTTTCTCTGTTTCCACTGCAGGAGCCATTTTGTTTGCCCCGGTGAAAACTCCCTGACGTCAAAGGTAGGTCTTTAATTTGCCTTAAAATCGCTTGTGCTTGTGCTTGATACTTCTTCTGCTGTTGTGAAAGGGGAGAGTTATATTTGTGAAAATTGACGGTGGTTTTAATAGCAATCGCTTTGCTTCGTGTTGGAGTTAGCTTAACATCAAAGGCACTTGCCGTCTTCGGTTGGAAGCTAGCTAGCTAGCGTTAGCCGTGCGGTCTATGAAAGGCTTGCTGAAAACCATTTCAAGTTGAGTTCGGTTCTTCTTAAAATGCTGCCTGGCAGGCTGTACACGTGTGGATGTAATGCTTTAAGCTCAACGTGCTTGATGAGTTTATATTTGAAAAGGTTAGCAGGAATGTGCTTTGTGGCTATCATGAGACAGGCTCACAGTGAGTGGGGGATATTCCGCTTTTAAGAGCTGATCTTTTAATTCAGGCTTCCAACTACTGTGAGATCTAGTGGGCAGCTTGTTACTTTGGTAAAATTTGGCTTTGTGGGTTGTTTTTTTTTTTTTTTTTTTCTCCATGTGTGCTTAGTGGCTTCTTTATATGTAAATGCTTGTTCAGCGCTGGTTGTCTTTGCTTTGATGAATGCTGAATATACTGATTGATTTGACACTTTGTGCACACCATACAAAGGGTATATAGTTATAAAACGATTTTGCTCTACTACAATTGGAATAGAGTCACGGTTTTGAAATAAAAGTCATACAATTTCAAACATTTTCAGTTTTAAATCGTAACTTTCTAAGTTGAAAATGAAGGTATTCAATGTCTATCTCATAATTTTTCTTCATATATGCTCATGGTGAAATTTAATATTTTTATGAAAGAAAGTTATTTTTCAAAACTGAGTTTTGCTTTCAATGTAGGGCCACATAATGCTCCATTTATGCTGATCTTGCTGTCATTTCACAGAACACAGTTTGTTGTGTTGATGTGTATGTGAAGGTATTCTTTGAGCTGATAGTTTGCAATATTTGAAAGTGTAGAATAATAAATGCCAGAAAAGCAAAGTCAATTGTCATTTTCTATCATTATGACTTTGATGTGCTTATCCTTTTACTCTTTTTTTTAACTATCAAATATAGAAAAAACAATGTTGTTGTAGCATAGTCTTATAAATAAGTTAAGTTGAAAACTGCCTCTAAAGCAACTAGACACTATTGTGCATTATTACTGCACATGTGGATCTGAAGCCTCAAGATTGCAGCCTTGTGTTTTAAAGTATTTTTTGCTTGTTTAAAATGTACCAAATTGAGTTATATTTGTAAGAGTTTTACAAACTAAACCTGCCATGCTGCTTTTGCCACAGCAAATGCGACATTCTGTTTGATTTTATTGTCCTTTTGCTTGTGTTTTGCCAGTGAATATAACACAAATGTAGTTATATTTGTACTCTGGCAAATGCTTTCATCTCTTCCTGCCCTCACATTGACTTTTTTACTGCTGGCTCTTGCATTGACTGTATTATATTTAATTGGTGAATTATATCTAAATAGTGTATAAATGAAAATGAAGTGTTGATGATCAGTGTTTTGGTGCAAGTTGCTGTGAGCGTTTAACCCCAGGGTGGATAATTGTAGCAGTGTTGGCCACTTCCTTGTCGCATGTCATTGTGAAAGCAGGCAGGTTCAGTCATATACAGGATTATTTGTTTGTGTTGCTGGTTAGGATGAGGATGAGTAGAATGTTGACTGTATCATGAGCAAGGGAAATGGCATGTCTTGTGGATTCAGGGGTCATCAGAAAAAATGACATTCTGCCTCCACTCTACTGTCTTTGTCATGTGCAAAAGCTTGTTTTGTTAAATGCAGCCCTGCATCTTTTTTGAGTGCTCAGAACTCAACCAGTATCCCTGACGCGAAAGAGGTCATGGCTGTTTTTTTTTCTTCTCCTTTTTAAATCATTTATTTATTTGCTCATCTTTTTTGTTTGTATTGGAATCTCTAGCAAATACTTTCATCTCTTTCTGTCCTCACATTCACTTTTTTACTGCTAACCCTTGCGTAAACTATATTATTATATTTAATTTGGATATTATGTCAAAAAATAATTACTTTTTTTAATTAAAGGATGTATTCATTTGTTTTAGTGATTGTGTGTGTAAATGTGCCCATTAATGGGCTCAGCTTGTAGGTGAACATGTATAGATGAAGACGTGGAATTGTGATTCCTCTGAATGAATTTGTTCTTCACACATGATGTTGGATCAGTGTTTTGGTGCAAGTTGCTGTGAGCGTTTAACCCAGGGTGGATAATTGTAGCAGTGTTGGCCACTTCCTTGTCGCATGTCATTGTGAAAGCAGACAGGTTCAGTCATATACAGGATTATTTGTTTGTGTTGCTGGTTAGGATGAGGATGAGTAGAATGTTGACTGTATCATGAGCAAGGGAAATGGCATGTCTTGTGGATTCAGGGGTCATCAGAAAAAATGACATTCTGCCTCCAC
>BNCR01000057.1:0-173702 GCA_014656515.1 Oryzias celebensis
CTCCACCCCCTCCCCCTCCAACACCCCCCCTCCCTCCACCCCCCCCCCCCAACGCCCCCCCCCCCCCAACATCCCCCCTCACCCACCCCCCACCCCCCGCACCCCCTCCTGCTTTTCAAGTGGAGGAAAACTGTTTTGGAAGAAAGAAATAAAATAAATAATTTAAACCCCCAAAAAGATGTTTAGCTAGTCTTTCACAGACTTTCATAAGTGCCCTGATGAGAAAAGCGTTAGTTTAGGAAAACTGTTTTGGAAGAAAGAAATAAAATAAATAATTTAAACCCCCAAAAAGATGTTTAGCTAGTCTTTCACAGACTTTCATAAGTGCCCTGACAAGAAAAGCGTACGAGCGCGCGGCCCATTCACCTTACGGCGAGAAAAAATGTTAAAGTAGCGCCGAGGATTTTGTATTTCAGCCCGTCATACCTCAAGCCTAGCGCGCTAGCCACCAACATCCCCCTCCTCATCAGCCCACCCCCGCGCATTCCGGATGACACACACACACACACACACACGCTGCACAGACCCCGGGAAAGAAAAACAAAGTTCCACCTAAGTGCAGTCATAAAATCTGTTCCGACGTGCAGGAAAACATAAGAGGCCATCAAGACGCGCTAAAACCCATCGCTTTTGTAGTTTAAGACAGACAGAGTTTACCTTAGATGCAATAGCGTTGATAACCCCAATAAAGTGTCGGACGTTCAGGAAAAGACAAAACATAAAAGACAATCGTGATGCTTAATAACCCACGCTTCTGCGGAATAAGACGGACAGACACCCTCATCCTAGGTGCAATGAAAATGATAAAACCTGATAAAATCTTTCGAACGCCGGAAAAGACTAAACATGAGAGGCAATCGAGCCGCTTTAACAAACCCGCGGTCAAATCGATCAGCATTCGGACGCACGCGCTCAGACGTCGCCGATTTCCAAAGATGTCAGCGGGCCCCGGAACAAAGAAATTGGGTGAGAAACTAACTTTTAACTCTAACTCTTTTATTAATAAAAAGAATTAACAAAAGCTTCACATTCTCTGTTTTTTAATTTATTCTTGTAGAATCACAAACACGCGTTGATGTTCATACAAGATTTTCGCAGGAATTCATAAGCGGTAAGCCGAGACGTTCTTGTTATATTCTTGAAAACAACGTGATTTACGTTTTTAACGCTGTTTTTTTTCAAAATTACAGATTTTTTCGGTCCGATTCAGCCTGAATTGGGTGAGTTTCCCCCCCCCCCCCCCCCCTTTAATCCACGTAATCTATAGAAAACTTTTTAAATTGATTTTACATTTTTTAATATACCATTCGTACGCTCTTCTCACACATACAGAATTGCTGGAAAGTGAAGCTCGAGCGGAAAACAATCAGGTTGTGATTGAGGGTTCTACGGAAGCCTCACGTTCGGCGGCGGAACTTCAAACAGCAGGATTGGTGCAACCCGAGCCCGTTCCGACAGGACCGTGCGTCGAAGCATCTTCCCAGACTGCCCAGCATACATTTTCACACAGTCCGGCCGGCCGTCAGTGGGTTTTCAGCCCGTCAAATTCAGCACCGAACCGAATCAACCCGCAAACGGTCAGGCCCACCGAACCGACGCGGACGAGCGTCTTTCAACGTCGAGGAACGGGTCGCGGCGTGCATTACCGGCGCGTGCCAAGAAGTCGCCCAAGACCCATCACAGCCCCGAGAGAAAGACGGGAACGAGGCTCCGGAGTCAGAGGTTAGCTTCCAGCTAACACGCGGTTACGAGGCGCCGCTGTTTTGAATTTGACACTCGTTTTTCTCCCTGTTAGATTTTCAGGACCCGAGGGACGTTGAGCCAGAAGGAAGACGTTTCTACCTCATCTGTCGACTGATCCAGCTCACCGAGTCCTTTCTGGAAAAAGTGTGACTGTTTTGAATTTGTGGTGATTTCATAAATGTGGTTGCAAAAAACACACAGACCAGTTTTTTATTCCTTTAAAACGTTCAGGGTGTGACTTTTGAAAAATGTGTGATTCAACGAGCGAGCAAAGCTTGAGGGTTCTGAATGAATTAATAAGTTCTGATCTGAATGAAGATGAGCATTCATCGGCTCCTGCTTATGTTTTAGAAGATGTGATGTTTGAGTCAGACCAAGATTCTCTCGATGGGTTGAATTTCCCCCCCGATTTAGACGCTATTTCAGAACGGCGTGAGCAGCGGCCTTTACAGACGCCTTCCCCTGTGAATTTTGAAATTTGTCCCGAAATGTCTCCCCCTGCTCAGACGGTTCCGACAGAAAATGAGGAACCGGAATTTGCTCTGACGCCTATAGAAAATGCATTACGCCGGCTGCAGGAACCTGAATTTGCTCTGACGCCTATAGAAAATGCATTACGCCGGCTGCAGGAAGAGGATGCAAATTCTCCAGATTCCTCCGCGCATTCAATCCCGTCAGATCTTTTGGAAATGTTGCAAAATTGTTGTGAAGGTGAAGAACCCCCACACAACGGATCCTGGACGCCGCTGCGCTCACCGCAAACGTCAGCGGACCGTGGTGAAACCCAACCCGCTCGGACAGAAAGTGTTTTCAGCCCCTTAAGAAGGGCTCTGGACCGGCTGCAGCAGCCTGTTTCACAGGCCGCAGAACTACAAGACGGTCGAGGAATGCCGACAGAGCCTCCAGCTGACGCGGCTGGGAGGGGGAGGAGGAGGAGAGCGACGACGTCACCACCCCGACGTCGGCTGCGTCAACGTCACACGCTCCAGAGGATCCCGCCACGCCCCCTGCGAGGTCTCACGCTGCGGAGAGCGCCTCATCAGCGCGGGACACACCCTCAGGTCAGGTGCGGCGCGTGCCACGCGGTCGCTTTAACAACGTTGAAATAAGAAGGGTTTTTAACGTGCCCTCTCTCGACGGCACGCCCGACTTAGCCCAGTTTTACACGGACGTGGTCGGCGTTCTAGCCGAGTTAGCAGAGACGGTCGGCGCTGACGCTGAACGGGGTGACGTAGTGCAGTTGGAACTCGTAGGCCGAGATGTTCGTTCTCACACCAGCGTAAGAATAGATGAAACTGTAGACACGCGAGCCATACAGCAGGCCTTTGAGGAGCTGCTGGAGAGAGCCATTCAGTCTAACGCCAGCATAGCCTCAGACGCAGAATTGGAATTGATTGTACAAATTGTTCACAATCCGAGAGGGGGGGCTAAACGTAAAATTGAAGAATCTTTGGACGTTGAGATATTGGCTAAGAAGAAAAGGCATCTTTATGACCCGGGCTTTAGAAACGATAAATTGTGTTTTGCCATCGGCCTGGCTCACCTGCTGCATCCTGAATGCACGGATGCGCAGGTCGAGGTCAAAGCTCGTGAGTTGCAACGTTTAGCCGGTTTGAATGAGCAGACGCCCGTCACTTTTAGCGACGTGCACAAATTTGAGAGCTTTTTAAAACGCAAAATCGTGATCTTCTACAAAAACCCAGGGCAGAAGCCAATTTCTCACTTTGAGACGGCGTTTCCGGACAGATCAGCTCCGTTGTTTTTATTTCTGATTAAAAATCATTACTACGGTGTAAAAAATCTGAAAGGTTTAATGGGTTGGTCCTACGTCTGCAACTTTTGCTATAAACCTTACACGAATCCGCACTTTCACCGCTGCGCGGGTCATTGCTCAACCTGTAATGACCCTCTGTGTTTGAACACGGATTTATTTCGGATAGAGTGTTCAGACTGTCATAAAACCTGTCGCTCGCAGAGCTGCTTTGAGAGGCATAAACAGCCCAGAGCAGGCCCAAATTCTCCCAGCATCTGCGACTCCTACAAGAGGTGCAAAAAGTGTAAAAAAACACATTACATCCCCTTGAGCGGGGCTGCCGGGAGTCACGAATGCGCCCCTTTAAAATGCAAAATATGCAAAGAGAAAATAGAGGGGAGTTTTAAAGAGCACTTGTGTTACATCCAGCCTTTGCCCCCTGCGCAGAAACATAACGAGAAGCTCATCTTTTACGATTTTGAGACGTTTCCTAACAAAAACAACGAGCACGTGCCCTTTCTCGTCTGCACCAAAGCTTTGCAAGGTGAGCCCTGGTGGTTTTACGGCGTTGACTGTGCCAAAGAATTTGTTCTCCATTTCAGAAAAGCCAAATTCCGGGGCTCTGTGTTGATAGCGCACAATTCGAAAGGATTCGACAGCTATCTGCTCCTCAAAGCTATGACGGAGCTGGGTTTAACACCCAAAATCCTCATGACCGGAGGTAAAATTTTATGTCTGAAAGATGAGGATTGTGATTTGACGTTCATCGATTCTCTGTCATTTCTGACCATGAAATTATCCGACATGCCAAACGCGCTGGGTTTTCAAAACAGATGCAAGGGTTATTTCCCTCACGGTTTTAGCTCGGAGGAGCGGTTAAACTATGTCGGACCCCACCCACCCGCATCAGACTACGGATATGACAACATGACAGACGGTCAGCGAGACGATTTTCTCAAATGGTACAACGAGGCGAGCAAAAAAGTCTTCCATTTTAAGAATGAGGCTTTGCTTTACTGCAGAAATGATGTGGAAATTCTGGCTGAGGCCTGCGTGAGGTTCAGAAGCCAATTCCTGAAAGATTGTAACGTTGACCCCTTCAGTTGCGTCACCATAGCATCCGCTTGCATGAAAGTTTTCAGAACCAATTTTTTGAAACCTAAATCTCTGGCTATACCACCCGCAGACGACTACAGAGGCGTGAGCAAAAGCTTCTCACACGCTTCTATTCAGTGGCTAGAGTTCGAAGCGAGCAGACGGAAGGTCTTCATTCAGCACGCGCTAAACCGGGGGGAGCGTCAAATTGGGCCTTATTTTGCAGACGGCTATCTGGAGCGCGGTGGAGAAAAATTTGCCTTTGAATTTTTAGGTTGTTTTTTTCACGGTTGCCCCACATGTTTCAGGCCTCAAGATAAATGCCCGCTAAGAGACGTGACGTTTGAGCAGCTGCACGCCGACGCTCAGGAGAAACTCCAGAAGCTGCGCAGCGTTTATGGCGTTAGCACCGTGGTCATATGGGAGCACGAATGGGACGAAATGAAAAACAATAACGCGGAGGTGAAACATTTTCTGGAAGCGTTTGAAGTGCCAGACCCTCTGAAACCACGCGACTCTTTGTACGGTGGCAGAACGTGCCCCATCAAGCTGCGTTACACAGCCGCTGAAAACGAAGCCGTTCATTACGTGGACGTGACTTCTCTGTACCCTTACGTGAACGCCACCTCGGCTTACCCTCTGGGTCACCCCACCATCATTTACGAAAATTTTGACGCTCCTCAAAATTACTTTGGCTTAATTAAAGCCAAGGTCTTTCCCCCGAGAGGGCTCCTGCATCCTGTTCTGCCGTACAGAACTTTGGGGAAAAAGCTCATTTTCACCCTTTGCAGGACGTGCGCTGAAATGAACAATCAGGGGGGCGAGTGTTGTCACGACGACGAGGCCAGAGCATTGACGGGGGTGTGGGTAACCGTCGAGCTCAACAAAGCTCTGGAGAAGGGGTACGTGCTTTGTAGAATTTTTGAAGTGTGGCATTTTCAAAATAAAAGCGATTCAGTCTTTACAGCGTACATGAACACCTTTCTCAAAGGTAAGCAGGAAGCGTCAGGATATCCTCCGAACGCCGCAGACCGGGAGAGTCGTGAAAAATACATTCGCGACTTCGAACTGAAGCAGGGTATTAAGCTGGATGCTGAAAATATCCGCTTTAACCCCGCTCGCCGACAGGTTTCAAAATTATGTCTGAACAGTTTGTGGGGCAAATTCGGACAAAGAATAAATCTTCTGCAGACCGCCTTGGTGAACGACCCCGAGGAATTTTTTCGTTTGATGTTTTCAGGGATGTGCGAGGTGGAATATTTTGCGTTTCTGAACGACGCCACAGCCCTCGTTCAGTGGAAATGCAACAAAAAATGCCTCACCCCGCCGGGAAATTCAAACAACGTGTACGTGGCTTCTTTCACAACGGCGTACGCCCGTCTAAAGCTGTACGGTTATCTCGAACGTCTGCAAGATAGGGTTTTGTACATGGATACGGACAGTCTGATTTATTCAGCGAGAGAGGGTCAGCCCCTCCTTGAACTCGGCCCCTACTTAGGTGATCTGACGGACGAGTTGAACGGTGACGTCATTCAGGAATTTGCGGCCGCCGGCCCAAAGAGTTACGCTTATCAGACGAGGTATCGTAAAAAAACGGTCCTCCGTGTCAAGGGCATCACTCAGACGCGAGAATGCAGCGAACACGTTCATTTTGACAGCGTCAAGGGGCTGGTGGAAGGTTTCTTGCAGGGTTCAAGAGGTCAGACGCTGCAGACGCCCCAGCGAATCATCAGAAGAGATAAAAAGGGGTTTCTTCTGAAAAACTCTGTATTTTCCAAGCGGTTTCAGGTGGTGTTTGATAAAAGACGTCTCTTTGAAGACGGGACCACTTTACCTTTTGGTTATTGACCGCAACTAGAAAAAAGTCACACCCTTGAAATGGAGGTCAATTATGATTGCAGAATTAAGGGTCCATTTTCATGTCTGATTGTAGGACCCAGCGGATGTGGAAAGACGTATTTTGTAAAGAGTGTTTTGGAAACGTGTGAATATGTTTTGGATTTTGTACCGGAGAATCTTGTGTGGATTTATAATCAACATCAACCTCTGTATTCTGATCTGATGAAAATGAATAAAAACATTAAATTTGTCGAAGGATTACCCGATTCTTTCGAAGACCCCGAGCTGTTCCCGCCTCATCAAAATCACCTGGTCGTTTTGGACGACGTGATGTTTCAAGCGGCCGATCACCAAGACGTAGTGAAAATATTTACGCAGTACAGACATCACAGAAACATGAGCGTTTTTATGCTGACTCAGAACATATTTCACAAGGGAAAATACAGCCGAACCATCGGGTTAAACAGTAATTATATGGTTTTGTTCAAAAACCCCAGAGATAAATTACAAATTAATATTTTGGCGCATCAGGCTTTTCCGACGCAGAAGGCCTTCTTTTTAGAAGCCTTTGAAAACGCTACTCTGGAGCCTCACGGTTATTTAATGGTCGATCTCACACCCACATGCCCAGAACATTTGAGACTGCGGACGGGGATCCTCCCTCATCAAAGACCCGCCGTTTATTTGTCCAAAAAGTCCTAAAAGACCGAGGCCTCTCATGTCAGCGCGGATAAAAAGAAACGTGCCTTTACTCCAGGCTCTGTATCATGCTGCGCCGAAGAAGCGTAAAGACATTCTCAAACACTGCTCTAAGGATTTCATCCAAGCTCTGTGCGAGATTGCTCTTAATCTGCTGAAGGGGAATATACCGTTATCTTCGGAACAATTTAAAAAGCTCAAAAAGAGGAGGAAATTTATCCGCTCGTTGGCCGATAAAAAGAAGAGTTTAAAAAACAAACACGACCTCTTAATAAAACAGAGCGGAGGGTCTTTCCTGCCCCTTCTGCTCGGAGTGATCCCTTCCGCCATTGAGTTACTTTTAGGGCTGGGAAAGTCCTTTCGAAAGTAATCTTTAGGTAAACGGTGGAAAAATGAGAAACGCGCAGAAAATGTACTTGGTTTCTCCTCAGCAGCTCCGCAGCGGTACTCATTTCGAACCCTCCATCAGATTAGAGGCCGCGGATGATTTAGACGGAAACATGAGAACCGTGCTAAACGATCGTAGCCTGACCTCTTATGAGAAAATTAAAAAGTACGCGGAATTACTGCGACGCTATCTGTCTCTGGTGAAACAAGAGGAAAAGGAGAGGCCCGTGCATGTAAGGTCACACGTGGGTCTGCAGCCGCAGGAGCAGCGTGAGCAGCTGCAGCCGCAGGAGCAGGATCTGCAGCAGGAGCGGGAAAGGAGGGGTGATGCGGGGGGTGACGCTCCCTCGGCTTCATCCTTTGATGATAAACGGCAAAAGGACGGTTCGGAGGTTGAACAAATTTTAATTAGTCTACCCCCGCGCGATCGGAAGAACGCAAAGTACATTTTGAGTAAAATATCACCGGACGGTGATGGTTGGAATTCAAAAGGCGAATTTGTTTACGGAGGTAAACCCGTGAACGGATCGCATATGATAGATTTATTGAAATACTTATCCCGACCTTACAAAAAATCGTCATCAACCCCGCCTACGGGTTGGCGTGAATTTTTAAGCACGCTCTCTGAACTGAACATCCCGGCTTCTATGGTGACCAACCCTCACGTTCGAGCTCATTACAACCGAGTGAAAACAGGGGGAGATGATTTCTTCCCGTCCCAAGCCGAGCTCTTCTCATCGGATCGGGGTACGGAACAACTGAGGCCAAAAGCCAAGCGTCTTAAAAAAAAAATCATTATGTCTCCACGCTGGCTCCATATGTGATTGAAAAAATGCTCAGAGTCTGTCTTTTTTGCGTCAATAAAATGTTTATTCAACCATTTTACGCGTACAGTCTCTTCTTTAACACACAGTCCGTCTTAATGACGGATAAAAACTTTTAATATTCCAGTCTACAACACCCCTGTTTAAGAGCGGCACAGATTCTATTTCTACGACAATGTTTATATTTTTTCACATAGTCAAACACCATAAAATCATGTTTTATCACATCATCGCCTACGTATTGATTTAAGACTTGATTAAAACTCAACCCGCACCCGCGCTGATGAAGATAAAAAACGCAGTGATGCCCGCAAACGGCCGATAGGACGTGTTGAAGCTGACGCCTATGGTACAAAATTTTGTTTGAGCGCTTCTCCAAAAACTCGAGAATGGGTTTAGGGTAAAACTCCAGCGAGCATCCGTAAGAATCAAAAAACGTGGCGACCCCTCCCTTCTCCAAGGTCAAACCCAACCAATGCTGACCGGGCCGATTAGCGGGGTCAGTATTGACGACAAAAAAAGCAGGGAGGTCAAAAGAGCGAGTCAAAAGCGCCAGCTGATCGCAGGCCCACACTCCGCAGAAAACGTCATCGCCCAGCAGATGGTGCAAAATGTTTTCCAGCTGATGAGAATCCATTTTTTGTTTTTAATAATAGTCCACGAGAACCTGTCTTTTGGAGTTGATTTCCAGCACAGAATCGAAACAGGCGTACACTATAAGGGTGGATGTGTGTGGGAGCGGTTCCCGGAAGCGCATTTCTAGCCTCAGAGAACCGGAGGAGACGGTCGACAGGGCGTCGCAGTCCTCCGCCGGGGTCAGATTAAACGCAAAAAGGGTATAACCGGCGGCAAAGGCTCGACGGTCAATACACAGCGGTAAATCCTTCAGGTGTCTTCCTGTGGCGCTAAAGAGGTTGTAAAACTCTCTGACGGACTGACCGGCGTTAAATTGAGGCTGGAAAGCTTTAGCGGGGATCTGGCGACCGTCCTGAGAGAGCGCTAAATATTCCACATTGTTGTGTGTAAAGTTGAAGGGGTTTAAATCTCGCTCACCGGTGAAGGCAGAGTGGTGAACCATCCCTAACACGACGGTTTTAGGTAATGTACCCAGAAAGAGATTTTCTTGGTTGCAGATTCTTGAGTTTTCAGGAATGGAGTATGTTTTTACGCTGACGCGTGTGAGAGGGTAAAGAGCGTTGCCTTTTAATAACGCGGCCTCGTGTCCTAAGCGTACCGCCGGGGATACGGCTACTTTCTTCACAAACAGAGAGGCTCCTAACACACACAGTTTAAACGTGGAGTTTGCTGCCCCATGAGGCAGAAAGCGTCTGAAGCCCTGGTCAGCTTTATTCTTAGATCTACAGAGTTTAACAAAAGTCTCTCGCAAAAAAACAGGTCAGCGTGTAAAGGGCCCATCAGTTGAACTTCTCTAGAATTATTGGTGAACTCTGCCCTGGTATTTAGCCCCTTGTTAGGCCCGTTAACCGTGACGATGGAGTTCATGCCCCCCGGGGTGTCTTTGTAAAACAGACCGGCGCTAAACTGACTCTTGAGGGTGTCTTCTGAATAGTTTAGCAGCGTTTCGATCATGGCTCTGTAGGGATGAGTAGCGCTGGATTGTGAAATCAAACGATCTCCTAAAATCACATCGCACTGACTGAAGATTGTGTTTAAAGGGTAATTAATGAGCGCGACCTGCGCGTCGTTCTGTAAATCTGAGCCGTCCGCATTACACACTTTTAACCTCAGATAAAGCAGCGTGTCGTTCAGATCCAGATAGCGGTCGCCGTCTCCAGGAATGAAAAATTCCAGGGGACCCGTTTCAGTGATGGCGGTCACCGGAGCTACTTCGGAGTAGGTTTTATCCTCCAGGGACAGCTGCGTCATGGGTGCTGAGAAAAGATCCAATTCACCCAGCGTACACTCGGTGGACTTTTGGTGCAACAGAGCCATCTCAATCGCTCTAAAAGATGTCGGCGGAGCGGCTGTGCTTCTTCCTCCTCTTAATATTGGCTACTGATTTCTTCTTTTTGCGACCCCCTCTTTTATGGCCTAGGGCTGAGACAGAGCGTTCCCCCGGCGGTCGGTTTTTGGGTCTACGTGACAGCACCATGAGCCCTCCTGACCCCTCCTGTCTATCCGAATTGATTTTTGACACGGTTTTCTTAAACAGGCCCGCGGCTAGATCCCCCGCCGCAGCTTTAAGGTGCGGTTTAAAGACTGAAACGCCGTAATTCAGAAGAGGTTTAGCAAAACGGAAAAGTCTGCTAAAAATCGATCCTAGCCCTCTACCGTACATCACCTGCGCCCCGTGAAAACCCGATATTCCCCCTCCTCCTCCGCCCACTTGACTGTCATAATAATGCACAAAGCGGCGGGGGTCTCCGATTAGAGTCATGATTGTTTTTTTTCCCTTAGCCTCTGTCACCCCCTGCAGACACGTCTGTAGGCTCGCCGCTACTGAGTGAGGTTATCCAAAACGTCTCGTTTTATGCTCTGGGTCTGAAGTGAAGCGTCAACACGCACTTTCCGTATGTAAAATCCACCGTTTGGTTCTGATCATTTTTTATTTCAACCTTAACGTTTTCAATGTGTCTTTTAGCCAGAGGTAAATAGTACGCGGGGTTAAAACGCTGCGTGATGATATCTCCGTATTCCCCCTGAACGTCAACGGTTCTTAACAGGGGTGCGTACACGTCTCCGACCATCTGGGGCGCTACAATATCGGTGTAGCAGAATAAATGATAAAATCCCCCTCTCACATCCGCCGGAAAAGGAGCTGTTTTTTGCTCAAATTGAAGCCACTCCCCCGGTTTCATCCCCATAATGCGCGCTAAAGACGAGTGAAAACGTAATTGAGTCTTTCCTGAGGTTTCAAAATCAAAACGCATCTGAATGTCGTTGTAACCCAAAAAGATATCGGATTTAATTTTTCTAAAAAACCCGTTCAGCTCCTTCCTGATCATACCGACGGTACGATAGCAACCCTCTCTGATCCGCTGCACGTGCACGGGTGATTCTGCGTCCTCAGACTTCATGCCGTAAACGGGGACGGCGTGTGACCCTTCATGCAGAAACTCTGTGATCTTCAGCGAAGGTTCAGGTTTCTGACGCCATTCGAAATAGGCGTCCTCGAGCGGTACGTTGTAAAAAGTGTGCGGATAAGTTATTTCCGTCAGAGCCACCTCCCATTCTTGATCAAAATCCAGGTGGCTGGGTAAGTCCACCCGGAAGCTCGAGCTCTTGTTTTCCTTAAAAACGTCTAAACTGGCGTTAGAAGGCAGTGTGATGTAAAAACCGTCTTTACCTAAAACCCTCATGGTGAGAAATAGAAACGGATGAGGGCGGCGCGGTTATTTAAAGTTTTTTTAATTCAGAGGCCTTGATCCAGCTGTTAAATTTCTCAGGCCAGTTTTTCCAACGAACCAGGATCATCTTTTCCCCATTTAAGGTGCGCCTGCCTATAATTTTTTCAACGTGATACGTCCGGTCTCTGCTCAGCTTGACCTTCTGCATCTCGGCCTCGTAAAATGAGCCTTCTATGGGCTCGCGGTCCAAATCTTGAAGTTTATAAACGGGCGGTGTACGGTGTAGAACCCCGGCCACGGTAAACACCTCGTCTGTAAAACTCTGCTCGTACTTTTTGTCAAATTTTCCTCTCAGTTTTGAGATTCTTACAAAGTCCCCTTTTTTGAACTTCATTTTCTGTTTTTTATGACGTTCCGGAAAAGAACCGTAGAGATTTCTAAACACCTGAGGCACATTTTCGGACGTCACATCGTCCGGGGCCATTTTTATGGTTTTGTGAAAACTTTTATTGTAACCCTTCAACAAATCCTGCAGGACGTCGACGTAACGCCTGGTGTTGTTGGCTGTAAAGAATCTCCACATTCTAGTCTTTAACGTTCGATTAAATCTCTCGATCACCGACGCTTTTAAATCGCTGGCTGTTGCAAAATGCACAATTCCGTGCTTTTTCATCAACGTTTTAAAACTCTTGTTAAAAAATTCCTTGCCCGAGTCCGTTTGAATTTTTCAGGAATCCGACTTTCTTTGAAAATGGATTCAAAAGCTTTTGTTACCTCGTTGGCCATTTTTTTCTTCAAAACACGCGCGTAGGCCTTTTTTGAAAAAACATCTATGACCGTCAGTAAATAATTATTTCCGTCGTTGTCGCCCGCTAAAGCTTGCATGTCGCACAGATCCGCTTGAAATTGGTTTAAGGGTCTCGCGACAAACACTCTGTTCCTGGGGAAACGTATTCTGACCGGTTTATGCAGAGTGTAAGTGTCCTGCTCCGACAAAAAGTCTTTCACGTCCGTCGATGAGACGTTTTTCCCCGTTTCTTCCTGCAAGGCTCTGCGTAATCTCTCTGGACCTCCGAGACCTCCGGGATGGGCGGGGTCGTAATAGGCTTTTTGCAGGACTTGTTTTTCCACCATGATGTTGCTACAACCTCTCAGAAAAAATAGAGACTGAGGCCTTCGACTCTGATGAGAAGCTATTTATTACATGCAGGCATCGCTAACATACAGAGGTGATTACTATACAACAAATGGTTACACTTTTTTTCCGATTAAAAATCAAAAAGCGGTAAACTTTATTCTAGTCAGGTCACACGCTTAAAAACAAAGAGGGTTACATTTTAAAAATCAAAAGCGGAGATAAAAGCAGAAAACTTCATTCTAGTCGGGTCACACAGTTTAAAAAACAAAACAGAACCGAACCTTGAGCTTGCTAGATAAAAGGTTCTACAATCGGGTATATAAAACCAGAGAGTCTCTCTGGGGAATTTCACCTTTCCATATTTTCACCGCATCCTCCATCTCTACACAATCAACATCGTTGTTGTCAATCATCCGATCGTACAAGGTCTCAAATATATTTCCTTCAGCAACCCGGGCTCCGTTTCTCAGTTCGAGGAGCAGGGCGTCAGTCGCTCCTTGGATTCTCATATCATCAGTCTTAAGATTTTGCCCAGACAGGAGGGTCTTGACGGCGGGCATATATCCGGGAGTTTGCAGCTTCTTCATCAGAGCTAAATAGTTGTTTGAAATAAAGCCGTCTTCCATCGGGAACAAGCAGGGATGATTTGTCTGGCTCGGATGGTCCACTTGGCAGCCGAAGCACTCTTCTTTACGTAGATCATTCAAGCAGCTCGTGAGGAAACGGAGTATGGCTGACTTCACGGTTTTGATGAAACGAGATACGATCATCCCGTCAATTTCATCCGCTTCAGGATCGGCCTTCTCTCCATCCGTTTGGGGGGACCCGGCTGCCTCTACAGATTCATCTTCCTTTACAACCCCGCTAGGATGCTCGGACGGGTGGTGGTCCGCTTCTATAACGTCGTCAAAAGGTTCTACCCGTCGGTTGTGTGGAATGTGGTCCTGCAGCAGCGAGGGTGAATTCTCAGCGTCCTGAGAAGTTTCAACTTCTTCTTCTTTGTAGAAGTTCTGGGTAGGTTCCCACTCATCCGTCGCCGCATCTTGGTCCCACCCCGGCACCACGGCAGAGAGGTCCTGAGACGGTTCAAACCCCTCGAGACCCGGAGGTGTTCCGGAAGAAGACAACATGTCGGGGTCGATCGGTGAGGGCGGAGGTGTTGGCGGTGTCCAGACGGTTGTAAGGCGTCTCTGACCCCGAGGCATGTCCGTCTTTGTAGAATTTGTTGGTCGGCGGTGTGCTGGCGTGCGTTTCAATCTCCCGCCGTGTCGCTCGCTTTTTAAACACAAAGTGGGTAGGGCTCACTCTAAGGGGTGTGTCTATTCTAAGAGGTGGGGATTGGGGTTGGTCGTTGGATGGGGATGGGTTGGGTTAAAATTTCAGAGACCTCTTCACAATCAACGTTTCAACCCAGTCACGACAACGATGGTAGAGCTCCGTGATTTCAGGCTCCGCCTCCCGCATCTTTTCCACCCAAAAGTTGAACGGGATCTCCATGATGGGTCGGTACACCCCGCAGCTGGAGTTGAAGCTTTCCAAAACGAAAAAGGCCTCACCCTCGCCGTCCTCCTCGGACCACTGCTTGCTGATTTTAAAAAACCAGCTGTCGCTCGTAGAAGACTTTGTTTGCCAGATTGCGCTAAAAGTTGTTCCGGACTCTGGAATTTCTTTAGGCTCGACGGGGGCTGTCTCGACCCCCTCCTCCAAAGTCGCCTCATTCACTTCCGCCCTCTCCTCCTCGTCGTCGTCATCCATTTTTGTCTGCTTCGAAGCCGGAGGGCTGAACGCCTCATCTTCGCTTTCATCGTCGGAATCGTCTTGTTTCAACATCACGTGTTTGACCACTGACCAGTCGTTGGCTGTTAACGCGGCGGCTAACAGCAGGCAACCGGAGGGATTCTCACCGTCTCTTTGATACATCCATAGCTCACCCGTCTCGTAAATGAAGACGTAGCCAAAAAATCCAGTTCGTCCGGACTCTTGGAAAAACCATTCTCTCTGAAGATCTCCTTTGGGCGGGGCCTGAAAGCGGCAGAGATACTTTATCTGCTTCTTGGGAGCCGACGGAGTCGTCGTTTCTTCATGGACAATCTTGACGACGGAGATTGGGGTTTCGCAAATGACCGGTGACCCCTCTCGCGGTTCAAAAGAAGATGGTTTCACCTGAAACTTATCCATGGTAAGTCTTTTTTTAAAAAAAAAGGAAAAATTTGTCGTTCTTTGACTACAGCCCGGTCCTACTACTATCATGTCCGATCGTGTTATCCTTTTAAACACAATCTTAACTTTACTCCGCCCATAGGGTGGGTCTGTGGTGGGTTTAGGGGGGTGTTTGGGGGACCCGTCAGTTTGACGAAAAGTCTGTCCAATGGCTGATGAGAAGGAGGCGGGATGTTGGTGGCTAGCGCGCTAGGCTTGAGGTATGACGGGCTGAAATACAAAATCCCTCGGCGCTACTTTAACATTTTTTCTCGCCGTAAGGTGAATGGGCCGCGCGCTCGTACGCTTTTCTTGTCAGGGCACTTATGAAAGTCTGTGAAAGACTAGCTAAACATATTTTTGGGGGTTTAAATTATTTATTTTATTTCTTTCTTCCAAAACAGTTTTCCTAAACTAACGCTTTTCTCATCAGGGCACTTATGAAAGTCTGTGAAAGACTAGCTAAACATCTTTTTGGGGGTTTAAATTATTTATTTTATTTCTTTCTTCCAAAACAGTTTTCCTCCACTTGAAAAGCAGGAGGGGGTGCGGGGGGTGGGGGGTGGGTGAGGGGGGATGTGGGGGGGGCGTTGGGGGGGGGGGTGGAGGGAGGGGGGGGTGTTGGAGGGGGAGGGGGTGGAGGGATGTGAGTGGGGGGGGGTGTGGAGGGGGGGGGGGGGGAATAAACATTTTTATAAACATTGCATTCTTTTATTTTACTTTATACCTACAACGTCATTTATCATTTTAATATCACATTTGCATGAATTAAATTATACTTCATTCATCTATCAAAATTATGATTTATTGTTATATTTACATATCATTTATGAATATATTTCATATCAAATTTATATTTATTATGCTTAATCTGTCAGTCAAATATTATGATTTATGGCTTTGGGGTCAAAGGTCACCTGTCAAAATGAGTTTGACGAAAGGTGTATTTTATTACTCTCTCATGTGACATGATGATGTCATCTATAATGTCAAGTGACATAATTATTTTATCTATGACATCGTGTGACATGATGATATCATCTATGACATCGTGTGACATGATGATATCATCTATGACATTGTTTTACATAATGATGTCATCTATGACGTCATATGACATGATGATGTCATATATGGCATCATGTTTCATGATGATGTCACCTATGATGCTATAAGACATGATGATGTCATCTATAACTTCATGTGACATGATGATGTCATCTCTGACATCATGTGACATAATAATGTCATCTTTGACATTTGATGAAATGATGATGTCACCTTTGACATCAGATTATATCTATGACATCATATGACATGATGTTTTCATCTATGACGCTATTTGACATGATGATGTCATCTATAACATAACTTGACATGATGATGTCATCTTTAACATGATTCGACAGGATGATGTCATCTATGATGCTATTTGACATAATGATGTCATCTATGACTTCAAGTGACATGATTATGTCATCTATGACATCATTTGAGATGATATTATCTATGACTTCATGTGACATGATGATGTCATCTATCACATCATTTGACATGATGTCGTCTATGATATCATTTGACTTGATTATGTCTTCTATAACTTCATGTGACATGATGATGTCATCTCTGACATCATATGACATGATGATGTAATCTCTGATGTCATGAGACATGATGATGTCATCTATGATGTCATGTGACATGATGATATCATCTATCACATGTGACATTATGATGTTGTCTATGATATCATTTGACTTGACGATGTCATCTATGACATCATTTGACATGATGATGTCTTCTATAACTTCATGTGACATGATAATGTCATCTCTGACATCATATGACATGATGATGTCATCTATGACATCATCTGACATAATGATGTTATCTTTGACATAATTTGACATGGTGGAATCTATGACATCATATGGCATAATGATGTCATCTTTAACATGATATGACATGATGATGTCATCTTTAACATGATATGACATGATGATGTCATCTATGACACACTTTGACATGACGATGTCATCTTTGACATCAGATGACATGATGATGTCATCTATGACATCATATGACATGATGATGTCATGTATGACATACGACAATGATGTCATCTTTGACATAATATGACATGGTGTCATATATGACTTCATATGACATAATAATGTCATCTTTAACATGATATGACATCATACGACAACGCTGTCATCTATGATGCTATTTGACATGATGATGTCATCTATGAAGCTTTTTGACATGATGATGTCATCTATGACATAATTTGACATGATGATGTCATCTTTGACATCATATGACATGATGATGTCATCTATGACATCATCTGACATAATGATGTCATCTTTGACATAATTTGACATGGTGGTATCTATGACATCATATGACATAATGATGTCATCTTTAACATGATATGACATGATGATGTCATCTTTAACATGATATGACATGATGATGTCATCTATGACACACTTTGACATGACGATGTCATCTTTGACATCAGATGACATGATGATATCATCTTTGACATTAGATGACATGATGATGTCATCTATGACATCATACGACATAATGATGTAATCTTTGACATAATATGACATGGTGTCATAAATGACATCATATGACATAATAATGTCATCTTTAACATGATATGACATCATACCACAACGATGTCATGTATGACATAATTTTACATGCTGATGTCATCTTTGACATCATATAACATAATGATGTTATCTATGACTTCAAATGACATGATGATGTCATCTATGACATCATTTGACATGATGGAATCATCTTTGACTCATATGACATGATCATCTCATCTATGAGGCTTTTTAACATGATAATGTCATCTATGACATAATTTGACATGATGATGTCATCTTTGACATCATATAACATAATGATGTTATCTATGACTTCAAATGACATGATGATGTCATCTATGACATCATTTGACATGATGGAATCATCTTTGACTCATATGACATGATCATGTCATCTATGAGGCTATTTGACATGATAATGTCATCTATGACATAATTTGACATGATGATGTCATCTTTGACATCATATGACATGATGATGTCATCTATGACATCATATGACATAATAATGTCATCTTTAACATGATATGACTTGATGATGTCATCTATGATGCTATTTGACATGATGATGTCATATTTGACATTAGATGACATGGTGATGTCATCTATGACATTATTTGACATGAAAATGTCATCTGTAACACAATTTGACATGATGATATCATCTATGACATCATATGACATGATGATGATGTCATCTATGACATCATATGACATGAAGATGTCATCTATGATGCTATTTGACATGATGATGTCATCTTTGACATCAGATGACATGATGATGTCATCTTTGATATAATTTGACATGATAAAGTCATCTTTGACATCATATGACATGATGATGTCATCTATGACACCATATGACATGTTGATGTCATCTTTGACATCAGATGACATGATGATGTCATATATGACATCATTTGACATGATGATGTCATCTTTGACATCAGATGACATGATGATGTCATATATAACATCATATTCCATAATAATGTAATCTTTAACATGATATGACATCATACGACAACGATGTCATCATGATGCTATTTGACATGATGATGTCATCTATGATGCTATTTGACATGATGATGTCATCTTTGACATCAGATGACATGATGCTGTCATCTATGACATAATTTGACATGATGAAGTCATCTATGATGCTATTTGACATGATGATGTCATCTTTGACATCAGATGACATGATGCTGTCATCTATGACATAATTTGACATGATGATGTCATCTTTGACATCATATGACATAATGATGTTATCTATGACTTCAAATGACATGATGATGTCATGTATGACATCATTTGACATGATGGAATAATCTTTGACTCATATGACATGATCATCTCATCTATGAGCCTATTTGACATGATAATGTCATCTATGACATAATTTAACATGATGATGTCATCTTTGACATCATATGACATGATGATGTCATCTATGACATCATATGACATAATAATGTCATCTTTAACATGATATGACTTGATGATGTCATCTATGATGGTATTTGACATGATGATGTCATCTTTGACATCAGATGACATGATGATGTCATCTATGACATAATTCGACATGATGATGTCATCTTTGACGTCATATGACATAATGATGTTATCTATGACTTCAAATGACATGATGATGTCATCTATGACATTATTTGACATGATGATGTCTTCTTTTACTCATATGACATGATCATGTCATCTATGAGGTTATTTGACATGATAATGTCATATATGAGAATTTTTGACATGATGATGTCATCTATGACATCATATGACATGATGATGTCATCTATGACATCATATGACATAATGATGTCATCTTTGACATAATTTGTCATGGTGTTATTTATGACATCTTATGACATAATGATTTCATCTTTAACATGATATGACATGAAGATGTCATCTATGATGCTATTTGACATGATGCTGTCATCTATGACATAATTTGACATGATGATGTCATCTTTGACATCATATGACATGATGATGATGTCATCTATGACATCATATGGCATGAAGATGTCATCTATGATGCTATTTGACATGATGATGTCATCTTTGACATCATATGACATGATGATGTCACCTATGACATCATATGACATGATGATGTCATCTATGACGCTATTTACTATTGATGATGTCATCTATGACATCATTTGACATGATGATGTCATCTTTGACATCAGATGACATGATGATGTCATATATAACATCATATTCCATAATAATGTAATCTTTAACATGTTATGACATCATACGACAACGATGTCATCATGATGCTATTTGTCATGATGATGTCATCTATTATGCTATTTGACATGATGATGTCATCTTTGACATCAGATGACATGATGCTGTCATCTATGACATAATTTGACATGATGATGTCATCTTTGACATCAGATGACATGTTGCTGTCATCTATGACATAATTTGACATGATGATGTCATCTTTGACATCATATTACATGATGATGTCATCTATGAGGCTATTTGACATGATGTCATCTTTGAAATCAGATGACATGATGATGTCATCTATGACATAATTTGACATGATGATGTCATCTTTGGCATCATATGACATGATGATGTCATCTGTGACACAATTTGACATGATAATGTCATCTTTGACATCAGATGACATGATGATATCATCTATGACATCATATGACATGATGATGATGTCATCTATGACATCATATGGCATTAAGATGTCATCTATGATGCTATTTGACATGATGATGTCATCTTTGACATCAGATGACATGATGATGTCATCTTTGATATAATTTGACATGTTAAAGTCATCTTTGACATCATATGACATGATGATGTCACCTATGACATCATATGACATGATGATGTCATCTATGACGCTATTTACTATTGATGATGTCATCTATGACATCATTTGACATGATGATGTCATCTTTGACATCAGATGACATGATGATGTCATATATAACATCATATTCCATAATAATGTAATCTTTAACATGATATGACATCATACGACAACGATGTCATCATGATGCTATTTGTCATGATGATGTCATCTATTATACTATTTGACATGATGATGTCATCTTTGACATCAGATGACATGATGCTGTCATCTATGACATAATTTGACATGATGAAGTCATCTATGATGCTATTTGACATGATGATGTCATCTTCGACATCAGATGACATGTTGCTGTCATCTATGACATAATTTGACATGATGATGTCATCTTTGACATCATATGACATGATGATGTCATCTATGAGGCTATTTGACATGATGTCATCTTTGAAATCAGATGACATGATGATATCATCTATGACATCATATGACATGATGATGATGTCATCTATGACATCATATGACATGATAATGTCATCAATGACCTAATTTGAAATGATGATGTCATCTTTGACATCATACGACATAATGATGTCGTCTTTGACATAATATGACATGGTGTCATATATGACATCATATAACATAATAATGTCATCTTTAACATGATATGACATAATGATGTCATCTATGATGCTATTTGACATGATGATGTCATCTATGATGCTATTTGACATAATGATGTCATCTTTGACATCAGATGACATGATGATGTCATCTAGACATAATTTGACATGAAGATGTCATCTATGATGCTATTTGACATGATGATGTCATCTTTGACATCATATGACATGATAATGTCATCAATGACCTAATTTGAAATGATGATGTCATCTTTGACATCAGACGACATGATGATGTCATCTATGACATCATATGACATGATGATGTCATCTTTGACATCATATGACATGATGATGTCATCTATGAGGCTATTTGACATGATGTCATCTTTGAAATCAGATGACATGATGATATCATCTATGACATCATATGACATGATGATGATGTCATCTATGACATCATATGACATGATAATGTCATCAATCACCTAATTTGAAATGATGATGTCATCTTTGACATCAGACGACATGATGATGTCATCTATGACATCATATGACATGATGATGCCATCTATTGCATTATACGACATATTGATGTCGTCTTTGACATAATATGACATGGTGTCATATATGACATCATATAACATAATAATGTCATCTTTAACATGATATGACATGATGATGTCATCTTTGACATCATATGACATGATGATGTCATCTATGACATCAAATAACATTATGATGTCATCTATGACGCTATTTACCATTGATGATGTCATCTATGACATAATTTTACATGATGATGTCATCTTTGACATCAGATGACATGATGATGTCATATATGACATCATATGACATAATAATGTCATCTTTAACACAATATGACATCATACGACAATGATGTCATCTATGATGCAATTTGACATGATTATGTCATCTTTGACATCGGATGACATGATGCTGTCATCTATGACATAATTTGACATGATGGAATCATCTTTGACTCATATGACATGATCATGTCATCTATGAGGCTATTTGACATGATTATGTCATCTATGACATAATTTGACATGATGATGTCATCTTTGACATCATATGACATAATGATGTTACCTATGACTTCAAATGACATGATGATGTCATCTATGACATCATTTGACATGATGGAATCATCTTTGACTCATATGACATGATCATGTCATCTATGAGGCTATTTGACTTGATGATGTCATCTATGACATAATTTGACATGATGATGTCATCTTTGACATCATATGACATGATGATGATTTCATCTATGACATCATATGACATGATGATGTCATCTATGAGGCTATTTGACATGATAATGTCATATATGAGGCTTTTTGACATGATGATGTCATCTATGACATCATATGACATAATAATGTCATCTTTGACATAATTTGTCATGGTGTTATTTATGACATCTTATGACATAATGATTTCATCTTTAACATGATATGACATGAAGATGTCATCTATGATGCTATTTGACATGATGATGTCATCTTTGACATCATATGACATGATGATGTCATCTATGACATCATATGACATAATAATGTCATGTTTGACATAATATGATATGGTGTCATCTATGACATCATATGACATAATAATGTCATCTTTAACATGATATGGCTTGATGATGTCATCTATGATGCTATTTGACATGATGATGTCATCTTTGATATCAGATGACATGATGATGTCATCTATGACATCATATGACAAGATGATGTCATCTTTGACATCAGATGACATGATGATGTCATCTATGACATAATTTGACATGATGATGTCATCTTTGACATCATATGACATAATGATGTTATCTATGACTTCAAATGACATGATGATGTCATCTATGACATCATATGACACGATGATGTCATCTATGAGGCTATTTGACATGATAATGTCATCAATGACATAATTTGAAATGATGATGTCATCTTTTACATTAGATGACATGATGATGTCATCTATGACATCATATGACATGATGATGTCATCTATTACATCATACGACATAATGATGTCATCTTTGACATAATATAACATGGTGTCATATATGACATGATATGACATAATAATGTCATCTTAAACATGATATGAGATGATGATGTCATCTATCACGCTATTTACCATTGATGATGTCATCTATGACATAATTTGACATGATGATGTCATCTTTGACATCAGATGACATGATGATGTCATATATGACATCATATGACATAATAATGTCATCTTTAACACAATATGACATCATACGACAATGATGTCATCTATGATGCAATTTGACATGATGATGTCATCTTTGACATCATATGACATAATGATGTTATCTATGACTTCAAATGACATGATGATGTCATCTATGACATCATTTGACATGATGGAATCATCTTTGACTCATATGACATGATCATGTCATCTATGAGGCTATTTGACTTGATGATGTCATCTATGACATAATTTGACATGATGATGTCATCTTTGACATCAGATGACATGATGATGTCATATATGATATCATATGACATAATAATGTAATCTTTAACACAATATGACATCATACGACAATGATGTCATCTATGATGCAATTTGACATGATGATGTCATCTTTGACATCATATGACATAATGATGTTATCTATGACTTCAAATGACATGATGATGTCATCTATGACATCATTTGACATGATGGAATCATCTTTGACTTATATGAAATGATCATGTCATCTATGAGGCTATTTGACTTGATGATATCATCTATGACATAATTTGACATGATGATGTCATCTTTGACATCATATGACATGATGATGATTTCATCTATGACATCATATGACATGATGATGTCATCTATGAGGCTATTTGACATGATAATGTCATATATGAGGCTTTTTGACATTATGTCATCTATGACATCATATGACATAATAATGTCATCTTTGACATAATTTGTCATGGTGTTATTTATGACATCTTATGACATAATGATTTCATCTTTAACATGATATGACATGAAGATGTCATCTATGATGCTATTTGACATGATGATGTCATCTTTGACATCATATGACATGATGATGTCATCTATGACATCATATGACATAATAATGTCATGTTTGACATAATATGATATGGTGTCATCTATGACATCATATGACATAATAATGTCATCTTTAACATGATATGGCTTGATGATGTCATCTATGATGCTATTTGACATGATGATGTCATCTTTGATATCAGATGACATGTTGATGTCATCTATGACATCATATGACATGATGATGTCATCTTTGACATCAGATGACATGATGATGTCATCTATGACATAATTTGACATGATGATGTCATCTTTGACATCATATGACATAATGATGTTATCTATGACTTCAGATGACATGATGATGTCATCTATGACATCATATGACACGATGATGTCATCTATGAGGCTACTTGACATGATAATGTCATCAATGACATAATTTGAAATGATGATGTCATCTTTTACATTAGATGACATGATGATGTCATCTATGACATCATATGACATGATGATGTCATCTATTACATCATACGACATAATGATGTCATCTTTGACATAATATAACATGGTGTCATATATGACATGATATGACATAATAATGTCATCTTTAACATGATATGAGATGATGATGTCATCTATGACGCTATTTACCATTGATGATGTCATCTATGACATAATTTGACATGATGATGTCATATTTGACATCATATGACATGATGATGTCATCTATGACATCATATGACATGATGATGTCATCTGTGACGCTATTTACCATTGATGATGTCATCTATGACATAATTTGACATGATGATGTCATCTTTGACATCAGATGACATGATGATGTCATATATGACATCATATGACATTATAATGTCATCTTTAACATGATATGACATCATACGACAATGATGTCATCTATGATGCTATTTGAAATGATAATGTCATCTATGATGCTATTTGACATGATGATGTCATCTTTGACATCAGATGACATGATGATATCATCTTTGACATCATATGACATGATGATGATGTCATCTATGACATCATATTACATGAAGATGTCATCTATGATGCTATTTGACATGATGATGTCATCTTTGACATTAGATGACATGATGATGTCATCTATGATATAATTTGACATGATAATGTCATCTTTGACATCATATGACATGATAATGTATTCTATGACATCATCTGACATGATAATGTCATCTATGACATAATTTGACATGATGATGTAATCTATGATGTCATGAGACATGATATCGACCTCTATGATGCAATGTGAAATAATGCTATCATCTATGACATCATGTGACATGATGATGTCATCTATGACATCATATGACATGATGATGTCATCTATGACATCATATGACATAATGATGTCATCTTTAACATGATGTGACATGATGATGTCATCTATGACATCATATGACATAATGATGTTATCTATGACTTTAAATGACATGATGATGTCATGTATGACATCATTTGACATGATGATGTCATCTTTGACATCAGATGACATAATGATATCATCTATGACGTCATGTAACATGATGATGTCATCTATGACTTCATGTGACATGATAATGTCATCTATGACTTCAGGTGATATGTTGATGTCATCTATCTTATCATGTGACATCATTTTCTCATCTATGACATCTTGTGACATAATGATATCATCTACAACATCATTTCACATGATGATGTCATCTATGACAACATGTAACATAATGAAGTCTTCTATGTCATCATGTGACATCATTTTTTCATCTATGAATTCATGTGACATGATGATGTCATCTATGTCATCATGTGACATCCATTTTTCATATATGACTTCATGTGACATGATGTCATTTATGACGCCATGTGACGTGATGATGTCATCTGTGACATCACGTTACATGATGATATCATCTATGACGCTATATGACATTATAATGAAATCTATGACATCATCTGACATGATAATGCCATCTATGACATAATTTGACATGATGATGTAATCTATGATCTCATGAGACATGACGATGACCTCTATGATGCAATGTGAAATGATGCTATCATCTATGACATCATGTGACATGATGATGTCATCTATGAAGCTATTTGACATGATGATGTCATCTTTGACATCAGATGAAATGATGATATCATCTATGACATCAGATGACATGATGATGTCATCTATGACATCATATGACATGATGATGTCATCTATCACATCATACGACATAATTGATGTCATCTTTGACATAATATGACATGGTGTCATCTATGACATCATATGACATAATGATGTCATCTTTAACATGATATGACATGATGATATCATCTATGACATCATATGACATAATCATGTCATCTATGACGTCAAATGACATGATGATGTCATCTTTGACATCATTTGACATGATGATGTCATCTTTGACATCCTATGACATGATCATGTCATCTATGAGGATATTTGACATGATAATGTCATCTATGATATAATTTGACATGATGATGTCATCTTTGACATCAGATGACATAATGATATCATCTATGACTTCAGGTGATATGTTGATGTCATCTATCTTATCATGTGACATCATTTTTTCATCTATGAATTCATGTGACATGATGATGTCATCTATGTCATCATGTGACATCCATTTTTCATATATGACTTCATTCGACATGATGTCATTTATGACGCCATGTGACGTGATGATGTCATCTGTGACATCACGTTACATGATAATATCATCTATGACGCTATATGACATTATAATGTAATCTATGACATCATCTGACATGATAATGTCGTCTATGACATAATTTGACATGATGATGTAATCTATGATGTCATGAGACATGACGGTGACCTCTATGATGCAATGTGAAATGATGCTATGATCTATGACATCATGTGACATGATGATGTCATCTATAACGTCATGTGACATGATAATGTTATGTATGACATCACGTTACATGAAAATGTTATGTATGACATCACGTTACATGAAGACATCATCTATGACGCTATATGACATGATGATGAAATCTTTGACATCATATTACATCATGTTGTCATCTAAGACATCATATGACATGATGATGTCAAATATGACATCATGTGACATGATGATGTCATCTTTGACTTCATGTGACATGATGATATCATGTATGACAATATATGACATGATGTCATCTATGACGTCATGTGAAATTATCCTATCATCTGTGACATCATGTGACATGATGATGTCAAATATGACATCATGTGACATGATGAAGTCATCTTTGACTTCATGTGACATGATGATGTCATTTATGACGTCATATGACATGATGATGTCATATATGACTTCATGTGAAATGATGATGTCATCTATGACTTCATGTGACATGATGATATAATCTATGACAATATATGACATTATGATGTCATCTATGACATCATGTGAAATGATGCTATCATCTGTGACATCATGTGACATGATGATGTCAAATATGTCATCATGTGACATGATGAAGTCATCTTTGACTTCATGTGACATGATGATGTAATTTATGACGTCATATGACATGATGATGTCATATATGACTTCATGTGAAATGATGATGTCATCTATGACTTCATGTGACATGATGATGTCATCTATGACATCAAATGACATGATGATGTTATCTATGACATCATGTGAAATGATGCTATCATCTGTGACATCATGTGACATGATGATGTCATCTGTGACTTCAGGTGACATGAAGTCATCTATCTCATCATGTGACATCATTTTCTCATCTATGACATCTTGTGACATGATGATGTCATCTACGACATCATTTGACATGATGATGTCATCTATGATATCATGTGACATAATAAAGTCTTCTATATCATAATGTGACATCATTTTTTCATCTATGATGCCATGTGACGTGATGATGTCATCTGTGACATCACGTTACATGATGATATCAACTATGATGCTATATGACATGATAATGTCATCTATGACATCATTTGACATGATGATGTAATATATGATTTCAGGAGATATGACGATGATCTTTATGATACAATGTGAAATGATGCTATCACCTATGACATCGTATGACATGATGATGTCATCTATGACGCCATGTGACATGATAATGTTATGTATGACATCACGTTACATGATGAAATCA
This sequence comes from Oryzias celebensis, assembly GCA_014656515.1. Lineage (NCBI taxonomy): Eukaryota > Metazoa > Chordata > Actinopteri > Beloniformes > Adrianichthyidae > Oryzias > Oryzias celebensis. The sequence continues at coordinate 28,416 of BNCR01000057.1, forward strand.
TCTATGACACTATATGACATGATGATGTAATCTATGACATCATGTTACATTATGTTGTCTCCTAAGACGTCATATGACATAATGATGTCAAATATGACATCATGTGACATGATGAAGTCATCTTTGACTTTATGTGACATGATGATGTCATTTATGACGTCATATGTTATGATGATGTCATTTATGACATCATATGTTATGATAATGTCATCTATGACATAATTTGACATGATGATGTAATCTATGATGTCATGAGACATGACGATGACCTCTATGATGCAATGTGTAATGATGCTATCATCTCAGATATCATGTGACATGATGATGTCATCTTTGACATCAGATGAAATGATGATATCATCTATGACATCAGATGACATGATGATGTCATCTATGACATCATATGACATGATGATGTCATCTATCACATCATACGACATAATTGATGTCATCTTTGACATAATATGACATGGTGTCATCTATGACATCATATGACATAATGATGTCATCTTTAACATGATATGACATGATGATATCATCTATGACATCATATGACATAATCATGTCATCTATGACGTCAAATGACATGATGATGTCATCTTTGACATCATTTGACATGATGATGTCATCTTTGACATCCTATGACATGATCATGTCATCTATGAGGATATTTGACATGATAATGTCATCTATGACATAATTTGACATGATGATGTCATCTTTGACATCAGATGACATAATGATATCATCTATGACTTCAGGTGATATGTTGATGTCATCTATCTTATCATGTGACATCATTTTTTCATCTATGAATTCATGTGACATGATGATGTCATCTATGTCATCATTTGACATCCATTTTTCATATATGACTTCATGTGACATGATGTCATTTATGACGCCATGTGACGTGATGATGTCATCTGTGACATCACGTTACATGATAATATCATCTATGACGCTATATGACATTATAATGTAATCTATGACATCATCTGACATGATAATGTCGTCTATGACATAATTTGACATGATGATGTAATCTATGATGTCATGAGACATGACGGTGACCTCTATGATGCAATGTGAAATGATGCTATGATCTATGACATCATGTGACATGATGATGTCATCTATAACGTCATGTGACATGATAATGTTATGTATGACATCACGTTACATGAAGACATCATCTATGACGCTATATGACATGATGATGAAATCTTTGACATCATATTACATCATGTTGTCATCTAAGACGTCATATGACATGATGATGTCAAATATGACATCATGTGATATGATGATGTCATCTTTGACTTCATGTGACATGATGATATCATCTATGACAATATATGACATGATGTCATCTATGACGTCATGTGAAATTATCCTATCATCTGTGACATCATGTGACATGATGATGTCAAATATGACATCATGTGACATGATGAAGTCATCTTTAACTTTATGTGACATGATGATGTCATTTATGACGTCATATGTTATGATGATGTCATTTATGACATCATATGTTATGATGATGTCATCTATGTCTTCATGTGACATGATGATATAATCTGTGACAATATATGACTTTATGATGTCATCTATGACAACATTTGACATGATAATGTCATCTATGACTTCATGTGACATGATGATGTCATCTATGACATCAAATGAAATGATGATGTTATGTATGACATCATGTGAAATGATGCTATCATCTGTGACATCATGTGACATGATGATGTCATATATGACGTCATGTGATATGATAATGTTATATATGACATCACGTTACTTGATGAAATCATCTGTGACATCACGTGACAAGATGATGTCATCTATGACGTCATGTGACATGATAATGTTTTATATGACATCACGTTACATGATGAAATCATCTATGACGCTATATGACACGATGATGTGATCTATTACATCATGTTACATAATGTTGTCATCTATGACGTCATATGACATGATGATTTCAAATATGACATCATGTGACATGATGCTGTCATCTATGACATAATTTGACATGATGATGTCATCTTTGACATCAGATGACATGTTGCTGTCATCTATGACATAATTTGACATGATGATGTCATCTTTGACATCATATTACATGATGATGTCATCTATGAGGCTATTTGACATGATGTCATCTTTGAAATCAGATGACATGATGATGTCATCTATGACATAATTTGACATGATGATGTCATCTTTGGCATCATATGACATGATGATGTCATCTGTGACACAATTTGACATGATAATGTCATCTTTGACATCAGATGACATGATGATATCATCTATGACATCATATGACATGATGATGATGTCATCTATGACATCATATGGCATTAAGATGTCATCTATGATGCTATTTGACATGATGATGTCATCTTTGACATCAGATGACATGATGATGTCATCTTTGATATAATTTGACATGTTAAAGTCATCTTTGACATCATATGACATGATGATGTCACCTATGACATCATATGACATGATGATGTCATCTATGACGCTATTTACTATTGATGATGTCATCTATGACATCATTTGACATGATGATGTCATCTTTGACATCAGATGACATGATGATGTCATATATAACATCATATTCCATAATAATGTAATCTTTAACATGATATGACATCATACGACAACGATGTCATCATGATGCTATTTGTCATGATGATGTCATCTATTATACTATTTGACATGATGATGTCATCTTTGACATCAGATGACATGATGCTGTCATCTATGACATAATTTGACATGATGAAGTCATCTATGATGCTATTTGACATGATGATGTCATCTTCGACATCAGATGACATGTTGCTGTCATCTATGACATAATTTGACATGATGATGTCATCTTTGACATCATATGACATGATGATGTCATCTATGAGGCTATTTGACATGATGTCATCTTTGAAATCAGATGACATGATGATATCATCTATGACATCATATGACATGATGATGATGTCATCTATGACATCATATGACATGATAATGTCATCAATGACCTAATTTGAAATGATGATGTCATCTTTGACATCATACGACATAATGATGTCGTCTTTGACATAATATGACATGGTGTCATATATGACATCATATAACATAATAATGTCATCTTTAACATGATATGACATGATGATGTCATCTAGACATAATTTGACATGAAGATGTCATCTATGATGCTATTTGACATGATGATGTCATCTTTGACATCATATGACATGATAATGTCATCAATGACCTAATTTGAAATGATGATGTCATCTTTGACATCAGACGACATGATGATGTCATCTATGACATCATATGACATGATGATGTCATCTTTGACATCATATGACATGATGATGTCATCTATGAGGCTATTTGACATGATGTCATCTTTGAAATCAGATGACATGATGATATCATCTATGACATCATATGACATGATGATGATGTCATCTATGACATCATATGACATGATAATGTCATCAATCACCTAATTTGAAATGATGATGTCATCTTTGACATCAGACGACATGATGATGTCATCTATGACATCATATGACATGATGATGCCATCTATTGCATTATACGACATATTGATGTCGTCTTTGACATAATATGACATGGTGTCATATATGACATCATATAACATAATAATGTCATCTTTAACATGATATGACATGATGATGTCATGTAGACATAATTTGACATGATGATGTCATCTTTGACATCATATGACATGATGATGTCATCTATGACATCAAATAACATTATGATGTCATCTATGACGCTATTTACCATTGATGATGTCATCTATGACATAATTTTACATGATGATGTCATCTTTGACATCAGATGACATGATGATGTCATATATGACATCATATGACATAATAATGTCATCTTTAACACAATATGACATCATACGACAATGATGTCATCTATGATGCAATTTGACATGATTATGTCATCTTTGACATCGGATGACATGATGCTGTCATCTATGACATAATTTGACATGATGGAATCATCTTTGACTCATATGACATGATCATGTCATCTATGAGGCTATTTGACATGATTATGTCATCTATGACATAATTTGACATGATGATGTCATCTTTGACATCATATGACATAATGATGTTACCTATGACTTCAAATGACATGATGATGTCATCTATGACATCATTTGACATGATGGAATCATCTTTGACTCATATGACATGATCATGTCATCTATGAGGCTATTTGACTTGATGATGTCATCTATGACATAATTTGACATGATGATGTCATCTTTGACATCATATGACATGATGATGATTTCATCTGACATCATATGACATGATGATGTCATCTATGAGGCTATTTGACATGATAATGTCATATATGAGGCTTTTTGACATGATGATGTCATCTATGACATCATATGACATAATAATGTCATCTTTGACATAATTTGTCATGGTGTTATTTATGACATCTTATGACATAATGATTTCATCTTTAACATGATATGACATGAAGATGTCATCTATGATGCTATTTGACATGATGATGTCATCTTTGACATCATATGACATGATAATGTCATCTATGACATCATATGACATAATAATGTCATGTTTGACATCATGTGACATGATGTCATCTATCTCATCATGTGACATTATTTTCTCATCTATGACATCTTGTGACATGATGATGTCATCTATGACGTCATGTGACATGATGCTGTCATATATGACATCATGTGACATCAGTTTGTCATCTATGAAATCTTGGGAAATGATGATGTAATCTATGACGTCATGTGACATGATGTCGTCATCTATGACATCATTACACATAATGATGTCATCTATGACGTCATATAACATGATGTCATATATGACTTCATGTGACATGATGATGTCATCTATGACGTCATGTGAAATGATGATATCATCTATGACATCATGTTATATAATGATGTCATCTATGACGTCATATGAAATGATGTCATCTATGTCATCATGTGACATGATGATGTCATCTATAACATCAAATGACATGATGATGTCAACTATGACATTGTGTGACATGATGATGTCATCTATGACATCACGTGACATGATGATGTCATCTATGACGTCATGTGAAATGATGATATCATCTATGACATCATGCTATATAATGATGTCATCTATGACGTCATATGACATGATGATGTCATATATGACATCATGTGACATTATGATATCATCTTGATGCTATATGACATGATGATGTCATCTATGACTTTGTGTGACATGATGATGTTATCTATGACATCACATGACATGATGATGTCATATATGAAATCATGTTAGATGATGATAACATCTATAAAGCTATATGACATCGTTTTTTAATCTATGACGTCATCTGTCATGATGATGTCAACTATGACATTGTCTAACATGATGATGTCATCTAAGACTTCACGTGACATGATGATGTCATCTATGACGTCATGTGAAATGATGATATCATCTATGACATCATGTTACATAATGATGTCATCTATGACGTCATATTTCATGATGATGTCATATATGACTTCTTGTGACATGATGATGTCATCTATGACGTCATGTGACATGATGATGTCATCTATGACATTATGTGATATAATGATGTCATCTATCATGTTATGTGACATGTTGTCATATATGACTTCAAGTGACATCATGATGTCATCTATGACATCAAATGACAAGATGATGTCAACTATGAGGCTATTTGACTTGATGATGTCATCTATGACATAATTTGACATGATGATGTCATCTTTGACATCATATGACATGATGATGATTTCATCTATGACATCATATGACATGATGATGTCATCTATGACATCACATTACATGATGATATCATCTATGATGCTATATGACATGATGATGTAATCTATGATGTCATCTGACGTGATGATGTCATTTGTGACATATTGTTACATAATGATGTAATCTATAACGTCATATGACATGATGAGGTCATATATGACTTCATGTGACATGATGATGTCATCTATGACTTCAGGTGATATATTCATGTCATCTGTCTCATCATGTGACATCATGATGTAATCTATGACATCATGTGACATGATAATGTCATCTACGACATCATTTGACATGATGATGTCATCTCTGACATCATGTGACATCATGAAGTCTTCTATGTCATCATGTGACATCATTTTTTCATCTATGACATCATGTTACATGATGATATCATCTATGACGCTATATGACATGATGTAATCTATGACGTCATCTGACATGATGATGTCATCTATGACGTCATTTGATATATTCATGTCATCTATGACTTCATGTGACCTGTTGATGTCGTCTTTGACATCATATGACCTGATGATGTCATCTATAACGTCATGTGACATGATGATGTTATCTATAACATCATGTTATATAGTGATGTCATATATGTCATCATGTGACATCAGGTTGTCATCTATGACATCTTGTGATATGATGATGTAATCTAGGACGTCATGTGACATGATGTTGTCATCTATGACATCATGTGACATAATTATGTCATCTATGACGTCATATGACATGATGATGTCATCTTTGACTTCATGTGACATAATGATGTCATCTACGACATTATCTTACATAATGATGTCATCTATGACATTATGTGACATGATGATGTCACATGATGATGATATATGATAATATGATATATGATGATATATGATATCACAAATCATATATGACGTCATATGATATGATTTCTACATCATATGAGGTCTCCGAAGGCAGCACCCCTGACACATTTGTCCTGATGCAGATCTCCTAAAGTGCGTCTCTTGAGGTAGGTCCCCTGACACAAGTGTTATAAGTTGGCCATCCTGACGCAGGTGTCATAAAGTGAGCCTCCTGACGCAGGTCTCTTGATGCAGGTTTCCTAATGTGGATTCCACTGAGGCAGGTCTCTTTTCAAAGGTCTCCTAAGGATGCTCCCCTAACACAGCTCTCCTGATGGCTAACTCCTAAAGTGCATCTCCTAAGGTAGGTCCCCTTAGCAGGTGTAATAAGGTGGGCCTCCCGACGCAGCTTCCCTGACGTAGGCCTCCTGAGGTCGATCTCCTGAAGTACCTCTTCTGAGGTAGGTCCCCTGATGCTGGTGTTATAAGGCGGGCCTCCTGATGCAGGTGTCGTATAGTGGGCCTCCTGACGCAGGTCCACTGACGCAGGCCGCCTGATGCAGTTTTCCTAAGGTGGATTCCACTAACGCAGGTGTCATAACGTCGGCCTCCTGACGCAGGTCCCCTGACGCATGCCTCCTGATGCAGGTTTCCTAAGGTGGATTCCACTGATGCAGGTTTCATAAAGTGGGCCTCCTGATGCAGCTCCCTTGACACAGTTCTCCTGACAGGGGATTTCCTAAAGTGCATCTACTGAGGTAGGTCCCCTGACGCAGGTGATATAAGGTAGGCCTCCTGACGCAGGTCCCTTGACGGAGGTGTTATTAGGTGGGTCTCCTGACGCAGGTGTCATAAAGTGGGCCTTCTGATGAAGTTGTCATATAGTGGGCCTCCTGACGCAGGTCTCTTGATGCAGGTTTCCCAATGTGGATTCCACTGACGCAGATCTCCTTTCACAGGACTACTAAAGCAGCTCCCCTGACTGAGGTCTTCTGAACCAGATCTCCTTAACTGCGTCTCCTGAAGTAGCTCCCCTGACGTAGGTGTCATAAAGTGTGCTTCTGACGCAGCTCCCCTGACACATGTCTCCTGTTGCAGATCTCCTAAAGTGCGTCCCTGAGGTAGGTCCCCTGACATAGTTGTCATAACGTGGGCCTCCTGACGGAGGTCTCCTTTCGCAGGTCTGCTAAAGCAACTTCCCTGACACAGGTTTCCTGATATAGATCACCTAAAGTGCGTCTCCTGAAGTAGATCCCCTGACGCAGGTGTCATTCTGTAAGCAACCTGACTCCTGATGTAGGTTTCCTGAAGTGGATGCCTCTGACGCAGGTGTCATAAAGTGGGCCTCCTGATGCAGCTCCCCTGACACAGGTCTCCTGATGCAGATCTCCCAAAGGGCGTGTCATGAAATAGGTCCCCTGACTAAGGTGTTATAAGGTGGGTCTCCTGACGCAGGTTTCCTGAAGTGGATTCCACTGACGCATATGTCCTTTCACAGGTCTCCTAAGACAGCTCCCCTGACACATTTCTTCTGACGGAGATCTCCTAAAGTGCGTTTCCTAAGGTAGGTCCCCTGACAAAGGTGATATAAGGTAGGCCTCCTGACGCAGGTCCCTTGACGCAGGTGTTATTAGGTGGGTCTCCTGATGCAGGGGTCATAAAGTGGGCCTTCAGACGCAGGTGTCACAAAGTAGAGCTACTGACGCGGGTCCCCTGACGCAGGTCTCCTGATGCAGGTTTCCTAATGTGGATTCCATTGATGCATATCTACAGGACTCCTAAAGCAGCTCCCCTTACTAAGGTATTCTGACGCAGATCTCCTGAAGTGCGTCTGCTAAAGTACATCCCCTGACGTAGGTGTCATAAAGTGTGCTTCTGACGCAGCTTCCAAGATAGACATGTCTCCTGATGCAGATCTCCTGAGGTAGGTTCCCTGATGCAGGTGTCAAAAAGTGGGCCTCCTGACGCAGGTGTCATAAAGTGAGCCTCCTGACACAGGTCCCCTGAAGCAGGTCTCCGGATGCATGTTTCCCAAAGCTGATTCGACTGCCTCAGTTGTCCTTTCACAGGTCTCCTAAGGCAGTTCCCCTGACACAGCTGTGCTGACGGAGATCTCCTAAATTGTATCCCCTGTGTTTGGACCCCTGACACAGGTGTTATAAGGTGGGCCTCCTGACGCAGGTGTCATCAAGTGGGCCTCCTTATGTAGGTGTCCTGATGCAGGTATCCCAAAGTTGATTACACTGACGCAGGTCTCTTTTCACAGGTCTCCTAAGGCAGCCCCCCTGACAGCTCTCCCCTTATATAGAACTCCTAAAGTGCGTCTTCTGAAGTAGATCCCCTGATGCAGGTGTCATAAAGTGGGCCTCCTGATGCAGGTCCCCTGACGCAGGTCTCTTGACGCAGGTTTCCTAAAGTGGATTCCACTGACGCATGTGTCCTTTCACAGGTCTCCTAAGGCAGCTCCCGTAACTCAGGTCTCCTGACGCAGATCTCTTTAAAGTGATGCAGGTGATTAAAGTGATGCAGGTGACACAAACTGGGACTCCTGACGCAGGTCCCCTGACGCAGGTGTCATTAAGTGGGCCTCCTAACGCAGGTACCCTGACGCAGGTCTCCTCTTTCAGGTTATATAAAGTGAATTCCACTGACGCAGGTCTTCTTTCACAGGTCTCCTAAGTCAGCTCCCCTGACTCATGTTTTCTGACGCAGATTTCCGAAAGTGCGTCTCCTGAAGTAGGTCCCCTGACGCAGGTCTCATAAAGTGGACCTCCTGACGCAGGTCCCCTGATACAGGTCTACTGATGAATGTTTCCTAATGTGGATTCCACTGATGCAGATCTCATTTTACAGGAATCCTAAAGCAGCTCCCCTGACACAAATCTCCTGATGTAAATCTCCTAAAGTGCATCTCCAGAAGTAGGTCCCCTGACACAGGTGTTATAAAGTGGGCCTCCTGATGCAGGTCTCATAAAGTGGGTCTCCTGACGCAGATCCCCTTGACGTAGCTTCTCTTTTCACTGGTATCCTAAGGCAGATCCCCTGACTCAGGTCTTCTGAAGCAGATATCCTAAAGTGGGTCTCCTGACGCAGGTCTTCTAACGCAGGTTTCCTAAGGTGGATTCCACTGTGGCAGGTCTTCTTTCACAGGTCTCCTATGGCAACTCCCCTGACACAGCTCTCCTGACCGAGATCTCCTAAGGTGCGTCTCCTAAGGTAGGTCCCCTGACACAGGTCTCATAAAGTGGGCCTCCTGACACACGTCCCCTGACGCCGGTCTCCTGATGCAGGTTTCCATAAGCTGATTCCACTGCCTCAGTTTTCTTTTCACAGGTCTCCTAAGGCAGTTCCCCTGACACAGGTCTCGTGACTGAGATCTCCTGAACTGCGTCTCCTAAGGTAGGTCCCCTGACGCAGGTCTCCTGATACAGGTGTCATTAATTGGGCCTCCAGACACAGGTCCCCTGATGCAGGTCTCGTGATGCAGGTGTCATTAAGTGGGCCTGCTGATGCAGGTCTCCTGAATGTAGGTCTCCTGACGCAGGTGCCATAATGTAGTTTTCTTGATGCATGTCTCCTTTCACAGGTCTCCTAAAGCAGCTCCCGTGACACAGGTTTCCTGATGTAGATCTTCTAAAGTGCGTCTTATGAAGTAGGTCTCCTGATGCAAGTCTCCTGATATCGATCTACTAAAGTGCGTGTCCTGAAGTAGGTCCTCTGACGCAGTTGTCATAAAGTGGGCCTCCTGACGCAGGTCCCCTGAAGCAGGTCTCCTGATGCAGGTTTCCTAAAGTGGATTCCACTGACGCAGGTCTCCTTTCAATGGTCTCCTAACGCAGCTCCCCTGACAAAGCTCTCCTGAAGGAGATCTCTTTAAAGTGCGTCTCCTAAGTTAGGTCCCCTGACTCAGGTGTCATATAGTTGGCCTCCTGACACAGGTCCCCTGATGCAAGTCTACTGATGAATTTTTCCTAATGCGGAATCCACTGACGCAGGTCTCCTTTCACAAGTCTCCAAAGGCAGCTCCCCTGACACAGGTCTCCTGATATAGATCTACTAAAGTGCGTCTCCTGAAGTAGGTCCCCTGACGCAGGTGTCATTAAGTGGGCCTCCTTACTAAGGTCTCCTGAAGCAGGTCTCCTGATATCGATCTACTAAAGTGCGTCTCCTGAAGTAGGTCCCCTGACGCAGGTCTCATTAAGTGGGCCTCCTGACTCAGGTCTCCTGAAGCAGGTCTCCTGATGTAGGTTTCCTAAAGCGGATTCCACTGATGCATGTCTCCTTTCACAAGTCTCCTAACGCAGCTCCCCTGACAAATCTCTCCTGAAGGAGCTCTCTTAAAGTGCGTCTCCTAAGTTAGGTCCCCTGACGCTGGTGTCATAAAGTGGGCCTCCTGACGCAGGTCCCCTGATGCAGGTCTCCTAATGCAGGTTTCCTAAAGTGGATTCCACTGACGCAGGTCTCCTTTTACAGGTCTCCTAACGCAGCTCCCTTGACAAATCTCTCCTGAAGGAGATCTCTTAAAGTGCGTCTTCTAGGTTAGGTCCACTGACGCAGGTGTCATAAAGTGGGCCTCCTGATGCAGGTCCCCTGATGCAGGTCTCCTAATGCAGGTTTCCTAAAGTGGATTCCACTGACGCAGGTCTCCTTTTACAGGTCTCCTAACGCAGCTCCCCTGACACAGGTTTCCTGATATAGATCTACTAAAGTGCGTCTCCTGAAGCAGGTCTCCTAATGCAGGTTTCCTAAAGTGGATTCCACTGACGCAGGTCTCCTTTCACAGGTCTCCTAAAGCAGCTCCCCTGACACAGGTTTCCTGATAAGGATCCCCTAAAGAGCGTCTCCTGAGGTAGGTCCCTGGACGGAAATGATTTAAGGTGAGCCTCCTGACGCAGGTCCCCTGACGCAGGCCTCCTTATGCAGCTTTCCTAAAGTGGATTCCACTAACGTAGGTGTCATAAAATGGGCCTCCTGACGCAGGTCTTCTGAAGTATGTCCTCTGACACAGGTGCCATAAAGTGGTTCTCCTGACGCAGGTCTCCTTTCACAGGTCTCCTAAAGCAGCTACCCTGACACAGGTTTCCTGATATAGATCTCCTAATGTGCGTCTCCTGAAGTAGGTCCCCTTACGCAGATGTCATTAAGTGGGCCTCCTGACTCAGGTCTCCTGAAGCAGGTCTACTGATGTAGGTTTACTAAAGTGGATTCCACTGAAGCAGGTCTCCTTTCACAAGTCTTCTAAGGCAGCTCCCCTGACAACGCTCATCTGACGGAGATCTCTTAAAGTGCCTCTCCTAAGGTAGGTCCCCTGATGCAGGTGTTATAAGGTGGGCCTCCTGACGCAGGTCTCCTTTCACAGGTCTCCTAAAGCAGCTACCCTGACACAGGTTTCTTGATATAGATCTCCTAATGTGCGTCTCCTGAAGTAGGTCCCCTGACGCAGGTGTCATTAAGTGGGCCTCCTCACGCAGGTCCCCTGATGCAGGTCTACTGATGCATGTTTCCTAATGTGGATTCCAGTGATGCAGATCTCCTTTCACAGCAATCCTAAAGAAGCTCCCCTGACACAGGTCTCCTGATATAGACCTACTAAAGTGCGTCTCCTGAAGCAGGTCCCCTGACGCAGGTCTCCTGATGCAGGTTTCTTAAAGTGGATTCCACTGAGGCAGGTCTCCTTTCACAGGTCTCCTCAGACAGCTCCCCTGACACAGATCTCCTGATATAGATCTACTAAAGTGCGTCTCCTGAAGTAGGTCCCTGACGCAGGTGTCATAAAGTGGGCCTCCTGATGCAGGTCCCCAGACGCAGGTCTCCCAATGCAGGTTTCCTAATGTGGATTCTTCTGACGCAGGTCCTCTTTCACAGGTCTCCTAAGGCAGCTCCCCTGACACAGGTCTCCATATATAGATCTCCTAAAGTGCTTCTCCTAAAAATGGTCCTCTGACGCAGGTGTCATAAAGTGGGCCTCCTGACGCAGGTCCCCTGACACAGGTCTACTGATGCATGTTTCGTAATGTTTATTCCGCTGATGTAGATCTCGTTTCACAGGACTCCTTAAGCAGCTCCCCTGACACAGGTCTCCTGATAAAGATCTCCTAAAGTGCATCTCCAGAAGTAGGTCCCCTGACGCAGGTGTCATAAAGTGGGCCTTGTGACGAAGGTCCCCTAAAGCAGGCCTCCTGATGCAGGTTTCCTAAAGTGGATTCCAATGACACAGGTCTCCTTTCACAGGTTTATTAGGTCAATTGCCCTAGCACAGCTCTCCAGACAGAGATCTCCTAAAGTAGATCTCCTAAGGTAGGTCCCCTTACGCAGGTTTTATACGGTGTGCCTCCTGATGCAGGTGTCATAAAGTGGGCCTCCTAACGCAGGTCCCCTGACACAGGTCTACTGATGCATGTTTCCTAATGTTTATTCCGCTGATGTAGATCTCCTTTCACAGGACTCCTTAACCAGCTCCCCTGACACAGGTCTCCTGATAAAGATCTCCTAAAGTGCATCTCCAGAAGTAGGTCCCCTGACGCAGGTGTCATAAAGTTGGCCTCCTGATGCAGGTGTCATAAAGTGGATTCCACGGACACAGGTCTCCTTTTACAGGTCTCCTAAAGCAGTTCCCCTGACACAGGTCTACTGATGCATGTTTCCTGATGTTTATTCCGCTGATGCAGTTCTCCTTTCACAGGACTCCTAAAACAGCTCCCCTTACACATGTCTCCTGACGCAGATCTCCAAAAGTGCATCTCCTGATGTAGATCCCCTGATGCAGGTGTCACATAGTGGGCCTCCTTACGCAGGTCCCCTGACACAGGTCTACTGATGTATGTTTCCTAATGTGGAGTCCGCTGATGCAGATCTCCCTACACAGGACTCATAAAGCAGCTCCCCTTCACAGATCTCCTGATCTAGATCTCCTAAAGTGGATCTCCTAAAGTAGGTACCCTGAAACAGGTGTCATAAAGTGGGCCTCCTGACGCAGGTCCCCTGACACAGATCTCTTGATGCAGGTTTCCTAATGTGGATTCTTCTGACGCAGGTCCTCTTTCACAGGTCTCCTAAGGCAGCTCCCCTAACACAGCTCTCCTGACGGAGATAACCTAAAGTGCGTCTCCTAAAAATGGTCCCCTGATGCAGGTGTCATAAAGTGGGCCTCCTTACGCAGGTCCCCTGACACAGGTCTACTGATGCATGTTTCCTAATGTTTATTCCGCTGACGCAGTTCTCCTTTCACAGGACTCCTAAAACAGCTCCCCTGACACATGTCTCCTGACGCAGATCTCCAAAAGTGCATCTCCTGATGTAGATCCCTTGACGCAGGTGTCACATAGTGGGCCTCCTTACGCAGGTCCCCTGACACAGGTCTACTGATGTATGTTTCCTTATGTGGAGTCCGCTGATGCAGATCTCCTTACACAGGACTCATAAAGCAGCTCCCCTTCACAGATCTCCTGATATAGATCACCTAATGTGGATCTCCTAAAGTAGGTCCCCTGATGCAGGTGTCATAAAGTGGGCCTCCTGACGCAGCTCCCCTGACACAGGTCTCCTGATGCAAGTCTCCTAAAGGGCATTTTCTGAGATGGTCCCCTGACGCAGGTGTTATAATGAGGGCCTCCTGACGCAATTTTCATAAAGTGGGCCTACTCACGCAGGTCCCCTGACGCAGGTCTCCTGATGCAGGTTTCCTAAAGTGGATTCCACTGAGGCAGGTTTCCTTTCACAGATCTCCTAAGGCAGCTCCCCTGACGCAGGTCTCCTGACGCAGATCTCTTAAAATGAATGTCCTGAGGTAGGTCCCCTGTGGCAGGTGAAAGTAGGTAGGCCTCCTGACGCAGATCTCCTGAAGCAGGTCTCCTGATGCAGGTTTCCTTAAGTTGATTTCACTGACGCAGTTCTCCTTTCACAGGACTCCTAGAACAGCTCCCCTGACACATGTCTCCTGACGCAGATCTCCAAAAGTGCATCTCCTGATGTAGATCCCCTGACGCAGGTGTCACATAGTGGGCCTCCTTACGCAGGTCCCCTGACACAGGTCTACTGATGTATGTTTCCTAATGTGGAGTCCGCTGATGCAGATCTCCTTACACAGGACTCATAAAGCAGCTCCCTTTCACAGATCTCCTGATATAGATCACCTAAAGTGGATCTCATAAAGTAGGTCCCCTGAAACAGGTGTCATAAAGTGGGCCTCCTGACGCAGGTCCCCTGACACAGATCTCTTGATGCAGGTTTCCTAATGTGGATTCTTCTGACGCAGGTCCTCTTTCACAGGTCTCCTAAGGCAGCTCCCCTAACACAGCTCTCCTGACGGAGATAACCTAAAGTGCGTCTCCTAAAAGTGGTCCCCTGATGCAGGTGTCATAAAGTGGGCCTCCTGATGCAGGTCCCCTGACACAGGTCTCCTGATGCAAGTCTCCTAAAGTGCATCTCCTGAGATGGTCCCCTGACGCAGGTGTTATAATGTGGGCCTCCTGACGCAATTGTCATAAAGTCGGCCTCCTGACGCAGGTCCCCTGACGCAGGTCTAGTGACGCATGTTTCCTAATGTGGATTCCACTGATGCAGATCTCCTTTCACAGGACACCTAAAGCAGCTCCCCTTACACAGGTCTCCTGATATACATCTCCTAAAGTGCATCTCCTCAAGTAGGTCCCCTGATGCAGGTTTCCTAATGTGGATTCCACTGTGGCAAGTTTCATTAAGTAGGCCTCCTGACGCAGCTCTTCTAACACAGATCTCCTGATGCAAGTCTCCTAAAGTGCATTTCCTGAGGTAGGTCCCCTGACGCAGGTGGTATAATGTGAGCCTCCTGACCCAGGTGACATAAAGTGGGCCTCCTGACGCAGGTCCGCTGACGCAAGTCTCCTGATGCAGGTTTCCTAAAGTGGATTCCACTGACACAGGTCTCCTTTCACAGGTTTATTAAGTCAATTGCCCTAACACAGCTCTCCAGACAGAGATCTCCTAAAGTAGATCTCCTAAGGTAGGTCCCCTTACGAAGGTTTTATAAGGTGTGCCTCCTGATGCAGGAGTCATAAAGTGGGCCTCCTGACGCAGGTCCCCTGACAAAAGTCTACTGATGCATGTTTCGTAATGTTTATTCCCCTGATGTAGATCTCCTTTCACAGGACTCCTTAAGCAGCTCCCCGGACACAGGTCTCTTGATAAAGATCTCCTAAAGTGCATCTCCAGAAGTAGGTCCCCTGACGCAGATGTCATAAAGTGGGTCTCCTGACGCAGGGCCGCTGACGCAGGTCTCCTGATTCAGGTTTCCTAAAGTGGATTCCACGGACACAGGTCTCCTTTTACAGGTCTTCTAAGGCAGTTCCCCTGACACAGCTCTCCTGACGGAGATATCCTAAAGTACGTCTCCTAAGGTAGGTCCCCTGTCGCAGGTGTTGTAAGGTGGGCCTCCTGACGCAGGTGACATAAATTGGGCCTCCTGACGCAGGTCCCCTGATGCAAGTCTCCTGATGCAGGTTTATTAAATGGATTCCAACGAGGCAGGTGTCCTTTCACAGGTCTCCTAAGGCAGCGCTCCTGACACGTGTCCTGATGCAGATCTCCTAAAGTTTGTCTTCTGGGGTAGGTCCCCTGATGCAGGTGTAATTAAGTGGGCCTCCTCACAAAGGTCTCCTGAAGCAGGTCTCCTGATGCAGGTTTCCTAAAGTTGATTCCACTGACGCAGGTCTGCTTTCACAGGTCTCTTAACGCAGGTCCCTTACACAGCTCTCGTGACGGAGATCTCCTAAAGTGCGTCTCTTTAGGTGGGCCTCCTGACGCAGGTGTCATATAGTGGGCCTCCTGACCCAGGTCCCCTGACGCAGGTCTAGTGATGCATGTTTCCTAAAGTGAATTCCACTGATGCAGATCTCCTTTCACAGGACACCTAAAGCAGCTCCCCTTACCTAGTCCTCCCCTTAGTCTCCTGATATACATCTCCTAAAGTGCGTCTCCTCAAGTACGTCCCCTGATGCAGGTTTCCTAATGTGGATTCCATTGTGGCATGTTTCATAAAGTGGGTCTCCTGACGCAGCTCCCCTGAACCGGGTCTCCTGATGCAAGTCTCCTAAAGTGCATCTCCTGAGATGTTCCCCTGATGCAGGTGTTATAACATGGGCCTCCTGACGCAATTGTCATAAAGTGGGCCTCCTGACGCAGGTCCCCTGACGCAGGTTTCCTGATGCAGGTTTCCTAAAGTGAATCTCCTGATGTAGATCCGCTGACGCAGGTGTCACATAGTGGGCCTCCTGACGCAGGTCCCCTGAAGCAGGTCTACTGATGCTTGTTTCCTAATGTGGATTCCACTGATGCAGATCTCCTTTCACAGGACTCCTAAAGCAGCTCCACTTCACAGATCTCCTGATATAGATCTCCTAAAGTGCGTCTATTGAAGTAGGTCCCTTGTAACAGGTGTCATAAAGTGGTTCTCCTGACGCAGGTCCCCTGACACAGATCTCTTGATGCAGGTTTAGTAATGTGGATTTTTCTGACGCAGGTCCTCTTTCACAGGTCTCCCAAGGCAGCTCCCCTAACACAGCTCTCCTGACGGAGATAACCTAAAGTGCGTCTCCTAAAAATGGTCCCCTGACGCAGGTGTCACATAGTGGGCCTCCTTACGCAGGTCCCCTGACACAGGTCTACTGATGTATGTTTCCTAATGTGGAGTCCGCTGATGCAGATCTCCTTACACAGGACTCATAAAGCAGCTCCCCTTCACAGATCTCCTGATATAGATCTCCTAAAGTGGATCTCCTAAAGTAGGTCCCCTGAAACAGGTGTCATAAAGTGGGCCTCCTGACGCAGGTCCCCTGACACAGATCTCTTGATGCAGGTTTCCTAATGTGGATTCTTCTGACGCAGGTCCTCTTTCACAGGTCTCCTAAAGGCAGCTCCCCTAACACAGCTCTCCTGACGGAGATAACCTAAAGTGCGTCTCCTAAAAATGGTCCCCTGATGCAGGTGTCATAAAGTGGGCCTCCTGACGCAGGTCTCCTGACACAGGTCTACTGATGCATGTTTCCTAATGTTTATTCCGCTGACGCAGTTCTCCTTTCACAGGACTCCTAAAACAGCTCCCCTGACACATGT
The DNA here is from genome assembly GCA_014656515.1 of Oryzias celebensis. Classification (NCBI taxonomy): domain Eukaryota; kingdom Metazoa; phylum Chordata; class Actinopteri; order Beloniformes; family Adrianichthyidae; genus Oryzias; species Oryzias celebensis. The sequence continues at coordinate 46,261 of BNCR01000057.1, forward strand.
CTCCTGACGCAGATCTCCAAAAGTGCATCTCCTGATGTAGATCCCCTGACGCAGGTGTCACATAGTGGGCCTCCTTACGCAGGTCCCCTGACACAGGTCTACTGATGTATGTTTCCTAATGTGGAGTCCGCTGATGCAGATCTCCTTACACAGGACTCATAAAGCAGCTCCCCTTCACAGATCTCCTCATATAGATCACCTAAAGTGGATCTCCTAAAGTAGGTCCCCTGATGCAGGTGTCATAAAGTGGGCCTACTCACGCAGGTCCCCTGACGCAGGTCTCCTGATGCAGGTTTCCTAAAGTGGATTCCACTGAGGCAGGTTTCCTTTCACAGATCTCCTAAGGCAGCTCCCCTGACGCAGGTCTCCTGACGCAGATCTCTTAAAATGAATGTCCTGAGGTAGGTCCCCTGTGGCAGGTGAAAGTAGGTAGGCCTCCTGACGCAGATCTCCTGAAGCAGGTCTCCTGATGCAGGTTTCCTTGAGTTGATTTCACTGACGCAGTTCTCCTTTCACAGGACTCCTAGAACAGCTCCCCTGACACATGTCTCCTGACGCAGATCTCCAAAAGTGCATCTCCTGATGTAGATCCCCTGACGCAGGTGTCACATAGTGGGCCTCCTTACGCAGGTCCCCTGACACAGGTCTACTGATGTATGTTTCCTAATGTGGAGTCCGCTGATGCAGATCTCCTTACACAGGACTCATAAAGCAGCTCCCCTTCACAGATCTCCTGATATAGATCACCTAAAGTGGATCTCCTAAAGTAGGTCCCCTGAAACAGGTGTCATAAAGTGGGCCTCCTGACGCAGGTCCCCTGACACAGATCTCTTGATGCTGGTTTCCTAATGTGGATTCTTCTGACGCAGGTCCTCTTTCACAGGTCTCCTAAGGCAGCTCCCCTAACACAGCTCTCCTGACGGAGATAACCTAAAGTGCGTCTCCTAAAAATGGTCCCCTGATGCAGGTGTCATAAAGTGGGCCTCCTGACGCAGGTCCCCTGACACAGGTCTCCTGATGCAAGTCTCCTAAAGTGCATCTTCTGAGATGGTCCCCTGACGCAGGTGTTATAATGTGGGCCTCCTGACGCAATTGTCATAAAGTGGGCCTACTCACGCAGCTCCCCTAACGCAGGTCTCCTGATGCAGGTTTCCTAAAGTGGATTCCACTGAGGCAGGTTTTCCTTTCACAGGTCTCCTAAGGCAGCTCCCCTGACGCAGGTCTCCTGACGCAGGACATTTGGGTTTAAATGTGGATCAGCTTAAAGTGAATGAAAATCCAGATTGTTAATTAGAAAAAAATTATATTAATTAATAAAATGTGAAAACAAGACATTTTCAACGTGGAAAAAAAAAATACTCTCCTTGAACCACCACCTTGGCGTGGTGGAGCGGTTTGTGTGCTCAAGTGATCTCAAGAGCTATGCTGTGACGGGCTTCTGCCCCTGATAGAGTCTTCCATGGCAGACACATCATGGGTGATGAGCCAGACAAAGGGCGGCTCAGAACACCTTCATGAGAAGTCCAATCCAAGATTCCGCTATGTCGCCTGTATTGGCGTGACTGGGGCACCACCCTGGAGCCAGGCCTGTGATTGGGGCTCGCAGGTGATTGCCTGGTGGTCAGGTCCCATGGGCCCTGGTCAGGTCAAGCCCAAAGGAGCGACGTGGGATCACTCTCCAGTGGGCCCATCACCTGCAGGAGGGCTCAGAAGGGGTAGGTGCATTGTGGTTTGGGTGCAGTTGAAGGCAAGTGCCTTGGCGGCTCAAACCCTGGTCATGGAACTGGATTTTTGAGACATGGAACATCATCTCTTTGGAAGGGAAGGAACCTGAGCTTGTGGAAGAGGTCAAAAGGTACTGGCTAGATATAGCTGGGCTCAACTCCATTTTCAGCCTGAGCTCTGAAACTCAGTCCCTCGAAAGGGGTTAAACTCTCTACCATTCTAGAGTTGCCAATATTGAGAGGCAGCTCGCTGGGGTGGGCTTACTTGTGAGCCACCAGCTCAGCCGCCAAGTGTTGGAGTTCACACCGGTGGACGAGAGGGTTAGCTGGGGATAGCTCTCTACTGTGTTTCCAACCTACTGGCCAAACAGTGGTTTGGAAAACCTGGCCTTCTTGGTGTCTCTTGGAGGAATACTGGAAAGTGCCCCAACAGGGGACTCCATCGTCCTCCTGGGGGATTTCACTGCCCACGTGGGCAATGACCTCAAAGAGGTTCTGGCAAACGGTCTGACACCTCAGAAGGGGAAAGCAATTTTCTGTAGGCTCTGTTTACGGTGCAGGTGGGAGGCTGTTGACTTCGATTGAGGACATTGTCGGGCAATGGAAGGAATACTTTGAGGATCTCCTCAATCCTACTGACACACCTTCTCTTGAGGAAGCTGAGGCTGTGGATTTTGGGGTGGGGCTGTACATCACCAAAGCTGACGTCAATGAGGTAGTCATATTTGTTCTGTGTTTGTTGGCAAGGCTCCATCGAAAGTGGAAGAAGCCTGCTCTGAGTACCTCAAGTCTTTGCATGCTGTGTGAGTGTCTTGGCTGACACGTCTTTGCAGCATTGCGTGACAGACGGGAACTGTACCACTGGATTGGCAGACAGGGGTGGTGGGGGAACCTGAGGGTGTGTTCCAACTACCGAGGAATCACACTCCTCGCCCTCCCAGGGAAAGTCTATGCTAGGGTACTGGAGAGGAGAGTCCGTCCAATAGTCCAGTCTCAGATCCAGGAACAACAGTGTGGTGCCCATCCTGGTTGTGGAACTGTGAACCAGCTCTACACCCTCTCTAGGTTGCTGGAGGGTTTGTGGGAGTTGACTCATCCAGTCCATATGTGTTTTGTGAATTTGCTGTTCAACCGCGTCCCTTGTGGTGTCCTGGGGAGGATGCTCTGGTAGAATGGGGTCCGGGGAGCCTTACTCAGAGCTGTCCAGTCTCTGTATGACCAGAGCAGGAGCTTGGTCCGAATAGCCGGCAGTAAGTCAGACCTGTTCCCGGCGCATGTTGGACTCCGGCAGGGCTGCCCTTTATCACCAGTTTTGTTCATAGTCTTTATGGACAGAATTTCTAGGCACTGTCAGTGACCAGAGGGCGTCTGGTTTAGGAACCACAGGTTTTGCTCTTTGCAGTTGACGTTGTCATGTTGGCTTTATAGAGCCAAGACCTCCATCATGCATTAGAGCAGTTTTAAGCCTAGTTTGAAGCGGCTGTAATAAGGGTCAGCACCACTAAGTCTGAGGCCACCGTTCTTGACCGGAAAAAGGTAGTTTGTCCTCTCTTGGTGTGTGGAGTGCTCCTACCCCAGGTGGAGATGTTTAAGTATCTTGAGGTCTTGTTTAAGAGTGAAAGAAGATAGTAGCATTAGACTGATAGGCGGATTATCCAGGACACACTGGAGAGACTGTCCCTCGGCTGGCCTGGGAACGTCCTGAAGGCCCCCAGAGGAGCTGGAGGAAGTGGCCGGGGAGAGGTAAGTCTGGGCATCTTTGCTTAAACTGCTGCCATTGCGACCTGGTCCCGTGTGAGCGGAAGAAGATGGATGGATGAGAAAAAAAATTAAAGTTTAAAAACAGTTTTAAACTTTAAAATGTACACACACAATATATGCAAATTTAAAACTTGAATAAAAAAAACAAGAGTGCTAAAGCTGTTAACCAATAGAAAAATTTTCAAACTTTTCTTTTTCCCTTTTTGCTTTCAGTGCTCAGTTTTCAATTTCAATTCAGTTTTCAAATACTTGCTGCTGAGCTGATCCTATTTTTCACGTGGGGGCGAGCCTTTGAGCTCAACAAAAAAAGTTGAAATTACAAATTTTTGTCAGTTCTAGGTGTAGTTTTGTAAAAATTGTCATTCAAGATTTAAATTTACACATATTTTTAAAAGGATCAGTACTTCTTTCAAGTTTAAAAAGTGAGGGCTACTTTCGAATTTAAAACTGTTTTCAATTTTTCATTTCAAACAAGTCTTGTTTTCAAAATGTTCATTTCTTTTAATTCAAATTTTCAATTTTGTTTTTCATTAACTTTAAGCTGATCCAAATTTAACCATATACACTTTTCTTTTTTTTTAAATCACCCTTCTTTTAGACTTACAAGCTGAAAATATTTTATTTTTTTATTTTTTATTTTAGTCTGCATCATATTGAAGAGAGGCCTGCAGTAACCTGATTTGAATTTCAGTGTGTCACATGGTCAAGTGACACAGATTTCTCATTGGCTGAACACAGTGAGAGGGAAGACTCGTTCAAATTCTGTGGCTGACGTCACTAACGAGCAGGAGTCGGAAAGCAGGAAAAGTGCAGAGAACGGGGGACTTTTGATGAGCAACTGCCGTATTTTTTCTGTATATGAGGATCTGTAGGAACAATTTTCAACATTCTATTTGATTTTCTGGAAAAGACTCAAGTAAAAACTTTGGAGTTTGCACGGTAAGTACGCAATTTATGTCCTCCAGCTAAGTGCATGCTGCAGGTGTTTTAAGCTAGCTCTGTCAGTGCTACAGGCTTCAGGGCTTCTCGCGGTGACTGTGGCTGTAAAAGCAACTATTAACTTCTAAAAATGATAACTTGTGCTTTTTGTAATAAAAACATAGACACATTGAAGGGTTATGTCTTGCATTGCAGAGTTCATAGGAATGAGCCTCGATGTTTTTTCAAATGTGTCAGTGCTAATTGTGGGAAGACATTTTGCACCTACTCTGCTTTTAAGGGCCATTTTTTATCGCATTCACAATGTGACCTCACCACAGAGTGATTCTGCAGCCATTATTGCAAACTTTAAATGTGCAGTTTCACTATGTGTGCGCAATTTTTACACTGTGAAAGACCTTGTGTCTCATTTAAAACACCACATTGCAGAAAGCAGATCCGTGTCATGTCCTGTAACTGGTTGTGAACATGTCTTTAAAGTAAAGTCATCATTTACTGCTCACATGTCTAGGAAGCATAAAGCATGCTCATCTGAAAGTATCAGTGAAATGTATAGGGAAACACGTTCTCAGCCCTCTAATGTCAGTGATGGTGGAAATGTTTTGGAAAGCGCAAATGCAGCTACTCCAACAACTCCAACAAACGTCAACACTGATATGTGTGAGGACATTAGTGAACCATATCTCAGAAATCTATGTCTATTTTACCTCAAACTGCAAGGACAACTCCTTGTTCCTGCTTCAACCATTCAGACTATTATTGAGGAAATACAAAATGTGCACGAGATGGTACTAGATTATACATTAATCAAAGTTAGTTCATCATTAAAAACAGACATGGGCTTTGCAGATGAAACAATTGCACAAATCTGCAATAGTATTAAAGAGTCTTATTTGTTTTCAGTTTGTCATCTGGGCCCACTAAGAACAACATATTCGCAGAGTCGAACATTCACTCAAATGTTTAAATATACAGAACCAAAAAAAGTGAAATTAGGAATAGATGAAAATATGAAACAAAAGTCTGCCTATTACATCCCAGTGACACAAACATTGAAAAGCCTTTTGCAGTCCAATTTATGGAAGTACAGAGTTTCACAGCAGTCTGAGACTGACACTGATGTATTTTCTGATATAACCGATGGACATAATTTTAAATCAAACCAATTTTTTATTGAAAATCCACAATGCCTGAAGTTAATTTTGTACCAAGATGCGTTTGAAATTGTGAACCCCCTGGGTTCTGCTAAAAAGACTTTCTGTGGCAAACTTGCCAATTTACGTGCGATCCAACACTGATCAGATGTTTCTTGTTTTGTTGTGTGTTGAAAAAGACCTTAAACAGTTTGGAATAACCAAGGTTTTCTCAGAGTTGTTGGCAGATCTGAAAGTCCTAAAAACTGATGGGATAACTGTAGATGGAGAAACAATGAAAGGGGCTTTATACTGTATTGCTGGTGATAATTTGGGCTCTCATACTATTGGTGGGTTTACTGAAAACTTCAGTCGCTCTCAATATTTTTGCAGATATTGTGAAATTACGAGAGGTGAGTTTGAAAGTAATCCAAACATTTGTGGTCCACAGCGTACTCCAGAGACCTATGATACAGTTGTTTCCAATCTTCAGGCTGAGAACACTCAAGACAACAAAGGACTAAAGGTAATTTCTGTTTTTAATACACTTGAGTCTTTCCACGTCTGTCAGCCTGGCCTGCCACCTTGTTTAGGCCATGACATATTTGAAGGTGTCCTGTCATATGATGTAGCACTATTCATAAAAAATATGATTAAAACAAAGAAATGGTTTACATATACACTCTTAAAGAGACGTATCAAACAGTTTAAATACAAAGGATCTGAGGCACTAGCAAAACCATGTGCTGTCAACTCAGAAGGATCAAAGCTCTCAGGTCAAGCAATCCAAAATTGGAATTTATTAAGGTTGCTACCGATATTAATTGGTGACAAAGTGGAAAACTTGCAGGATGAAGTATGGCAGTTAGCTCTTCAGTTAAAATACATTGTAGATCTGATATGTTCTTAAAAAATATCTTTGCCCCAGACTGCATATCTTGATGTTCTGATTCAAGAATATTTGGACTCAAGAAAGTTATTATTTCCTGATAATTCTTTAAAACCCAAACACCATTTTTTACGTCACTATCCAGCACTGATTTTAAAATTTGGACCATTGATAAGACTATGGACTATTCGTTTTGAAAGTAAGCATAGTTACTTTAAAAGATGTGCCAGGCACTTCATAAACATTTGTCAAACTTTGTCAGAGCGTCACCAGTTGTATCAGGCATATCTTTTAGCTGGGCAGGGCTGTAGTTATCTGCTGCGAGTCAAAGACAGCTGTGTGTTTTATTCTAACCTTTACAGTGATGCTATTAAACATGCCTTAAGGGACTTTGCATTTGAAGAAAGTAATACCAGAGTTTCCACAGAGTTGAAGTATAAAGGCACTACATATAAAAAAGAACACCTTCTTGCGTACAGGAATGATGAATGCATAGAATTTGGAGAACTTCTTCTTGCCTTGATTCAGAATGACGATGCTGTATATTTTCTGATGGATATTCTGAAAGCAGACTAGCTCCCTGACTACCATCTGTACTCTGTGTCAAAGGACAGGTCCATGTTACAGTGTGTTAACATTAATGACTTCGCTGATTTTTATCCTTTGGTGTCTTACATTCTCGACGGGCATCAAGTCATTTCATTAAAACACAGTATAGTGTCAAAATAAGATTGAATCACATTCAAGGTTGTTAACCTAGTTTAACCCATTGTATTATTCTGAACATTTTCTCAAATAGAGCAACCAAAAAAAAACATATTTCCTGGTAAACTCTACACTTTGCAGATAAATCAAAAAACATATATCCCAATCTTACTTTATGCTGTGTAAATTGTGTCCAATTTTTTTTTTTCTTTCTGATTCAAGGTGATCTTAATTCCTTACACGTGAAAATGAGTGAATCAGAACCTACTTTCCTCCACACTGCCATTATGGAAGTCTTACCAGAACTACCAGAGCCTACAAAAAAACATCCTAGAAGAACACCTGCAGTCCATTGGAGTGGAGTTGTATGATGATCAACGATTCATAGAAGAGGCTGATTTGCTGCCAGCTTTGAGACCTGTACAAGCTCGGAAACTTCTTGCTGCCTGGAAATTGAAATGTGAGTCAAACATCATAAATAAGTTTTGTAATGCTCAAAAATGGATATGAATGTGAATGGGTAACACTGACAGTGTAGTGTAAGCTTTGTTTCATATTGTTTGTTTCTTTTTCGCTACAGACCAAACACCAGAGAACAGCACATCATCATTTGTGGACACCTCACCGGCACAGTCATCGTCACTTTTGTCTTTGTCACCGAGAAGTTCCTCATCCACATCCTCCAGTAGCCCAGGATTGAATATACATACGGAGGACAGATATGAAATTCCACGGAGTAAGTTTCCTGAGGAACTAGTACAGTCTTTGCAGAGGGAAAAAAGACCTGGCCCAAAACTAAGGAGGGAAATGGTTCGCACCCTTGTCGCAGAAATGGTGAAAACGTGCACTCGGATAAGTAAAAAACATTGTACTGCAGTTGCCAGAAAGATTGTGGCGAAATATCCTGAATCTCTGCAGGATGTGATAGAGGGAGACGTTATTGGACCCGGGTACCACTCTCTCGTGAAACAGATTCAAAACAGAGTTGAGAATGTGAGACGCAGCTCAACACCCAAAATAAGGAAGAGAAAACATCATTCTGGGGATTCTGATACGGAGGAGATTCCACTGGAAAAAAGAGCAGCAATGCAGGATACTTACGGGTGTGTTAAATGGGATTTAAAATTTCTGCCCCTCGGAGAAACCCCAGAGAGCCAAGACAACAAGAAGGAAACACTTAAGACAATGTTTCAGCAATCTGAGTCAAATCCCGAACAGGTCAAACATCTAATGAAAGCAACTTTTTATACACAGCGCAAACATGTCAACCAAGGCAAGAATATTAAATATCTGACAGAGAAGTGGCCTTTTTTGTTTGAGGAACTTGGGATGTGAGTCCATTTTAAGGAACTTACAGGGGTTGGTCTTAAAGAAACATTCACATGCAATTTGGGTGTGAAGGGAAAGCGGCTGCTTGACTACATGAAATCATTTTGCATCAACAAGAGCAAGAAGTTTCTTCAGACTCTAACAAGGCTGCAGGTGATGCGAGGAGAGCAGAGTGGCTGCTCAGAAGATGTTAAAGAGATGCTCCTGCTTTTGCTCTGCTATTTCAATGAGAAGGAGGATGCCATGTTCTTCTACATAGAAGATACATCCCTGGCGGATGAGGTCCAGCTTGACCAGGTGCCCTTGACGCCAACTGTTATTGTATGTGGTAAGTGAAGTTTCATGTTCTTCTAACGTTAAATTATTCTAAAAGTTTTGTCTTTGCACATTGTACATACGTGATATTTTTACTTTATCCGTTGATCTCCATTAATCATATTTTATTCTCTTTGCTTTTTAGGACAGTCTTGCTTTTCCTCAAGGAGGTTCATGCTGAGTTTGGATCGTTTCATCGTGCACAACAACATCCCGTCCTTCTTTTCAGCACTGTGCCTGATGTTCGGAAGCTACTTCTGCTTTAGCATTCATTATCCAACTGAGCTGGCTTCAACCCTGGAGTTTCTGTAAAGGTACATATTTATGAGTGCTGTCATTTAATTATTTTTTGGGTGGGATTAATTAATCATGACCTGTAATTAATTGATCTAATGAATCTGGTTTTAATCTCACCATGGGCTGCTCATCCCTGGTCCTCAAGATCTACCACCCTGCCTGTTTTCCAACTCTCCCTGAATTGTTTGCTGCTGATTACCTGGACCAAGCGTGTTCATTCAATCAGTATGTGGAGACATCTGATTTAGCTGATCAACAGCTAGCTGGGCTTGGAGATCTGGAAAACTGGCAGGGGAAGAGATACAGAGGAACAAGAATGAGCATCCCTGGCTAACATAATTGGTGTGAAAAGCCTCATTTTGGGGTAATTTTATTTAAATTTGGGAGATTGTGGCACAGTAAAATATCAAAACACAATTTAAAGGGTCGTCTTATTATAACAGACTTTTACAACCTTTACTTTTGCACCACTTAGGGGCAATTCTTCTTGAATGATTAAAAAAAGTACAACAAAGAAAAAAGCCAAATTGATCTAATTTAGCACATAAAAACTAACTAAAATATTCTGACTAATCCAAAAACCATTGTTTTATTTATAACATTGTTTTTATGGCTGTAACGAAAATTCATGAATCTGTTAAAAACAGATTTAAACTTGCCAACATGTTCATCGAAGCAGAAAATGTAAAAAACGATTTGTGCCTAAATTTAGAAATGCTTTCCCCAAACGTCATTATGTATTTCATTTGTGCCTTAAACGTCATGCATGATTGACGTATAATTGTATAATTTATGTATAATTGTTTACTTTATTAAATCTTTTTTTTTTTAGGAAAACAGTTTGTTGTAAGGGACAGAAAACATAATTGGCCTTAAAATACCTTCAATTTGTTGTGATAAAAAAAATCGTAATCGTGATTTTAAAATCATGAATGAAATCGAATTGTGGCTTGATTCTATCGTTACATCCCTGATTGTTTTATATTTGAAAACACAACAATATTTTTAATGCTTTAATTTTGGTGCTGACACAATGTGATTTCTTCCCAGTGCTCTTAAAGTCAAAGTGAAGAAATTCAATGAATCGTGGGTTATCTGATCTTTGCGTGGTTTATTCATACTTCTTTGTATTTGATTACCCTCGATGGACATCTGCGCACATCAATGAATGAGGGACGCATGAAATACTTACATGAATTAGGTTTATCACTCATGTACCTCAACAGACTGATATTACATCTGTGACACTATGTTAGGATAAAATCAGAAAAGTGATTTTGCTTTTCATTTGTTATAGATGCTGTTTCTCAATCAATTCGTAAAAAGGAACAAAAGTGGAAAGTAAAAATTCTTCACGCCTCTCTGTGAATCCTCGAGTCCTTACCGTCATCCAAGAGCTTTCTGATCACGAGTGGCGTGATTCCTGAATGTGGACTGGATTCAGTGAGCTTCTATAGACTATTGACTGACTGACCATTTGAGAGAGAACAATTGTAAGTTTTTTTCTTTTTCTGTATTTCTTTACAATGTTCCTCAAGTTTATCCAAGGAATTGTAAGATTTCTGAGGTTTTCTAAAGTTATTTAGAATGTTCATGTACATTAAGGACTTGTTATGGAGTGAAATTTGTATCATCTTAAAGTGATAAAAAAACAGATTATAAATTTGGAGGAGTTTTTTTTTTTTTTTTAAATTGGTCATTGTACATAAAAAAGTAAAAAATGTGTAAAAAGTTTTCAGCTCGAAAGTACACATTTTAAACTTGGGGGTATTGAAATTTTGAAAAATAACTTTGTTTAAAAAAAATTGAATACAGTTTTAAACTCCAAAGTAACCATTTTAAACTTAAAGAACTATTGAAAAATAATGTTGTAAATATAAAAAACTAGCTTTAAACTCAACAGTACACATTTTAAACTTAAAAGAAGTATTGGAAATTTCAAAAATATGTGGAAAATCGTGGAAAAATAGTTTTTTTTGCCTCTTTTAAAATCTGTTTCTTTTACATTTTCGATATTTATTTCTAGTCTACTTTTTTTTTTTTTTACAGTTTATTTTTATAGTTTCAGTAATTCCCTCAAGTTTACAATGTGTACTTTCAAGTTTAGAATTTCTTTATTCATTTTTGATTTTATAATATGTTTTGTCATTTACCTTAGAAAGATTCAAAATTGACCCCATAAATTCTACAATGTTACAATGTTCTTAGAGAATACCTATTGTATTGTGATTTTAAATAGCACATTTTCTGATTTTTTTTTTTTTTTCTATTGTTATTCACAATGTTCTTAAAATGTTCAACAAATTGGGTGATGTGACAAATTTCTCTGTAAGACAACTAAAAGATGTCATGTTAAGATGCATCAGCTCAGCTGTTTCTCAATAAATGTTGAACAAAACTCTGTTGTCTGTTGTTTTAAGGACTGTTGGATTATTGTTATCTGCAAAATCTAATAATTGACTTTTATTTTTATGTTTTTGAAAACAATATCCACATGTATGGTACTTGAATTAATGGTAACGTAGGAAGAAAGTACCATATAAAGTAGATTAAATTGCAGTTTTAAGTTTCAGTTTTCACAGTAATCCTATGTTGAACATACACAAAAAGACAATACAATAAGAAAGGACTTTCTATGCATTATGCAAAAAAAGTCTGCTAAACAAAGGACTTTTACCTGTGGTTGTTACAGTGTCATACACTTTATATTTCAATAATTTTCAATTAATTCTACAAAATATTTATGTACATTAAGCATCTAGCTGATGTAAGAATTACATAAAAAAGTTAATTTATTTACAAGGAAGTTACAATATTTAAACTGCAAAATTTTGTTGACTTAACAGGTTTTTAAAGTGATTCCACTGTGATTTAAATCACTGTATATGTAAATGTAATTTACCGTAAAATTGTACTTTTTACTGAATTTCTCTGGTAACTCCAGCTGCCGGTATTATTCCGTAAAAACATTTTTTTTACAGTGAAAGTGGACCTCCTGACGCAGGTCCCCTGAAGCAGGTCTCCTAAGGAAGTTGCCCTGACACATGTATCCTTACGCAGATCTCCGAAAGTGCGTCTCCTGAAGTAGGTCCCCTGATGCAGGTGTCATAAAGGGGACCTCCTGACGCAGCTCCCCTGACACAGCACTCTTTTGATGCATATCTCCTAAAGTGCGTCTCCTGTGGTCCCTAAAGCAGGTGTTATAAGGTGGGCCTCCTGGCGCAGGTGATATAACTTAGGCCTCCTGACGCAGGTCCCCTGACGCAGGTGTCATTAAGTAGGCCTCCTGACGCAGGTCCCCTGACGCAGGTTTCCTTAAGTGGATTCCATTGACGCAGGTCTTATTTCACAGGTCTCCTCAGCCAGCTCCCCTTACACATGTCTCCTGGCGCAGATCTCCTAAACTGAATCTCTTGAAGTAGGTCCCCTGACGCAGGTGCCACAAAGTGGTTCTCCTGACGCAGGTCTCCTTTCACAGGTCTCCTAAGGCAGCTCCCCTGACGCAGGTCTCCTGACGCAGATCTCTTAAAATGAATGTCCTGAGGTAGGTCCCCTGTTGCAGGTGAAAGTAGGTAGGCCTCCTGACGCAGGTCTCCTGAAGCAGGTCTCCTGATGCAGGTTTCCTTAAGTTGATTTCACTGACGCAGTTCTCCTTTCACAGGACTCCTAAAATAGCTCCCCTGACACATGTCTCCTGACGCAGATCTCCAAAAGTGCATCTCCTGATCTTTTAACGCAGGTCCCTGACACAGCTCTCGTGAAGGAGATCTCCTAAAGTGCGTCTCTTTAGGTATGTCCCCTGACGCAGGTGTTATAAGGTGGGCCTCCTGACGCAGGTGTCATATAGTGGGCCTTCCAACGCAGGTCCCCTGACGCAGGTCTAGTTACGCATGTTTCCTAATGTGGATTCCACTGATGCAGATCTCCTTTCACAGGACACCTAAAGCAGCTCCCCTTACACAGGTCTCCTGATATACATCTCCTTAAGTGCGTCTCCTCAAGTAGGTCCCCTGATGCAGGTTTCCTAATGTGGATTCCACTGTGGCAAGTTTCATAAAGTAGGCCTCCTGACGCAGCTCTTCTAACACAGATCTCCTTATGCAAGTCTCCTAAAGTGCATTTCCTGAGGTAGGTCCCCTGACGCAGGTGTTATAATGTGGGCCTCCTGACGCAGGTGTCATAAAGTGGGCCTCCTGACGCCAGTCCCCTGACGCAGGTCCCCTGACGCAGGTCCCCTGGCGCAGGTCTCCTGATGCAGTTCCCCTGACACAGCTCTCCTGACACAGGTCTCCTGATAAGATCTCCTAAAGTGCATCTCCAGAAGTAGGTCCCCTGACGCAGGTGTTATTAGGTGGGCCTCCTGACTCAAGTGTCATATAGTGGGCCTACTGACGCAGGTACCCTGACGCAGGTCTAGTGATGCATGTTTCCTAAAGTGGATTCCACTGATGAAGATCTCGTTTCACAGGACACCTAAAGCAGCTCCCCTAACACAGCTCTCCTGACGGAGATAACCTAAAGTGCGTCTTCTAAAGTAGGTCCCCTGACGCAGGTGTCATAAAGTGGGCCTTGTGACGAAGGTCCCCTAAAGCAGGCCTCCTGATGCAGGTTTCCTAAAGTGGATTCCACTGACACAGGTCTGCTTTCACAGGTCTCTTAACGCAGGTCCCTGACACAGCTCTCGTGACGGAGATCTCCTAAAATGCGTCTCCTGTGGTAGGTCCCCTGACGCAGCTGTTATAATGTAGGCCTTCTGACGCAGGTCCCCTGACACAGGTCTACTGATGCAGGTTTCCTAATTTGGATTCCACTGATGCAGATCTCCTTTCACAGGACTCCTAAAGCAGCTCCCCTGACACAGGTCTCCATATATAGATCTCCTAAAGTGCGTCTCCTGAAGTAGGTCCCCTGACGCAGGTGTCATAAAGTGGGCCTTGTGACGAAGGTCCCCTAAAGCAGGCCTCCTGATGCAGGTTTCCTAAAGTGGATTACACTGACACAGGTCTCCTTTCACAGGTTTATTAAGTCAATTGCCTTAACACAGCTCTCCAGAGAGAGATCTCCTAAAGTAGATCTCCTAAGGTAGGTCCACTTACGCAGGTTTTATAAGGTGTGCCTCCTGTAGCAGGTGTTGTAAAGTGGGCCTCCTGACGCAGTTACCCTGAAACAGGTCTCCTGATGCAGGTTTCCTAATGTTTATTCCCCTTGATGCAGATCTCCTTTCAGAGGACTCCTTAAGCAGCTCCCCTGACACAGGTCTCCTGATAAAGATCTCCTAAAGTGCATCTCCAGAAGTAGGTCCCCTAACGCAGGTGTCATAAAGTGGGCCTCCTGATGCAGGTGTCATACAGTGGGCCTCCTGACGCAGGTCCCCTGACGCAGGTCTAGTGATGCATGTTTCCTAATGTGGATTCCACTGATGCAGATCTCCTTTCACAGGACACCTAAAGCAGCTCCCCTTACACAGGTCTCCTGATATACATCTCCTAAAGTGCGTCTCCTCAAGTAGGTCCCCTGATGCAGGTTTCCTAATGTGGATTCCACTGTGGCAAGTTTCATAAAGTAGGCCTCCTGACGCAGCTCTTCTAACACAGATCTCCTGATGCAAGTCTCCTAAAGTGCATTTCCTGAGGTAGGTCCCCTGACGCAGGTGGTATAATGTGAGCCTCCTGACCCAGGTGACATAAAGTGGGCCTCCTGACGCAGGTCCCCTGACGCAAGTCTCCTGATGCAGGTTTCCTAAAGTGGATTCCACTGACAGAGGTCTCCTTTCACAGGTTTATTAAGTCAATTGCCCTAACACAGCTCTCCAGAGAGAGATCTCCTAAAGTAGATCTCCTAAGGTAGGTCCCCTTACGAAGGTTTTATAAGGTGTGCCTCCTGACGCAGGAGTTATAAAGTGGGCCTCCTGACGCAGGTCCCCTGACACAAGTCTACTGATGCATGTTTCCTAATGTTTATTTCCCTGATGTAGATCTCCTTTCACAGGACTCCTTAAGCAGCTCCCCCGACACAGGTCTCTTGATAAAGATCTCCTAAAGTGCATCTCCAGAAGTAGGTCCCCTGACGCAGGTGTCATGAAGTGGGTCTCCTGACGCAGGGCCGCTGACGCAGGTCTCCTGATCCAGGTTTCCTAAAGTGGATTCCACGGACACAGGTCTCCTTTTACAGGTCTCCTAAGGCAGTTCCCCTGACACAGCTCTCCTGACAGAGATATCCTAAAGTACGTCTCCTAAGGTAGGTCCCCTGACGCAGGTGTTGTAAGGTGGGCCTCCTGACGCAGGTAACATAAAGTGGGCCTCCTGACGCAGGTCCCCTGACGCAAGTCTCCTGATGCAGGTTTATTAAATGGATTCCACCGAGGCAGGTGTCCTTTCACAGGTCTCCTAAGGCAGCGCTCCTGACACGTGTCCTGATGCAGATCTCCTAAAGTTTGTCTTCTGAGGTAGGTCCCCTGACGCAGGTGTAATTAAGTGGGCCTCCTCACAAAGGTCTCCTGAAGCAGGTCTCCTGATGCAGGTTTCCTAAAGTTGATTCCACTGACGCAGGTCTGCTTTCACAGGTCTCTTAACGCAGGTCCCTGACACAGCTCTCGTGACGGAGATCTCCTAAAGTGCGTCTCTTTAGGTGGGCCTCCTGACGCAGGTGTCATATAGTGGGCCTCCTGACGCAGGTCCCCTGACGCAGGTCTAGTGATGCATGTTTCCTAAAGTGGATTCCACTGATGCAGATCTCCTTTCACAGGACACCTAAAGCAGCTCCCCTTACCTAGTCCTCCCCTTAGTCTCCTGATATACATCTCCTAAAGTGCGTCTCCTCAAGTACGTCCCCTGATGCAGGTTTCCTAATGTGGATTCCACTGTGGCATGTTTCATAAAGTGGGTCTCTTGACGCAGCTCCCCTGAACCGGGTCTCCTGATGCAAGTCTCCTAAAGTGCATCTCCTGAGATGTTCCCCTGATGCAGGTGTTATAACGTGGGCCTCCTGACGCAATTGTCATAAAGTGGGCCTCCTGACGCAGGTTTCCTGATGCAGGTTTCCTAAAGTGGATTCTACTGAGGCAGGTCTCCTTTCACAGGTCTCCTTTCACAGGTCTCCTAAGGCAGCTCCCCTGACGCAGGTCTCCTGACGCAGATCTCTTAAAGTGAATCTCCTGATGTAGATCCCCTGACGCAGGTGTCACATAGTGGGCCTCCTGACGCAGGTCCCCTGAAGCAGGTCTACTGATGCTTGTTTCCTAATGTGGATTCCACTGATGCAGATCTCCTTTCACAGGACTCCTAAAGCAGCTCCCCTTCACAGATCTCCTGATATAGATCTCCTAAAGTGCGTCTATTGAAGTAGGTCCCTTGTAACAGGTGTCATAAAGTGGGCCTCCTGACGCAGGTCCCCTGACACAGATCTCTTGATGCAGGTTTAGTAATGTGGATTCTTCTGACGCAGGTCCTCTTTCACAGGTCTCCCAAGGCAGCTCCCCTAACACAGCTCTCCTGACGGAGATAACCTAAAGTGCGTCTCCTAAAAATGGTCCCCTGACGCAGGTGTCATAAAGTGGGCCTCCTGACGCAGGTCCCCTGATGCAGGCCTCCTGATGCAGGTTTCCTAACCTAAATTCTAATGAATCAGGTGTCATAAAGTGCTACCCCTGAGGCAGCTGCCCTGACATAGGTCTTCTGATGCAGATCTCCTAAAGTGTGTCTCCTGAGGTAGGTCCCCTGACGCAGGTGTTATAATGTGGGCCTCCTGACGCAGGTGTCATAAAGTGGGCCTCCTGATGCAGGCCCCTTGACGCAGGTGTCATAAGGTGGGCCTCCTGATGCAGGTCCCCTGACGCTGGTCTCCTGATGCAGGTTTCCTAATGTGGATTCCACTAATGCACATCTCCTTTCACAGGACTCCTAAGGCAGTTCACCTGACACAGCTCTCCTGACGGAGATCTCCTAAAGTGCGTCTCCTGAAGTAGGTCCCCTGACGAAGGTGTCATTAAGTGGGCCTCCTGATGCTGGTTTCCTGAAGTGGATTCCACTGAGGCAGGTGTCATAAAGTGGGCTTCCTGACGCAGGTGTCATAAAGTGGGCCTCCTGATGCAGGTCTCCTGATACAGGTTTCCTAAAGTTGATTACACTGACGCACGTCTCCTTTCATATGTCTCCAAAGGCAGCTTCCCTGAGAGAGCTCTCATGACGGAGATCTCCCAAAGTGCGTCTCCTGAGGTAGGTCCCCTGAAGCAGCTGTTATAAGGTGGGCCTCCTGACGCATGTTTCATATAGGGGGCCTCTTGATGCAGGTCCGCTGATGCAGGCCTACTGATGCATGTTTCCTAATGTGGATTCCACTGATGCAGATCTCCTTTCACAGGACTGCTAAAGCAGCTCCCCTGACACAGATCTCCTGATATAGATCTCCTAAAGTGCGTCTCCTGAATTAGGTCCCTGTTGTGCCCTGGAGGTGTTCATTCTCCCTCATCAAGCACCGCACCTGTTCCTGATCATCACCACGTGTTCATCATCACCATGGGTTCTTAAGCAGCGTCAAACCTTCAGCCACTGTCAGATCGTTATGCCGCTTGTGTGTCAGCCTGCCTGCCACTACGTCATCTCGCCTGCCAACCAGCCAGCCAGCCAGCCCGCCAGCCAGCCTGTTAGCCCCGCTCCGACAGCTAAGCTTTCCTGCCTGCCTACCTGCCTGCCCTGTCATCCTGCTCCACTATTCACCTATTCAATAAACCTTCCTTTCTCGTCCTTTAAGACGTGTCTGCTCTTGGGTTCCACCCACCTCCTTGGTCACAACAGAACAATCTGACCAGCATGGACCCAGCAGACATTCCGTTGCCTCCGGACCACCCCGACTGGATCAACGTTCGGCTGGAACAACTAAGCCATGCCCAGAGACAATACGCTGAACGCACAGCCTACCAGGTGGCTCAACTTGCACAGCAGGTCGGTCAACTAGCCTCGTTCATCCATGCCGCTTCAGTCCCCGCTCCGCAGCCAGCTGCTCCACCTCCACCTTCATCCAGAGAGGCTCACATCCCCGATCCAAAGCCATACCCCGGGACTCCAGGCAAATGCAGAGGTTTTCTGCTTCAATTTTCTCTGGTTTTCGACCAAAAGCCCATAACCTATGCTAGTGACCGCGCCAAGGTCTCACATGTGATCAGTCTCCTTGAAGGAAAGGCACTTACGTGGGCGGAGGCGGCATATGAGAGCGAGGGCTTTGGTCAAATCACGTACGCTGCCTTCAAGAATGAACTGAAAAAGGTGTTTGATCATCCTACGCGGGGAGGAGATCCTGCACTACGCCTTATGCAGCTCCGACAGGAGGCACTCAGCGCAGCCGACTACGCCATCGAATTCAGGACCGTGGCAGCTGACTCTGGTTGGAATGAGGCTGCCCTAAAAGCCGCTTTTTCCCATGGTCTTAACGAACGGCTTAAGGACGAGCTCGCCACCAGGACCCGCCCCGCTCGTTGGAGGATCTTATTGCCCTCACTATTAGGATCAACAACCGTCTCTGTGAGCGCGGTAGAGAGCGGCGGGTACGATCCAGGTTGCCAAATACCTCGACCGAGCCCCCGCCTTCCTCTTCCACATCTGATGAGCCCATGCAAGTGGGCCGGACTCGCCTCACCTCGGAGGAACGCCTCCGCCGTCGGATTAGTGGGGCGTGTTTTTACTGTGGACTGGGAGACCACCGGATTGCCATATGTCCCTCACGGTCAAACGACAACGGTCGCCCGTAGGAATGGGGGTACTGGCGACCGCTGATTTATCACGATCAACTCCCCACACCAAGACGCTCCTGCCGCCCACCTTGTGTTTATCCACGACCCATCCAGTCCAGGTCCTGTTAGATTCCGGGGCTGAGGCCAACTTTTTTGACTGTGTTTTGGTGTCTCAGCTGGGAGTGTGGCCGGAGCCCCTTTCATCTAACATCACAGCTAAGGGCCTGGATGGACGGCTGTTGTACACCATCTCTTCACAGACCTCCCACCTCTTGACTCTCCCACTACCCCAATCGTCCTTGGGCACCCTTGGTTGGCTCGACATAATCCCCATATCGACTGGTGTAATGGCAGAATTATAAGCTGGGGCCCTTTCTGCTATAAGTCATATCTTCTATCCGCGGTTCCCTCAACACCTACCAACCCAGTCCAACCACCGGTCTTCCCGGACTTGTCCTCTTTACCCCCTGAATATCATGATCTTAAAGAAGCATTCAGTAAGGACAAGGCTGTACACCTTCCCCCCCACCGGCCCTATGACTGTGGTATAGACCTGCTCCCCGGTGCTCCTCTTCCTACAAGCTGCCTCTACAACCTCTCCAGGCAGGAGACAGCTGCTATGGAGACATATATACAAGACTCTTTGACAGCCGGCCTCATCCGCCCGTCATCCTCCCCTATGGGGGCCGGTTTCTTCTTTGTGGCCAAGAAAGACGGCTCACTCCGACCTTGCATTGACTACAGAGGGTTAAACAGCATCACAGTGAAAAACAGATATCCATTGCCACTCCTCGAGTCCGCTTTCCACTCCCTCCAGGGGTCCACCGTCTTCACCAAACTGGACCTCAGAAATGCTTACCATCTTGTCAGGGTGAGGGAGGGGGATGAGTGGAAAACTGCATTCAACACCCCTCTAGGCCATTTTGAATACCTGGTCATGCCATTTGGACTCTGCAATGCCCCCGCCATTTTTCAAGCATTAGTTAACGACGTATTAAGAGACTTCCTGAACAGCTTTGTTTTTGTCTATTTAGACGATATACTGATCTTCTCCCCGACCGTTGCAGACCACATATCCCATGTCCGGCAGGTTCTTCAGCGACTCTTAGAAAACCGGCTGTATGTCAAGCTGGAGAAGTGCACCTTCCACACCAACTCAGTGTCCTTTTTGGGCTACATATTTGAGAAGGGACAAGTCAGAGCGGACCCAGGGAAGGTCAGAGCAGTGGTTGAGTGGCCTGTACCCACCACCGTGAAACAGCTGCAGCGCTTCCTTGGGTTTGCGAATTTCTACCGTCGTTTTATTCGTGGTTTTAGTCGTGTGGCTGCGCCTTTAACCCAACTGACCTCCCCTTCTGTGCCCTTCCGCTGGACCCTGGAGGCAGACCACGCATTCCTCATGCTCAAAGACCTGTTCACTACCGCCCCTGTCCTTCAACACCCTGACCCCGACTGGCAGTTTGTGGTTGAGGTGGATGCCTCGGATGCTGGTGTAGGGGCCGTGCTCTCCCAAGGTTCTGCTACAACCAACAAGTTGCATCCCTGCGCATAATTTTCACGGCGCCTCACTCCAGCAGAACGCAACTACCACGTGGGGGATCGGGAGCTTCTGGCTGTCAAGTTGGCCCTCGAGCACTGGCGCCATTGGCTGGAGGGCACTCGCACCCCTTTCCTCATCTGGACGGATCACAAGAACCTGTCCTATCTGCAAACTGCCAAACAACTCAACCCACGCCAGGCCCGGTGGGCTCTCTTTTTCACTGGATTCAACTTCTCCATATCTTACCGACCCGGCAGCAAGAATCAGAAACCAGACTCCCTGTCCCGTCAATATGCACCCGACTCCTCTGCCCTTCCGGAGCCTATCGTACCCCCCTCCCGCATCCTGGCTGCGGTCACCTGGGAGGTGGAGGATGCAGTGCGGGAGGCCCAACAGCAGGACCCTGACCCAGGTACAGGTCCCCCAGATCGCCTCTTTGTCTCTAATTCTGTTCGTTCCCAGGTCATCCAGTGGGGCCATGCTTCCCGTCATGCTTGTCACCCGGGCAGTTCTCGAACACTATCACTGCTACAGCGCTGGTTCTGGTGGCCGACCATGGTAAAGGACATTCGTGAATACATCGCTGCATCTTTTACCTGCGCTCGGAACAAGCCTCTGCATCAAGCTCCTGCTGGTCTTCTTCGCCCCTTACCGGTTCCTACTCGCCCATGGTCACACATTGCCCTGGACTTCATCACTGGCCTGCCCGTTTCCCGAGGTAACTTCGATATCCTCACCATTGTAGACCGCTTCTCAAAATCTGTGCATTACGTGGCCCTTCCCAAGCTGCCCTCTGCCCGGGAGACAGCCGACCTTCTTGTCCATCATGTCTTCCGTCTCCTTGGTCTGCCAACGGACATTGTATCGGACAGAGGGCCCCAGTTCATCTCCCAGGTCTGGCGATCCTTCTGCTGGTCTATCTGGGCCTCTGTCAGTCTCTCCTCAGGATTCCACCCCCAGACGAATGGTCAAGCGGAACGGGCAAATCAAAGTCTGGAGGCGGCCCTGCGTTGTGTGACAGAGGCCAACCCCTCCTCTTGGAGTGACCACTTGGACTGGGTTGAGTACACCCACAATTCCCTCACTACCTCTTCAACGGGTTTGTCCCCCTTTGAATGTGCCCTAGGTTACCAGCCGCCACTGTTCCCAGCCCAGGAAGAGGAGGTTGCCGTTCCCTCTGTCCAACACCACATTCGCCGGTGTCGCAGGATCTGGCGCTCAGCCCGTGCCGCGCTACTCAGGGCCCAAGACCGCAGCCGGCGAGTGGCATCTGCGACATCTGTGACGCCCCGTCCTATGTTGTGGGCCAGCGGGTCTGGCTCTCCTCCCACAACATCCCCCACCGAGTCCCGGAAGCTGTCCCCCAGGTACCTGGGTCCCTTCGAGGTGGCAGAAGTCATCAACCCGACGGTGGTGCGACTTCGTCTCCCTCGCTCCATGCGGATTCATCCCACCTTTCATGTGTCTCTCCTGAAGCCTGTTGCTTCCAGTGACTTGGTCCCTCCGGCCGTGCCCCCTCCTCCCACCCGGTTGGTGGCTGGCCGGCCTGCCTATTCCGTCCGCCGCCTGTTGGACATGCGCCGCCGGGGGCGGGGCCTTCAGTTCCTGGTTGACTGGGAGGGTTACGGGCCTGGGAAGCGGGCGTGGGTTCCTCGCTCCTCTATCCTGGATGCCGGTCTGATAGCGGATCTGCGCCGTCGCCGGCCTGAGCATTTTTTGTCGCCCGGTGGCTCCTGTTGAGGGGGGAGTACTGTTGTGCCCTGGAGGCGTTCCTTCTCCCTCATCAAGCACCGCACCTGTTCCTGATCATCACCACCTGTTCATCATCACCATGGGTTCTTAAGCAGCGTCAAACCTTCAGCCACTGTCAGATCGTTATGCTGCTTGTGTGTCAGCCTGCCTGCCACTACGTCATCTCGCCTGCCAGCCAGCCAGGCAGCCTGCCAGCCTGCCTGCCAGCCAGCCCCACTAGCCAGCCTGTCAGCCCCGCTCCTACAGCTAAGCTTTCCTGCCTGCCTACCTGCCAGCCCTGTCATCCACTATTCACCTATTCAATAAACATACCTTCTCATCCTTTAAGACGTGTCTGCTCTTGGGTTCCACCCACCTCCTTGGTCACAACTGATGCAGGTTTCCCAAAGTGAATTCCACAGACGCAGGTCTCCCTTGACAGGTCTCCTAAGGCAGTTCCCCTGACACAGCTCTCCTGATGGAGATCTAAAGTCTTTCACCTAAGGTAGGTTCCCTGACACAGGTGTCATAAAGTGGGCTTCTTGTCGCAGGTCCCCTGAGGCAGGTGCTATAAGGGGGGCCTCCTGATGCAGGTCCCCTGACGCAGGTATCCTGATTCAGGTTTCCTAAAGTGGATTCCACTGACGCAGGTCTCCTTTCACAGGTCTCCTTAGGCAGCTCCCCTGAAACATGTTTCCTGACGCAGATCTCCTAAAGTGAATCTCCCGAGGTAGGTCCCATGACGCAGGTGATACAAGTTGGGCCTCCTGACGCAGGTCCCCTGAAGCAGGTCTCCTGATGCAGGTTTCCTAAAGTGGATTTGTCTAACACAGGTGTCATAAAGTGGGCCTCCTGATGCAGCTCCCCTGACACAGGTCTCCAGATGCAGATCTCCTAAAGTGCGTGTCTTAAGGTAGGTCCCCTGATGCATGTGTTATAAGATGGAATTCCTGACGCAGGTGTCATAAAGTGGGCCTCCTGACGCAGGTCTTCTAATGCAGGTTTCCTAAAGTGGATTCCACGGAGTCAGGTCTCCTTTCACAGGTCTCCTAAGGCAGCTCCCCTGACACATGTCTCCTGATGCAGATCTCCTAAAGTGCGTCCCTGAGGTAGGTCCCCTGATGCAGGTGTCATAAAGTGGGCCTCCTAACGCAGCTGTCATAAAGTGGACCTCATTTCTCAGGTCCCCTGACGCGGGTGCTATAAGGGGGCCTCCTGACGCAGGTGTCATAAAGAGGTCCCCCTGACACAGGTGTCATAAAGTGGGCCGCCGGAAGCAGGTCCCCTGACGCAGGACTCCTGATGCAGGTTTCCTAAAGTGGATTCCACTGACGCAGGTCTCCTGATATAGAACTCCTTAAATGCGTGTCCTGAAGTAGGTCCCCTGACGCAGGTGTCATAAAGTGGGCCTCCGGACGCAGGTCGCCTGACGCAGGCCTCCTGATGCAGGTTTCCTAAAGTAGATTCAACTGAAGCAGGTGTCATAAAGTGGTACTCCTGAAGGAGCTTCCTGACACAGGTCTCCAGATGCAGATCTCCTACAGTGCATCTCTTAGGTCCCCTGACGCAGGTGTTATATGGTGGGCCTCCTGAAGCAGGTGTTATAAAGTGGGCCTCCTGACGCAGGTCCCCTGACACAGGTCTCCTGATATAGATCTCCTAAAGTGCGTCTCCTGAAGTAGGTCACCTGACGCAGGTGTCATAAAGTGGGCCTTGTGACGCAGGTCCCCTGAAGCAGGTCTCCTGATGCAGGTTTCCTAAAGTGGATTCCACTGACGCAGGTCTCCTTTCACAGGACTCCTAAAGGAGCTCCCCTGACACAGCTCTCCTGACAGAGATCTCCTAAAGTAGATCTCCTAAGGTAGGTCCCCTTACGAAGGTTCTATAAGGTGGGCCTCCTGATGCAGGTCCCCTGACGCAGGCCTCCTGATGCAGGTTTCCTAAAGTGGATTAGTCTAACGAAGGTGTCATAAAGTTGCCTCCTGATGCAGCTCCCCTGACACAGGTCTCCAGATGCAGATCTCCTAAAGTGCGTCTCTTGAGGTAGGTCCCCTGACGCAGGTGTTATAAGATGGGCCTCCTGACGCAGGTCCCCTGAAGCAGGTCTCCTGATGCAGTTTTCCTAAAGTGGATTCCACTGAGGCAGGTCTCCTTTCACAGGTCTTCAAAGGAAGCTCCGCGGACACATGTCTCCTGACGCAGATCTCCTAAAGTGCGTCTCCTGAGGTAGGTCCCCTGACACAGGTAAGAAAAGACCGTAGAATTTACAGAACAATAATGTTAATCATGACTGAAAAATAATGTTAACAGGAAAACAATAAACCTGTGTTAAAATTACTGTAGAAATGTGTAATCTCTAAAACAGCACTTTTTTGTTAAAATTATTATTTAAAAATGTGAAAATAGACTAAGTGTTTTGTTAAATTTACAAATTTCAGTAAATATGACAGTAAAATAATGTAATATCCATATCAGTATGTTTCTGTTTTATATACATTGTCATGTTAAAAACGTTACAGTTTTTGCCAGTACTTTTAAAAATACAAAACAAAACTGTTTTACAGGTTTTACCCTTCAAATATTAATAGAATATATTTTTAAAAGATAAACCTAAATTAATATGTTTCTATGTCGGTTTAAAAATGCTAGTTTTACATAGACCTACAGGCGAAGCCACACGTGTGTATACAAAATAGATTGATGTCTCAAATAAATAAAGGACATTTGGGTTTAAATGTGGATCAGCTTAAAGTGAATGAAAATCCAGATTGTTAATTAGAAAAAAAATTATATTAATTAATAAAATGTGAAAACAAGACATTTTCAAAGTGGAAAAAAAAATACTCTCCTTGAACCACCACCTTGGTGTGGTGGAGCGGTTTGTGTACTCAAGTGATCTCAAGAGCTATGCTGTCAAGGGCTTCTGCCCCTGGTAGAGTCTTCCATGGCAGACACATCATGGGTGATGAGCCAGACAAAGGGCGGCTCAGAACACCTTCATGAGAAATCCAATCCAAGATTTCGCTATGTCGCCTGTATTGGCGTGACTGGGGCACCACCCTGGAGCCAGGCCTGTGATTGGGGCTCTCATGTGATTGCCTGGTGGTCAGGTCCCATGGGCCCTGGTCAGGTCACGCCCAAAGGAGCGACGTGGGATCACTCTCCAGTGGGCCCACCACCTGCAGGAGGGCTCAGAAGGGGTAGGTGCATTGTGGTTTGGGTGCAGTTGAAGGCAAGTGCCTTGGCGGCTCAAACCCTGGTCATGGAACTGGATTTTTGAGACATGGAACATCATCTCTTTGGAAGGGAAGGAACCTGAGCTTGTGCAAGAGGTCAAAAGGTACTGGCTAGATATAGCTGGGCTCGACTCCATTTTCAGCCTGAGCTCTGAAACTCAGTCCCTCAAGAGGGGTTAAATTCTCTACCATTCTAGAGTTGCGAATATTGAGAGGCAGCTAGCTGGGGTGGGCTTACTTGTGAGCCACCAGCTCAGCCGCCAAGTGTTGGAGTTCACACCGGTGGACGAGAGGGTTAGCTGGGGGATAGCTCTCTACTGTGTTTCCAACCTACTGGCCAAACAGTGGATTGGAAAACCTGGCCTTCTTGGTGTCTCTTGGAGGAATACTGGAAAGTGCCCCAACAGGGGACTCCATCGTCCTACTGGGGGATTTCACTGCCCACGTGGGCAATGACCTCAAAGAGGTTCTGGCAAACGGTCTGACGCCTCAGAAGGGGAAAGCAATTTTCTGTAGGCTCTGTTTACGGTGCAGGTGGGAGGCTGTTGACTTCGATTGAGGACATTCTCGGGCAATGGAAGGAATACTTTGAGGATCTCCTCAATCCTACTGACACGCCTTCTCTTGAGGAACAATTTTTAATTTTTGAAATGTAAAAAGTCTTGTTTTCAAAATTTTCCTTTCTTTTTAATTCAAATTTTCAATTTTGTTTTTCATTAACTTTAAGCTGATCCAAATTTGACCATATACATTTTTCTTTTTTTTTTAAATCACCCTTCTTTTAGACTTACAAGCTGAAAATATATATATATATATTTTTTTATTTTAGTCTGCATCATATTGAAGAGAGGCCTGCAGTAACCTGATTTGAATTTTAGTGTGTCACATGGTCAAGTGACACAGATTTCTCATTGGCTGAACACAGTGAGAGGGAAGACTCGTTCAAATTCTGTGGCTGACGTCACTAACGAGCAGGAGTCGGCAAGCGGGAAAAGTGCAGAGAACGGGAGACTTTTGATGAGCAACTGCCGTAGTTTTTCTGTATATGAGGATCTGTAGGAACAATTTTCAACATCCTATTTGATTTTCTGGAAAAGACTCAAGTAAAAACTTTGGAGTTTTCACGGTAAGTACACAATTTATGTCCTCCAGCTAAGTGCATGCTGCAGGTGTTTTAAGCTAGCTCTGTCAGTGCAACAGGCTTCAGGGCAGCGAGGTTAAGTTAGTTTCATTTTCGACATTCAACACACATTCAGCGATAAACGGCAATATTTCTCCGGCGCCTTGACTAAAGCTGCTCAAGAGGTTTTTCCGAGGAGGTGACTTAACAAACAAAATTTCACATGCTTCGTTGTCATTTTTCACGGCCCATGAAATGAGAAAACAATCGCAAAAGCCTTTTCCATGTAAGATCAGCTGCAGCGCCTTAGTGCTCCGCTGCTGAAAACAAGGGACCGTCTACAAAGTGCAAGAGTGAGGTGTGTTGTAAAAACCAAGCACCAAGCAGTGTCATTAGTCAAGAGGAAAAAAAAATTATCATTGAATTGCTGAGAAAAAAATGATTTTTCTTAAGAAAAAATCATATTAACATAAAACTAACCAATCTTAAAAAGATATAAAGTGCAATTTTTAAACATTTCTTTTTAAAAACTCTTACTGGTCAAATGAAAAATTGCATATAGGGAACAACTTTTTTTTTTGGCAAAATATTTAGATAACATTCTTTTTGCAATAGCTTTTATTGTGAAAACCATAGCAGCATAAAAGGACCCCCATTCAGTACAGGAAGACAGTACGCAACTTTCACAACAATTTGTTTTGGCCCTAGTGGTCTAATGTGGAAATGCACGCAAAAAGTAATCATCTTTTTGCAATAGCTTTTATTGTGAAAATCATTGCAGCATGCAAGTACCCTCATTCAACACAGGAAGACAGTACGCAACTTTCACAACAATTTGTTTTCTGCTTCAGTGCTCAAAACTGTAATTTTGAACCTACATTCAACCTTCTTTTTGCAATAGCTTTTATTGTGAAAATCATTTCAGCATGCAAGTACCTTCATTCAACACAGGAAGACAGTACGCAACTTTCACAACCATTTGTTTTCTGCTTCAGTGCTCAAAACTGTAATTTTGAACCGAAATTTAACCTTCTTTTTGCAATAGCTTTTATTGTGAAAATCATTGCAGCATGAAAGTACCCTCATTCAACACAGGAAGACAGTACGCAACTTTCACAACAATTTGTTTTGGCCCTAGTGGTCTAATATGGAAATGCACGCAAAAAGTAATCATCTTTTTGCAATAGCTTTTATTGTGAAAATCATTGCAGCATGCAAGTACCCTCATTCAACACAGGAAGACAGTACGCAACTTTCACCACCATTTGTTTTCTGCTTCAGTGCTCAAAACTGTAATTTTGAACCTAAATTCAACCTTATTTTTGCAATAGCTTTTAGTGTGAACATCATTGCAGCATGAAAGTACCCCCATTCAGTACAGGAAGACAGTACGCAACTTTCACAACAATTTGTTTTGGCCCTAGTGGTCTAATGTGGAAATGCACGCAAAAAGTAATCATCTTTTTGCAATAGCTTTTATTGTGAACATCATTGCAGCATGAAAGTACCCTCATTCAACACAGGAAGACAGTACGCAACTTTCACAACCATTTGTTTTCTGCTTCAGTGCTCAAAACTGTAATTTTGAACCAACATTCAACCTTCTTTTTGCAATAGCTTTTATTGTGAAAATCATTGCAGCATGCAAGTACCCTCATTCAACACAGGAAGACAGTACGCAACTTTCACAACAATTTGTTTTCTGCTTCAGTGCTCAAAACTGTAATTTTGAACCTACATTCAACCTTCTTTTTGCAATAGCTTTTATTGTGAAAATCATTTCAGCATGCAAGTACCTTCATTCAACACAGGAAGACAGTACGCAACTTTCACAACCATTTGTTTTCTGCTTCAGTGCTCAAAACTGTAATTTTGAACCGAAATTTAACCTTCTTTTAGCAATAGCTTTTATTGTGAAAATCATTGCAGCATGAAAGTACCCTCATTCAACACAGGAAGACAGTACGCAACTTTCACAACAATTTGTTTTGGCCCTAGTGGTCTAATATGGAAATGCACGCAAAAAGTAATCATCTTTTTGCAATAGCTTTTATTGTGAAAATCATTGCAGCATGCAAGTACCCTCATTCAACACAGGAAGACAGTACGCAACTTTCACCACCATTTGTTTTCTGCTTCAGTGCTCAAAACTGTAATTTTGAACCTAAATTCAACCTTATTTTTGCAATAGCTTTTAGTGTGAACATCATTGCAGCATGAAAGTACCCCCATTCAGTACAGGAAGACAGTACGCAACTTTCACAACAATTTGTTTTGGCCCTAGTGGTCTAATGTGGAAATGCACGCAAAAAGTAATCATCTTTTTGCAATAGCTTTTATTGTGAACATCATTGCAGCATGAAAGTACCCTCATTTAACACAGGAAGACAGTACGCAACTTTCACAACCATTTGTTTTCTGCTTCAGTGCTCAAAACTGTAATTTTGAACCAACATTCAACCTTCTTTTTGCAATAGCTTTTATTGTGAAAATCATTGCAGCATGCAAGTACCCTCATTCAACACAGGAAGACAGTACGCAACTTTCACAACAATTTGTTTTCTGCTTCAGTGCTCAAAACTGTAATTTTGAACCTACATTCAACCTTCTTTTTGCAATAGCTTTTATTGTGAAAATCATTTCAGCATGCAAGTACCCTCATTCAACACAGGAAGACAGTACGCAACTTTCACAACCATTTGTTTTCTGCTTCAGTGCTCAAAACTGTAATTTTGAACCGAAATTCAACCTTCTTTTTGCAATAGCTTTTATTGTGAAAATCATTGCAGCATGAAAGTACCCTCATTCAACACAGGAAGACAGTACGCAACTTTCACAACAATTTGTTTTGGCCCTAGTGGTCTAATATGGAAATGCACGCAAAAAGTAACCATCTTTTTGCAATAGCTTTTATTGTGAAAATCATTGCAGCATGAAAGTACCCTCATTCAACACAGGAAGACAGTACGCAACTTTCACAACCATTTGTTTTGGCCCTAGTGGTCTAATGTGGAAATGCACGCAAAAAAAACTTCATTTTCTTTGTTAAAAGTCATACCTTTTCCTTGGATGTAGTTGTCAAAACAGTAACATGATTGCAAAACCCTTTGTTTTGCAATCATTTCTGTTGTGAAAGTCATATTAACATGAAAGTAGCATGAAATAATAGTAACACAGTTCTCAACTTGCACAACCTTTTTTTCCCAATAGTCTTCAGTAGTTAAAAGGGAAGACAGCATCTAATTTTTTTGTGCACCTAAAGTTTTTATGGCCTTACTGGTCAAACAGCAGATGGTTTCTTGGGATCATCTCCCCCCATACTTGGAACACAGTATATTTCATCCCATCGGACAGTATGTGGTGAAATTTGGCTTTGGGTAAGACCAATACATGCTGTCCTACATGTGGTCAACCCTTATTATGTTTTTTAAACAGTGGGCTACACTATTACATCAATACCTTTGTCTAGCAGAAACTGCTGACAGACTTCAAACACATATGGGTTGTCTCCGGCTAGCTCCTCCATGCTGTGGTACAATGCTTACACACAAAGCAAACCTTTTCTCACAGCTCGCATTGATGGGTTGCCCTTTTTTAGTTGCATCATATGTGCAGCTTGTGTGGGTTTTACAAAAGTAAAGTACCGCTGGATTGAGAACACATTTAAAATAAAACAAAATAACCATGCAGGCAGGAACAAAAGGCAGACAGGCAGGCAAAGAGAGAAGTTTCCTCTTGTTGTCCTCAGCAGTATTATTTTTCTGTGTTTTTCTTTGAGACGGATCATTGGTAGTCAACATTTGTGGGGCTATGTTTTCTTTCAATAGTTAGATTTTGGTGAGGTGGCCTTAGCAGGGAGCCGCTGACTCAGACGGTTGATGGGGCTGGGTCTTTTGTCTCCCTGAGTATTTTTATGTTTTGCAAAAGTTACAATCCCGTTGTTTTTTACTTTGTTTCAAACAGTAATCATTTCATTTTGTTCTTGCTTCACAGGACACAGAATGTCCATGCAGCAATAAACTTTGTTTCTTATTATCTAGGAGTCCAGTTCATTTTGTGGTTGGTTCCTCTAGACTGAGGCAGGTGTGCTTGTCGGTGCCCTAATAACGTAATAAAATAAAACTAAAGTTGTAACAAAAATCGTTAATCAATAAATTATCTTTTTGGCACAGCAGTGACCAACATTGCTATTAATGTTATGAATAACTGACTTGTAAAAAGCTAAGCATTGTAACTGTGAAGCAGTGTGATTTCCTTGCCCTGGTACTATCGGGGCCAGCACCAAAGAATTTCTTCAATTAAAATATAAAAAACATACATTACATTACATTTTCTTGAGCATTGTGGCAGATTTGTTAAAGGCAAATACTGCAATATGTTCTTAAAAATATATTACTTTTTTAACTTAGCCATGAAACAATGCTAACAATGTTTAATCTATGTTTCTATGTCTGCCGTGTGTACAGCACTTTGGGATTCCTTGGCTAGTGGTGGTGGAAGGTGCTCAATTGATAATTTGAATGAATGAATCAACAAATGAATGAATGAATGAATTCTGCTTCCCATCTAGGTGAACAGGCAAAAGGATCAGATCTGATCAGATCTAAAAAATAACCTTTCTGATGTTTTTGCCGGTGTCATTTTTCAACACAGTCTTATAAAACGTTGCTGCACGATAGGACAATAATTATCTCTCTTATTTATTTAAAAAATAAATAAATAAATAAAAGTAAAATGTACAAAACTCCAAAAGTTTGAATAAAAACCAGGAGCTGGTTCATGGCGGGCCCTGGGCCGGCCTAGGCAGTTTATGCTGTACTGTGTTTCTTTAAAAATGTAAGTATAAAAAAAGAATCAGGAGTAGCACCAGGGGACAGCTTTAAAATAAAAAAAGTGAATGAAGAGGATGAAATACTGGCTCAAAGCAGAGGTATGTCTGTTTTATTTACATTCTACTGCATTTAAATTAACCCCCTTCCCTGCCTTCTGTCAAAACATACTCTCGTCTTTTGTAGAAAAAAAAACGTCATAGCTGGCGATCTATTTTTTCCCATCTACACACCCTCAACAACAAAAGCTCCACGAGTTTAAGAAAGGAGATAGTATTGTACTAGAAGCAGATTTCGTATGTTACGGTTGTGTTGTGGTTAGAGTAATGGGCTCCTGCGCCTAAGGTCGGTGGTTCAAGTCTTGTGAACTCCAAACTCTGATTTTTTTCCCCCAAGAATCACAACTGATTCCTACAACTGATGTTTTGATAGTTGGAAAAAAAAAAAAAAAAAAAAAAAAAAAAAAAAAAAAATATATATATATATATATATATATATATATATATATATTATTCCCACATTGTTCAAGCAGTTACTTTGTTTCTGTTGGTTTCTGGGTGGGGGTGGGGGGCGCAAAAATAATTTGTCGTCTGTGGCGTAATGCAGCCCAGTGCCGTGCCTGATTGGGTTTTTTATAACTAACATTTTGGTGGTAGATGAAAATTGCGGTGGTCCAGCATGGTATCCACAGGCCAGTAAACGCCAATCCAATCAACAAATTCCCATACCTGGAAAAATTGCGCATGCGCACATTATGAAACCCCGCGCGACACTTTACTGTAGAACGTTACTTTTACACGTTGTCATGGGCCGAGTTAAAAAGGGACAAAAACTTTGTAAGATTGACTTATGGAGTTTATGTGGAGGACTAGACAAACTAATCAAAGTGTTCTGCAAAATAACATTAAGAAGAACGTACAATGGAATTCAGAGGTATGGTCAAAAGTGTCGTTAGCTGTGTTTGGAGAGAACAAATTACATTTAAAAAAATGGCTTCATGTAGTCTGGACAGCAAACAGAAAAGGAGTCAGAACTCGTGTTTTAAAAATACTGCGTTCTGGGACTGGTACAAAGACTGATGGAGAGTGCAGCAAGCCCCAAGAACTGGACCAAAGTAACATTTCTAACACAGGTCAGTATGAACACTTTCAATTTCTCTAATCAACAACAATTAATAGTAATCTCATTGACTTGGCAGATGCTCAAATTATTCTCTAGGCTAAACATGAAAAAAAAAAAAAAATCCTACATCTGAAAGCTACAATGATACATGCAATCATGTGTCATGCAAATTATGTCAATATTTTTCTTTTTTAAATGTGAAGTTGAGTGTTGTAATCAATTATACTCATTGATAAAAATGATTTCTCATTAAACAATACTTTAATCTTCCTCCTCACATCTCAATTACGGGCTGTTGGGGACTGGAGCCCAAAGCCTGCGGACCATCATACACTGGAAGAAATTAGTGACAGTGATGGAGAGCGCGACTGGAGCTCACAGCCTGCGGACCATCATACACTGGAAGAAATTAGT
This sequence comes from Oryzias celebensis, assembly GCA_014656515.1. Lineage (NCBI taxonomy): Eukaryota > Metazoa > Chordata > Actinopteri > Beloniformes > Adrianichthyidae > Oryzias > Oryzias celebensis. Next base: position 79,069 of record BNCR01000057.1, read on the forward strand.
GACAGTGATGGAGAGCGCGACTGGAGCCCAAAGCCTGCGGACCATCATACACTGGAAGAAATTAGTGACAGTGATGGAGAGTGCGACTGGAGCCCAAAACCTGCGGACCATCATACACTGGAAGAAATTAGTGACAGTGATGGAGAACGCGACTGGAGCCCAAAGCCTGCGGACCATCATACACTGGAAGAAATTAGTGACAGTGATGGAGAGCGCGACTGGAGCCCAAAGCCTGCGGACCAACAGACACTGGAAGAAATTAGTGACAGTGATGGAGAACGCGACTGGAGCCCAAAGCCTGCGGACCATCATACACTGGAAGAAATTAGTGACAGTGATGGAGAGCGCGACTGTAGCTCACAGCCTGCGGACCATCATACACTGGAAGAAATTAGTGACAGTGATGGAGAGCGCGACTGGAGCTCACAGCCTGCGGACCAACAGACACTGGAAGAAATTAGTGACAGTGATGAGGAACGCGACTTGAGCACAAAGACAGTGCAGCATTTTGAAAAGAACTACAGAAAGACAATTCTTGGCCAAAAATGATTCAAAATTTACATTTCTCAAAAGAAATGGAGACAAATCAAGCCTTTAAAGGGAAGCTTAAAATTTCAAAAATCATGGACACACATTATTTATGATAAATTCCGCCAAAAAAACCCATGCTGCACATTAGTATTTACATATCAGCATATCAAACTCACACACAGTCGGAAAAAAAACCACAGCATATTGTATGATGAAAGCTGTGTGCTCTTTCAAAGGATGCAACGCACACTACACCTTACAAATAAGGAAAAAACCAGGCAAAGGTGACCTAACAATTCCTATATATGTTACAAGGATTGGCAGGGTGACACATTGTCAAGGAGAATTCCGTTCACGCCCTGCAAGTTACTTAAAACGAGGAAAAATTGCGAGGTCAATACACGAAGGCATTAGCAACACATATTATAGGAATCTCCAAAAAACACCAGTTCCTGAACTTGTGGCTGGAAACATTACAAGAAGTCTGAACAAAACAATTCTTAAAGTTATTTCTTGTGAAATTAAGAAGAGCACAAGACTTCATGATGATGTGATGCTTGAACTAATTCTGACACAGAAAATCTTAAAAGACACAGACATTGCAAACACATTTTGGCCTGGATATATCCAGCATCTTCAAGTTGATCCTTTTGGAATTCCTCTGTACACAGAGACTGGTCTTCTTATTTTGGTGCAGCACCTGCGTAAAGGACTGCCTATTACCCTTCATTTAGATGCTACAGGTGGTGTTGTCAGTAGAATACCAAATCAGCCGAAAAGGGTGTTCTACTACAGCATCACTCTACTAGGAAACGGGAAAGACAAGCCCCCTTTGCCTGTATCAGAATTAAGAACAAATAACCACACTATTCCAAATCTGTCCTTTTGGCTCCTTCAGACACTGGCAAAGGTCAGGAAGCTCACAAAATACAGCATTAATCAGGTAGAGATGGATCATAGCTGGGCACTCATCCAGAGTATTCTGCTGTCATTCAATAGGCAAGACATTCTAGCATACCTGCTGTACTGCTACAATATAGTAATGGGAATCAACTCTCAATCAGACTGTCATAAAAAAACGACACTTCACCTGTGTTCTGCACATGTAATTAAGGCCATTCATGGAGCCTTTTGCAAAAAAAACAAAGGACAAAGGCGTGAAGGAGTTTGCCACTCACTGTGTGGCACAACTAATAAATGTTACAAATATGAAAAGGGCATTTCATATTTTCAAAAATATGTGCTATGTTTTTAACACAGAAAAAACAACTACAACAGTTGAAAAATGTCTGGAAGAGCTTCACAAAGAAGTTCAAGGAAGAACTCTTCATCAAGACACACTTCAAGAGGTACAGGCATTTGAAGAGGATGTCACTTGTGAGGGAAGCACAATATTTGCGAGCTCACCTTTTAGGAAGGACTTTTCAGATGTGCTTAAGGCAGTCATGTCATCTGTCGAACCTGAGGAGGCTGAGGAATACAACAAATATTATTGTCCTGAAATACTTCATGTATTAATGAAGGACTACATCCCTATATATCCTGTCTGGTCAGGAATCATGCTGGGTGATCTGCGAAGACACACCACTGACTCTGTGTTTTATGACAGTCTCAGAAAACATGACACAAACTGTCATGCGGAAAATTGGTTCAGTATTTTAAAAACCGAAATACTTCAAAAAACACTGAATCTCCGACCAGCAGCATTTGTCCAGAAAATGAATGCATCTCTTCAGGGGAGATACAGGGAACACATTTTAAGGAATGACTTACCTGAAAGATTGCTGGACAAGTGCTGGACTTTAAAAAGATCAGATTTGGAAGACTCTGAAGAGTGATGGTCAAAAAAGAGGGCAACCGAGAAAAAAAAAAGAAAAACAAAATACTTCCATCCACCTGAAGTTATGCCCTCTCCAAAAGAAAAAGTAAGCATTATTTATGGACAGCTCAAGTGTAGAAATAAATAACCATCAAAGGAGATAAAGCATATTCACGTTGACTCACTTGTCTATCCTTGCAGGCATGCACAGGACATCCAAAAAGAAAAAAGAAAATAGAAAGTACTGATTTGGATTCTACAAGAACGATCACATCACAGGTTTGAACTTTTTTAATTAAGATAAAAAATACACAATTTTTATTAATGAGAAATTAACCTATAGCAACATACATGTGTTAATTAATTTTGCAGGCAAGGGAAGAGGCACACAGACAGCAATGTAGTGCAGTGAAACAGACCAATGCCAGAGCTGACATCCGGAAAGATGACATTGTAGAGGTAAAAGGTTTAAATTAGTATTCACTGGGGGGGGGATTTAGTTTAATTATTAAAAGTTCTTATGGATAGGTAAACATTTTTTTTTCCTTAAAATTATTTATTTTGATGTAAAGATTCTAAAACATTAATTTGCAAATATATATATATATATATATATATATATATAAAGAGGGAGAGAGAGACTGAGAGGGAGACAGAGAGAGAGAGAGACATTTTTTCTGTGCTGGATTGTGATTACGCATGATGATTTTACGAGTTAAATGTTATATGACAACATGCGTATTTTAAACTACATTTAAAAAAAAGCCATAGATAACACTTTGGCTTAATTTTTATTGTCTGAGATGATTTAATTTGTAAAGTTTTAAGTATGATATTCCTAATATCCCTACAATTTAATTTGTGTGCTCAAAACACATCAACAGTAAGATAAGCATAACTATAAAGAACTGTAAAGACTTTCATGTCTGCAGTTTTTCTGTAAGAAATCAAAGATGATGATACACAGCCGTAAGAAGCAAATATGTTTTTCAGTGTTTCTGCACTGTAATGGTCCAGTTAAATACTCTCTCTGATTGGCTGCTGGGTATTGATCCAGACCTTAAAAAAAATGTTATGGTCATTTGTCATAAATGTTGTCTATCACTGCGCAGGCTTCTTAAATAAAATTCCAAGCAAAAACAAGCATTAAGATTTGAACTTTCTCTATGAACTTATGCTATCATGAACCTATTGTGACTATCAGCATGTATGTAGTTTTCCTTTGCAACTGCAAAGAGGTCTATCAGCCCAGTTATGCATATTTTATTTTTCCCGTGACCATGGGCAGCACCTTATATTTAATAGTATGTTTTGATAAAAGGGTAAGCGGTGTAATGGTATATAAGTAGACTAATGCCCAACGTTAAGTGGAAGACCATTGTTTAAGAAGTGTAATCAATAAGCATAAATATAAAATATTGCGTTCATCTTTTTTTTTTATCTCTTTTTATATATATACATTATCTGAAATCACTCAAAGTTCTTAAAAGGAAATTCTTATTTAAATACTTTTGTTATTTATGGATATTATTATTAAGTAATTATAACATTCTTTTTTGTGTCCTAACAAGGCTCTTTGGAATTTGAAAAACAAAGAAGTTGTGGTTGCTGTGATAAAAACAGCTGACAAGGATCGCTCAGACACATTGCACCTAACAGAATTTAACACCCTGAAACCACATAGCTGGTTAGCTGGGGAGGTAAGCATTTTATTATCATACATATACAATTTTGATGTTTTTTTGTTATCAGAGTCAAGTGACTGGTGCCCTTTGATAACAACACATAGAAAAAAATCCTTTTTTTCGTATTTCTTTGTCCATTTAATAATGTTTACATGTTTCAAAATTATTAATTGTAGAATGGTTTTTGTGTTTTATATATAATAAATATGCAACTAATTATACAATATAAATTTTTTTCAACATGTTGAACCTCTTAAAATAATGTACGAATTTGTTTTTTCCAGACAATGGAAGTCAACTTATAAGTGCTGCTGAACACCAACAATATTGAAAGAAACATTTTCTTAATCAATCACTACTCTGCCGGCGTGATCGTCATTGGTGATAGGTCTGCACTAAGTAACCATAGTTACAGAAAGGTGAGACTGTTTGAAAAACATAAACTGAAGAATAACAAAAATCATAGAAACATTAAAAGTAAAATGTAACATTTGCTATTTGTAGGTCAACTTCGAAAACTATGAGGCTGTCATAGGATTCATGCTTGTCGATTCCAACCACTGGAAATTCCTGGTAAATATGTAATGCTCCTGACTTGTTATGTCAACATAACATCATAAACGTAATGATAAACTAAGCCCAATTACTCCATGTAATAGAAATAGAAGTACTGATGAATGCATATGAAGATAGAAATATCGAAATAAAACATGAAATTCTGCTTTAAATTTCGGTTTTTCCCTTCAGGAGTCGCAACAGTGAGTCATATTCCTCCATCTTATACTGTTTTCTGCATCCTCTACTCTAACAACAGAACACGTCATGTTATTGAACTGTGGTCTTCGTCAAGACCTCTTGCCTGGCATCTGTACATTTAGCATATTTCTGCCAATACATTGACTGTCTCTCCTCTCGACATGACCAAAACATCTCATTCTGGCCTCTCTGACTTTATCTACAAAACCTCTAAGATGTGTTTTCCCTCTGATGTCTTCCTGTACTTTCTGATCCTATCCATCCGGGTTACTCCAGAGAACATCAGCATCTTCATCTCTGCTACCTCCAGCTGTACTTCCTGTCTTTTCCTTAGTGCCACTGTCTGTAGTCATCAAAATGGCTGTTTTGTTCACCTTTCCTTTCCATTATTTTCAGAAACTCTTCTATCACACCTGACACTTTTCTCCACCCATTTTAACCAGCCTGCACTCACTTCTTCACTTCTTTTCTACACTCTTCATTAGTCGGGACTGTTTATCAGAGATGCTTCACTCTTCCACTTGAGTCCCTCACAATCACACACTTGTACTCCATCTTGCTGTGCCTAACCTTCATTCATGTTCTTTCCAGGACAAACCTTCACTTCTCTTTTGCTCGTTCCCAACTCTCAGTACTAATCACAGTGTCATCAGCAAACATCATAATCCATGGTGATTCCTGTCAAACATCACCTGTCAGCCTGTTCATCGCCATTGCAAACAGGAAGGGGCTCTGAGTTGATCAAAGATGTAATCCAACCTACACCTTGAACTCCTCTGTCACCCCTACAGCACACCTCAACACTGTCTTCCAGCCCTCATACATGTCCTGCTCTAACATACTTCTGTCTCTACAGACTTCTTCATACAACACCACAGTTCCTCTCTGTCCTAAGCTTTCTCCAGATCTACAAAGACACAGTGTAGCTCTCTCTGGTCTTCTCTGTCAACATCCTCAAAGATAATTACACCTGTAGTGCTCTTTTTTGTCACAAAACCATACTGCTGCTCATAAATGTTCACTTCTGCTCTTAGTCTAGCTTCAAGAGCTCTTTCCCATACCTTGATTGTTTGGCTCATCAGCTTAACCCACCTGCAGTTGCAACAACTCTGCACCTCTTAAAATTGGTCACTATCAAAAAAACAAAAAAACCAAAAATATTTTTTGATAAAAATTGTTTTTTTTAGAAAAATCTTCCTTTTATAAAATATGACCACTTTTAGTTACTTTATTCAATAGTATATGAAAAACAAATAAAAATCAAATACCATGTTAAGGTACAATGCCTGAGGAATAGTTATTTAACATTGAAATTCTACATATAATAAGGCAATAATAAATTTCCAATGTGTAACATATTAAATTATTTCTATTTAGGTACCTTTTTAGCTTTTGCAAAAGACACAACATATCAATTTTTATAAACTGCCAATTAACAATAAAACATGATATTAGTATCTCAACAGGAAACTCAAGAAGGTTTTTGTGTTGGATCCCCTTGGAAATAACGAAGAAAAAGATTCAGAAGTGGCAGCTTCAAGATTCAGGTATAGTACTTTTGGGGATGGGGTGTGTGTGTTTGCGTGTGGGTGTGGGTGTGTGTGTGTGTGTGTGTTTGCGTGTGTGTGTGTGTGTGTGTGTGTGTCAGACTATAGCTTTCTTAATGATCCAATTTCATGACTTTTTTTTAATGGGATTAATTTTTATTTAACATTGTATTAGTATATTAAGAACATAGTTTTAAAGTATTTGAGTAAGTAGACTTAACTTTACTTGTAAATTTACTTCCGGATGTTTTTTGTCCACTTTGTACTTGTACTGAGTATGAAAAATATGAGCAACTTTTACTGTCTCCTCGAGTAAATGTTATGATTGAATATTTGTGCTCTTAAGTACACATCTCAATGAAGACTTACATTAACTCAAGTAAATTTCTCAAGTAAACATAAATGCATAAATGTGAGTGATTAAGCATTTCTTCTTTTAAATAATAAAAACTAACCATACAAATGTTTTATAGGTAATTGAGTGTTGAAACATTGGTATTTGACTATAATAATGTAAAAATGTATGTACATGTATCAAAATTTGTGTAGAAGTACACATTTGAACAGATGTAGAGCAAATAAAGTTAAAGAGGTTTCATCCTCAACAGAGTCAAAGAATGTGTTGTTTAGTTTTTAAAAAGCTAAAATAACTCATATGTTTTATTAAACATGTAACTGATGCTTAGTTGACCTGAACTGGTTATAGTTTGAAAGAAATTGTAAGTTGTGGTTCAATTATAAATTACTATCAAAAATCTATGCTAGGCAATACTTCAAAATGCGACAGATCCGTCATGGAAAGACAGACTGGGTTGATGTAAAATGGACACATGGTGTCTTGGATCACACCAAACAGCAAGATGGTTGCAGCTGCGGAGTTTTTGTCATGCAGGTACATTCATTATGCTGTAATAATATATGAAGCTATATTGATAACATATTTAACTACTATGTTTAATGTAATTTTGGTATAATAATGTCATAGATGGCAAAGGAGGTAGTGGATGCTTTTCCACTACTTTTCCACTACTACTTTTTATGCCTTCAGAGTTGAAAATACCTTCCAGCAAGCAACTCCTGGCAAAGTTACGCAAAGAGATGGCTGTACAGATCCTAGAAGCATCATGTATGTTTAATGGGTTCAGATTACAATACAGTGATGCATTTGTGATAAGGCAAAACCTTTAGATAGATACAGTAGATTCATTTCATTAGGCATACAGAATTTTTTTTTATTACTATAAATATCTGTTTTAAAAATTTTTAAAAAAGAGTCTTTCAAAAACTGCATTTATTAGTATTAAAACTGTATTACTAAAAAAAAAATGCCTATCAAGAGAAGACATTCTGATGATGTTTAAAATCTATAGAATTCTATTTATGTTTTTGAATAATATTTACATAAAAAATATTTTGATTAAGAAATCCAAAAATTATAAAATAAAAATTATTCCAAGAACTACCGAAGCTGAATGTGGGTCTTTCAACGACAAAAGGTTGTATGCAAACTTTAGTAGTCGAGTACAGGAGAGTCAGAGAAGTATTTCTCACTAAAAAAAGTCAACCACCCAAAAAATGCTGAGTGTAGGTGTCGTTTGGGTTGTTCATTAAACCACCCTGCTCAAAAATAGAGACAGCAGGCTAAGAAAACGAATGTGAAATCAGAAGATACAATACATCATGTTGAATGTGCTTTATACACGCTCTCAATGAAAACGGTAAATGCAAAAAGTTAAGTCTCTGGCTGTTTTGACCTACCCAGAATTTATCTTTTTATTAACTCTGGACCACCGCGCCCATCCCTTCATTAGCACCACGTCGCTGAAATCGCACTGTTGATAGACCTTTGCACTGCACCAGTCGCGCTGCAGGACCTGAGATTACGTCTGTACCATGACTTAACACTGAAACTTGCCACCGAACGCAACTTGCGTTCACAGCTTAACAGCGAACGCAGCTTAACACTGTAGTTACTCTCAACTAAAATGAGCAGCAAATTACTTATTTAAATTTTCCTAAGCATTTCATGTCTTTATTTACTTTGGCTTTATTTTAATTATTTAATTTTTGGAATATTTAATTTATATACATAATTTTAAGGACGTACATGAAAAAAATATGAAGAATTGTGAACTTCATCTAATATTTTTCTTTTTATCATGCACTGAACTTCAGAATCATACCTTTTTGGTGTATAATTACTCCATCCACACCAGGATGTAGTGAAAATATAAACAATGCATTCTGCAAAGTTTGCAGCCTCCTCTCAAGCTTTGACACCGGAATACACATAGAATACACGTAATGTTGTATAGGTGACATCCAGAGTGGTTGGATGTAATGGCATTGGTTTGTATTTGATTATCAATTTTATATATTAGATGATATTGTCTTATATTAGAATTAGTAATCGTTGAATATTTAATTATTTTATTTTATGTTTTTTGTGATTAAATAGGCTACTGTGTTAATAAATATCTTTACAGAATTCAAGTCAATGGAACATTGCTCCATTTGTGGTCAAGAGACTCCACCAGGACATGTTGGTCCCAACACATGGGTTTGTATATTTTCATTGCTAAATTGGTAGTAAAAAATGAAGATAATCATCAGTTTTAGTTGTATTGGTAGTATACATTACCACAAACACAATGTAAAAACAAAGAGGAACCATTTCATGTAACATAAAAACAAGAAAAATTCTCCAAAGCGTGTAATTATAAATATCTACACGGTTATCATCTTTACTCGGCGTGGAATTCGATGAAGCATTTGTGGTCACGTTGTAAACAGAGGTCTTGATTGCATTTCTTGCACAAAGTTTTGGTGTATCATTGCACCTCGGCACCTTCATCATCTTTTTTATACCGGTCATTGTTATCCAGAGGCCAGAATAATCAAAGTGAACATCCAGGACTGGAATGGGAGTTTTGGGTGCTTTTCTTAGTCTTTTCCTCATAGCTTCCATCAACTGAGAGTCTGGGACAACCAGTTGTCTTGTCCAGGCTCTTAACACATTTTTATAGGCACTCTGCAATGTAGGACTTAAACAAAAAGAGTCATAGTTAAAATTCCAAAAGTATAATAATATTATATTATAATATAATAAAAGATCATGCGAAAAGTGCCCATGCAGCATATTTTTTATATATATATATATATATATATATATATATATATATATATATTATTTATCAACTAGTGCTAGCACAAGAGGGACACTTATAAACCAAATATCAAATTAAAAACTTGTAGTTTTCCTTTATGATTGTCAGCGACAGTCGTAGGGTATTTCCAAAAGCTACAAAATCTGGCAGCTTGTGACATTGACCAACTCTGTCAAAGTTGACCAAAAGGTTTTACGGTATCCCATCTCATCATACTAAAAATAGAAGTTTGTATCCCCTGTTGTTATGCTTTAATTGAAAGTAAATTACTTCAATTTTTGTGACAGCAAGGTGGCTTTGTTACAAGACATTCATGTTGGATGGAGGCCAAAGAGGGACATGTATTACACAGTGCCAAAGACGGAAGTCAATGACTTCTTTGAAGGATTTTTCAGGGTGACGCTGAATTGCGTTGAAATTACATTACCATACAGATTTGTCTATATTGTCTTTAGAGAATAACTTTACGAAATATTTTTGGGAGTTGAGAACATCATCAGCTTTTCAGAGCTTGGCTGTCTGGGTTATTTTATTTACTTTTATCCAACTTGGAAATATAAATACTGCACCCTCCTCTTCATTTGACAGTCTGACATTCTCATGTTCCACTTGCTCACATACAAATTCTATAGCTTGTTTTTTACCTTTTGTGATTTTTAACAACTAATTGAATGAAGATGTGGTCTTTTGCCTGTAGTTAACATTTTGCACAAGTAGACAGTTATTTTGTTAAACTATATGTTATTTGTAGATGTCATTACTCATTTTTCAAGGATAAATTGTATAATACATTGTACAAGACTTTAAATTAAATTATAACTATGTCAAATATTGTTCTATTAAAAGTTTTGCATGATTACAATAAATTTTTAACATGTGTAACTCTTTCACCCCAACAGATTGAGTGCACAAGCTGTGGAAGATGGTATCACTCCATATGTTTGAACATGACTGACCAAGAAATTGACAGCCTGAAAAGAACAGAATGGTTATGTGAAATCTTTATAACAATGTGTGTTAATTATTTTATAATATTCACCAAGTGATTTATATTTATTGTTTTTTGTTTGTTTGTTTGTTTTTTTTTTTTTGCATGAAGAATGTTATTTTGAAGACATTAACATTTATTCAATATTTTAAGGACAAAAAGAGAAAATTGTTTTGCAAGTCTATTATGGTCAAAGTAGCTGATCTTACATGGAAAAGGCTTTTGCGATTGTTTTGTCATTTCATGGGCCGTGAAAAATGACAACGAAGCATGTGAAATTTTGTTTGTTTAGTCACCTCCTCGGAAAAACCTCTTGAGCAGCTTTAGTCAAGGCGCCGGAGAAATATTGCCGTTTATCGCTGAATGTGTGTTGAATGTCAAAAATGAAACTAACTTAACCTCGCTCTTCAGGGCTACTCGCGGTGACTGTGGCTGTAAAAGCAACTATTAACTTTTATAAATGATAACTTGTGCTTTTTGTAATAAAAACATAGACACATTGAAGGGTTATGTCTTGCATTGCAGAGTTCATAGGAATGAGCCTCGATGTTTTTTCAAATGTGTCAGTGCTAATTGTGGGAAGACATTTTGCACCTACTCTGCTTTTAAGGGCCATTTTTATCGCACTCACAATGTGACTGCACCACAGTGTGATTCTACAGCCATTATTGCAAACTTTAAATGTGCAGTTTCACTATGTGTGCGCAATTTTTACACTGTGAAAGACCTTGTGTCTCATTTAAAAGACCACATTGCAGAAAGCAGATCCGTGTCATGTCCTGTAACTGGTTGTGAACATGTCTTTAAAGTAAAGTCATCATTTACTGCTCACATGTCTAGGAAGCATAAAGCATGCTCATCTGAAAGCATCAGTGAAATGTATAGGGAAACACGTTCTCAGCCCTCTAATGTCAGTGATGGTGGAAATGTTTTGGAAAGCGCAAATGCAGCTACTCCAACAACTCCAACAAACGTCAACACTGATATGTCTGAGGACATTAGTGAACCATATCTCAGAAATCTATGTCTATTTTACCTGAAACTGCAAGGACAACTCCTTGTTCCTGCTTCAACCATTCAGACTATTATTGAGGAAATACAAAATGTGCACGAGATGGTACTAGATTATACATTATCCAAAGTTAGTTCATCATTAAAAACAGACATGGGCTTTGCAGATGAAACAATTGCACAAATCTGCAATAGTATTAAAGAGTCTTATTTGTTTTCAGTTTGTCATCTGGGCCCACTAAGAACAACATATTCGCAGAGTCAAACATTCACTCAAATGTTTAAATATACAGAACCAAAAAAAGTGAAATTAGGAATAGATGAAAATATGAAACAAAAGTCTGCCTATTACATCCCAGTGACACAAACATTGAAAAGCCTTTTGCAGTCCGATTTATGGAAGTACAGAGTTTCACAGCAGTCTGAGACTGACACTGATGTATTTTCTGATATAACCGATGGACATAATTTTAAATCAAACCAATTTTTTATTGAAAATCCACAATGCCTTTAGTTAATTTTGTACCAAGATGCGTTTGAAATTGTGAACCCCCTGGGTTCTGCTAAAAAGACTTTCTGTGGCAAACTTGCCAATTTACGTGCGATCCAACACTGATCAGATGTTTCTTGTTTTGTTGTGTGTTGAAAAAGACCTTAAACAGTTTGGAATAACCAAGGTTTTCTCAGAGTTGTTGGCAGATCTGAAAGTCCTAAAAACTGATGGGATAACTGTAGATGGAGAAACAATGAAAGGGGCTTTATACTGTATTGCTGGTGATAATTTGGGCTCTCACACTATTGGTGGGTTTACTGAAAACTTCAGTCGCTCTTAATATTTTTGCAGATATTGTGAAATTACGAGAGGTGAGTTTGAAAGTAATCCAAACATTTGTGGTCCACAGCGTACTCCAGAGACCTATGATACAGTTGTTTCCAATCTTCAGGCTGAGAACACTCAAGACAACAAAGGACTAAAGGTAAATTCTGTTTTTAATACATTTGAGTCTTTCCACGTCTGTCATTCTGGCCTGCCACCTTGTTTAGGCCATGACATATTTGAAGGTGTCCTGTCATATGATGTAGCACTATTCTTAAAAAATATGATTAAAACAAAGAAATGGTTTACATATACACTCTTAAACAGACGCATCAAACAGTTTAAATACAAAGGATCTGAGGCACTAGCAAAACCATGTGCTGTCAACTCAGAAGGATCAAAGCTCTCAGGGCAAGCAATCCAAAATTGGAATTTATTAAGGTTGCTACCGATATTAATTGGTGACAAAGTGCAAAACTTGCAGGATGAAGTATGGCAGTTAGCTCTTCAGTTAAAATACATTGTAGATCTGATATGTTCTCAAAAAATATCTTTGCCCCAGATTGCATATCTTGATGTTCTGATTCAAGAATATTTGGACTCAAGAAAGTTATTATTTCCTGATAATTCTTTAAAACCCAAACACCATTTTTTACGTCACTATCCAGCACTGATTTTAAAATTTGGACCATTGATAAGACTATGGACTATTCGTTTTGAATGGAATTGGATCTGACTACATGAAATCATTTTGCATCAACAAGAGCAAGAAGTTTCTTCAGACTCTAACAAGGCTGCAGGTGATGCGAGGAGAGCAGAGTGGCTGCTCAGAAGATGTTAAAGAGATGCTCCTGCTTTTGCTCTGCTATTTCAATGAGAAGGAGGATGCCATGTTCTTCTACATAGAAGATACATCCCTGGCGGATGAGGTCCAGCTTGACCAGGTGCCCTTGACGCCAACTGTTATTGTATGTGGTAAGTGAAGTTTCATGTTCTTCTAACGTTAAATTATTCTAAAAGTTTTGTCTTTGCACATTGTACATACGTGATATTTTTACTTTATCCGTTGATCTCCATTAATCATATTTTATTCTCTTTGCTTTTTAGGACAGTCTTGCTTTTCCTCAAGGAGGTTCATGCTGAGTTTGGATCGTTTCATCGTGCACAACAACATCCCGTCCTTCTTTTCAGCACTGTGCCTGATGTTCGGAAGCTACTTCTGCTTTAGCATTCATTATCCAACTGAGCTGGCTTCAACCCTGGAGTTTCTGTAAAGGTACATATTTATGAGTGCTGTCATTTAATTATTTTTTGGGTGGGATTAATTAATCATGACCTGTAATTAATTGATCTAATGAATCTGGTTTTAATCTCACCATGGGCTGCTCATCCCTGGTCCTCAAGATCTACCACCCTGCCTGTTTTCCAACTCTCCCTGAATTGTTTGCTGCTGATTACCTGGACCAAGCGTGTTCATTCAATCAGTATGTGGAGACATCTGATTTAGCTGATCAACAGCTAGCTGGGCTTGGAGATCTGGAAAACTGGCAGGGGAAGAGATACAGAGGAACAAGAATGAGCATCCCTGGCTAACATAATTGGTGTGAAAAGCCTCATTTTGGGGTAATTTTATTTAAATTTGGGAGATTGTGGCACAGTAAAATATCAAAACACAATTTAAAGGGTCGTCTTATTATAACAGACTTTTACAACCTTTACTTTTGCACCACTTAGGGGCAATTCTTCTTGAATGATTAAAAAAAGTACAACAAAGAAAAAAGCCAAATTGATCTAATATGCTGAGTAATCCAAAAACCATTGTTTTATTTATAACATTGTTTTTATGGCTGTAACGATAATTCATGAATCTGTTAAAAACAGATTCAAACTTGCCAACATGTTCATCGAAGCAGAAAATGTAAAAAACGATTTGTGCCTAAATTTAGAAATGCTTTCCCCAAACGTCATTATGTATTGCATTTGTGCCTTAAACGTCATGCATAACTGACGTATAATTGTATAATTTATGTATAATTGTTTACTTTATTAAATCTTTTTTTTTTAGGAAAACAGTTTGTTGTAAGGGACAGAAAGAAAACATAATTGGCCTTAAAATACCTTTAATTTGTTGTGATAAAAAATTTATTAAAATAAAATTTTAAAACCATGAATCAAATCGAATAGTGGCCTGATTGTATTGTAACATCCCTAATTGTTTTATATTTGAAAACACAAAAATATTTTTAATGCTTTAATTTTGGTGCTGACACAATATGATTTCTTCCCAGTGCTCTTAAAGTCAAAGTGAAGAAATTCAATGAATCGTGGGTTATCTGATCTTTGCGTGGTTTATTCATACTTCTTTGTATTTGATTACCCTCGATGGACATCTGCGCACATCAATGAATGAGGGACGCATGAAATACTTACATGAATTAGGTTTATCACTCATGTACCACAACAGACTGATATTACATCTGTGACACTATGTTAAGATATAATCAGAAAAGTGATTTTGCTTTTCATTTGTTATAGATGCTTTTTCTCAATCAATCCGGAAAAAGGAACCAAAGTGGAAAGTAAAAATTCTTCACGCCTCTCTGTGAATCCTCGAGTCCTTACCGTCATCCAAGAGCTTTCTGATCACGAGTGGCGTGATTCCTGAATGTGGACTGGATTCAGTGAGCTTCTATAGACTATTGACTGACTGACCATTTGAGAGAGAACAATTGTAAGTTTTTTTCTTTTTCTGTATTTCTTTACAATGTTCCTCAAGTTTATCCAAGGAATTGTAAGATTTCTGAGGTTTTCTAAAGTTATTTACAATGTTCATGTACATTAAGGACTTGTTATGGAGTGAAATTTGTATCATCTTAAAGTGATAAAAAAAACAGATGATAAATTTGGAGAAGTTTTTTTTTTTTAATTGGTCATTGTACATAAAAAAAGTAAAAAATGTGTAAAAAGTTTTCAGCTCAAAAGTACACATTTTAAACTTGGAGGAATTATTGAAATTTTGAAAAATAACTTTGTTTAAAAAAAATTGAATACAGTTTTAAACTCCAAAGTAACCATTTTAAACTTAAAGAACTATTGAAAAATAATGTTGTAAATATAAAAAACTAGCTTTAAAATCAAAAGTACACATTTTAAACTTGAAAGAAATATTGGAAATTTGAAAAATATGTGGAAAATTTAAACGTGAAAAAAATTAAGTGTTTAGTTTTTTTGCCTCTTTTAAAATCTATTTCTTTTACATTTTCGATATTTATTTCTAGTCTACTTTTTTTTTAATTTACAGTATATTTTTATAGTTTCAGTAATTCCCTCAAGTTTACAATGTGTACTTTCAAGTTTAAAATTTATTAACTTTATTTATTTTTGATTTTATAATCTGTTTTATCATTTACCTTAGAAATATTCAAGATTGACCCCATAAATTCTACAGTGTTACAATGTTCTTAGAGAATACCTATTGTATTGTGATTTTAAATAGCACATTTTCTAAATTTTTTTTTTTCTATTGTTATTCACAATGTTCACCCAACAAATTGGGTGATGTGACAAATTTCTCTGTAAGACAATTAAAAGATGTAATGTTAAGATGCATCAGCTCAGCTGTTTCTCAATAAATGTTGAACAAAACTTTGTTCTCTGTTTGTTGTTTTAAGGACTGTTGGATTATTGTTATCTGCAAAATCTAATAATTGACTTTTATTTGTATGTTTTTGAAAACAATATCCACATGTATGGTACTTGAATTAATGGTAAGGTAGGAAGAAAGTACCATATAAAGTAGATTAAATTGCAGTTTTAGTTTTCACAGTAATCCTATGTTGAACATACACAAAAAGACAATAGAATAAAAAAGGACTTTCTGTGCAATTTGCAAAAAAAGTCTGCTAAACAAAAGACTTTTACCTGTGGTTCTTACAGTGTCATACACGTTTTATTTCAATAATTTTCAATTTTTTTTTACAAAATATTTATATACATTAAGCATGTAGCTGATGTAAGAATTACATAAAAAAGTTAATTTATTTACAAGGAAGTTACAATATTTAAACTACAAAATTTTGTTGACTTAACAGGTTTTTAAAGTGATTCAACTGTGATTTCAATCACTGTAAATTGATTTACATTTTAATTCTGTAATGTAATTTACTGTAAAATTGTACTTTTTACTGAATTTCTCTGGTAACCCCAGCTGCCGGTATTATTCCGTAAAAACAAGATTTTTTTTATCAGTGAAAGTGGACCTCCTGACGCAGGTCCCCTGAAGCAGGTCTCCTCATGCAGGTTTCCCAAAGTGGATTCCACTGGCTCAGTTCTCCTTTCACAGGTCTCCTAAGGCAGTTCCCCTGACACAGCTCTCCTGAGAGAGATCTCCTGAAGTGCATCTCCTGAGGTAGGTCCCCTGAAACACATGTTATAAGGTGGGCCTCCGGACGCAGGTGTCATAAAGTGGGCCTCCTGATGCTGGTCTCCTGATACAGGTTTCCTAAAGTTGATTACATTGACGCAGGTCTCCTTTCACAGGTCTCCTAAAGCAGCTCCCCTGACACAGGTTTCCTGATATAGATCTCCCAAAGTGTGTCTCCTAAGGTAGGTCCCCTGACGCAGGTGTCATAGAGTGGGCCTCCTGACGCAGGTCCCCTGATGCAGATCCCCTGAAGTGAGTCTTCTAAAATAGGTCCCCTGACGCAGGGGTTATGAGGTGGGCCTCCTGACGCAGTTGTAATAAAGTGTACCTCCTGACGGAGGTGTCATTAGGTTGGCCTCCTGACGCAGGTCTCCTGATGCAGGTTTCCTAAAGTGGATCCCACTGAGGCAGGTCGCCTGTGGCTGATCTCCTAAGGCAGCTCCCCTGACACATGTCTCCTGACGCAGATCTCCTGAAGTTAGTCTCCTGAGGTAGGTCCCCTGACGCAGGTGTCATAAAGTAGGCCTCCTGACCCAGGTCCCCTGACGCATGTGTTATTAACTAGGCCTCCTGACGCAGGTCCCCTGACGCAGGTTTCCTGATATAGTTCTCCCAAAGTGTGTCTCCTAAGGTAGGTCCCATGATGCAGGTGTTGTAAGGTGGGCCTCCTGACACAGGTCTCCTGAAGTAGGTCCCCTGACGCAGGTGTCATAGAGTGGGCCTCCTGACACAGGTCCCCTGATGCAGATCCCCTAAAGTGCGTCTTCTAAAATAGGTCCCCTGACGCAGGGGTTATGAGGTGGGCCTCCTGACGCAGTTGTAATAAAGTGTACCTCCTGACGGAGGTGTCATTAAGTTGGCCTCCTGACGCAGATCTCCTGATGCAGGTTTCCTAAAGTGGATCCCACTGAGGCAGGTCGCCTGTGGCTGATCTCCTAAGGCTGCTCCCCTGACACATGTCGCCTGACGCAGATCTCCTGAAGTTAGTCTCCTGAGGTAGGTCCCCTGACGCAGGTGTCATAAAGTAGGCCTCCTGACCCAGGTCCCCTGACGCATGTGTTATTAACTAGGCCTCCTGACGCAGGTCCCCTGACGCAGGTTTCCTGATATAGTTCTCCCAAAGTGTGTCTCCTAAGGTAGGTCCCATGATGCAGGTGTTGTAAGGTGGGCCTCCTGACACAGGTCTCCTAAAGTAGGTCCCCTGACGCAGGTGTCATAGAGTGGGCCTCCTGACGCAGGTCCCCTGATGCAGATCCCCTAAAGTGCGTCTTCTAAAATAGGTCCCCTGACGCAGGGGTTATGAGGTGGGCCTCCTGATTCAGTTGTAATAAAGTGTACCTCCTGACGGAGGTGTCATTAGGTTGGCCTCCTGACGCAGGTCTCCTGATGCAGGTTTCCTAAAGTGGATCCCACTGAGGCAGGTCGCCTGTGGCTGATCTCCTAAGGCAGCTCCCCTGACACATGTCTCCTGACGCAGATCTCCTGAAGTTAGTCTCCTGAGGTAGGTCCCCTGACGCAGGTGTCATAAAGTAGGCCTCCTGACCCAGGTCCCCTGACGCATGTGTTATTAACTAGGCCTCCTGACGCAGGTCCCCTGACGCAGGTTTCCTGATATAGTTCTCCCAAAGTGTGTCTCCTAAGGTAGGTCCCATGATGCAGGTGTTGTAAGGTGGGCCTCCTGACACAGGTCTCCTGAAGTAGGTCCCCTGACGCAGGTGTCATAGAGTGGGCCTCCTGACGCAGGTCCCCTGATGCAGATCCCCTAAAGTGCGTCTTCTAAAATAGGTCCCCTGACGCAGGGGTTATGAGGTGGGCCTCCTGACGCAGTTGTAATAAAGTGTACCTCCTGACGGAGGTGTCATTAAGTTGGCCTCCTGACGCAGATCTCCTGATGCAGGTTTCCTAAAGTGGATCCCACTGAGGCAGGTCGCCTGTGGCTGATCTCCTAAGGCTGCTCCCCTGACACATGTCGCCTGACGCAGATCTCCTGAAGTTAGTCTCCTGAGGTAGGTCCCCTGACGCAGGTGTCATAAAGTAGGCCTCCTGACCCAGGTCCCCTGACGCATGTGTTATTAACTAGGCCTCCTGACGCAGGTCCCCTGACGCAGGTTTCCTGATATAGTTCTCCCAAAGTGTGTCTCCTAAGGTAGGTCCCATGATGCAGGTGTTGTAAGGTGGGCCTTCTGACACAGGTCTCCTAAAGTAGGTCCCCTGACGCAGGTGTCATAGAGTGGGCCTCCTGACGCAGGTCCCCTGATGCAGATCCCCTAAAGTGCGTTTTCTAAAATAGGTCCCCTGACGCAGGGGTTATGAGGTGGGCCTCCTGACGCAGTTGTAATAAAGTGTACCTCCTGACGGAGGTGTCATTAAGTTGGCCTCCTGACGCAGGTCTCCTGATGCAGGTTTCCTAAAGTGGATCCCACTGAGGCAGGTCGCCTGTGGCTGATCTCCTAAGGCTGCTCCCCTGACACATGTCGCCTGACGCAGATCTCCTGAAGTTAGTCTCCTGAGGTAGGTCCCCTGACGCAGGTGTCATAAAGTAGGCCTCCTGACCCAGGTCCCCTGACGCATGTGTTATTAACTAGGCCTCCTGACGCAGGTCCCCTGACGCAGGTTTCCTGATATAGTTCTCCCAAAGTGTGTCTCCTAAGGTAGGTCCCATGATGCAGGTGTTGTAAGGTGGGCCTCCTGACACAGGTCTCCTGAAGTAGGTCCCCTGACGCAGGTGTCATAGAGTGGGCCTCCTGACGCAGGTCCCCTGATGCAGATCCCCTAAAGTGCGTCTTCTAAAATAGGTCCCCTGACGCAGGGGTTATGAGGTGGGCCTCCTGACGCAGTTGTAATAAAGTGTACCTCCTGACGGAGGTGTCATTAAGTTGGCCTCCTGACGCAGGTCTCCTGATGCAGGTTTCCTAAAGTGGATCCCACTGAGGCAGATCGCCTGTTGCTGATCTCCTAAGGCAGCTCCCCTGACACATGTCTCCTGATGCAGATCTCCTAAAGTAAATCTCCTGTGGTAGGTCCTCTGACGCTGGTGTCATAAAGTGGGCCTCCTGACGCAGGTCCCCTGATGCAGGTCTACTGATGCATGTTTCCTAATGTGGGTTACACTGATGGAGATCTTTGACAGCAATCCTAAAGCAGCTTCCCTGACACAGGTCTCCTGATATAGATCTATTAAAGTGCATCTCCTGAAGTAGGTCCCCTGATGCAGATGTCATAAAGTGGTCCTCCAGAAGCAGGTCCCCTAAAGCAGGTCTACTGATGCATGTTTCCTAATGTGGATTCCACTGATGGAGATCTCCTTTCACAGCAATCCTAAAGCAGCTTTCCTGACACAGGTCTCCTGATATAGATCTCCTAAAGTGCGTCTCCTGAAGTAGGTCCCCTGACGCAGGTGTCATAAAGTGGGCCTTGTGACGAAGGTCCCCTAAAGCAGGCCTCCTGATGCAGGTTTCCTAAAGTGGATTCCACTGACACAGGTCTCCTTTCACAGGTTTATTAAGTCAATTGCCCTAACACAGCTCTCCAGACAGAGTTCTCCTAAAGCATATCTCCTAAGGTAGGTCCCCGTACGCAGGTTTTATAAGGTGTGCCTCATGACGCAGGTGTCATTAAGTGGGCGTCCTGACGCAGGTCCCCTGAGACAGGTCTACTGATGCATGTTTCCTAATGTTTATTCCGCTGATGCAGATCTCCTTTCACAGAACTCCTTAAGCAGCTCCCCTGACACAGGTCTCCTGAAGGAGATCTCTTAAAGTGCGTTTCCTAAGATAGGTCCCCTGATGCAGGTGTCATAAAGTGGGCCTCCTGACGCTAGTCCCCTGAAGCAGGTCTCCTGATGCAGGTTTCCTAAAGTGGATTCCACTGATGCAGATCTCCTTTCACAGGTCTCCTAAGGCAGTTCCCCTGACACAGGTCTCCTGATATAGATCTACTAAATTGCGTCTCCTGAAGTAGGTCCCCTGACGCAGGTGTCATAAAGTGGGGCCTCCTGACGCAGGTCCCCTGACGCAGGTCTCCTGATGCAGATTTCCTAAAGTGGATTCCACTGAGCCAGATCTCCTTTCACAGGTCTCCTCAGGCAGCTCCCCTGACACAGGTCTCCTGATATAGATCTACTAAATTGCGTCTCCTGAAGTAGGTCCCCTGACACAGGTGTCATATAGTGGGCCTCCTGACGCAGGTCCCCTAATGCAGGTCTACTGATGCAGATTTCCTAAAGTGGATTCCACTGAGGCAGGTCTCCTTTCACAGGTCTTCTCAGGCAGCTCCTCTGACACAGTTCTCCTAATATATATCTACTAAATTGCATCTCCTGAAGTAGGTCCCCTGACGCATGTGTTATTAACTAGGCCTCCTGACGCAGGTCCCCTGACGCAGGTTTCCTGATATAGTTCTCCCAAAGTGTGTCTTCTAAGGTAGGTCCCATGATGCAGGTGTTGTAAGGTGGGCCTCCTGACACAGGTCTCCTGAAGTAGGTCCCCTGACGCAGGTGTCATAGAGTGGGCCTCCTGACGCAGGTCCCCTGATGCAGATCCCCTAAAGTGCGTCTTCTAAAAT
The DNA here is from genome assembly GCA_014656515.1 of Oryzias celebensis. Lineage (NCBI taxonomy): Eukaryota > Metazoa > Chordata > Actinopteri > Beloniformes > Adrianichthyidae > Oryzias > Oryzias celebensis. The sequence continues at coordinate 100,376 of BNCR01000057.1, forward strand.
AGGTCCCCTGACGCAGGGGTTATGAGGTGGGCCTCCTGACGCAGTTGTAATAAAGTGTACCTCCTGACGGAGGTGTCATTAGGTTGGCCTCCTGACGCAGGTCTCCTGATGCAGGTTTCTTAAAGTGGATCCCACTGAGGCAGGTCGCCTGTGGCTGATCTCCTAAGGCTGCTCCCCTGACACATGTCGCCTGACGCAGATCTCCTGAAGTTAGTCTCCTGAGGTAGGTCCCCTGACGCAGGTGTCATAAAGTAGGCCTCCTGACCCAGGTCCCCTGACGCATGTGTTATTAACTAGGCCTCCTGACGCAGGTCCCCTGACGCAGGTTTCCTGATATAGTTCTCCCAAAGTGTGTCTCCTAAGGTAGGTCCCATGATGCAGGTGTTGTAAGGTGGGCCTTCTGACACAGGTCTCCTAAAGTAGGTCCCCTGACGCAGGTGTCATAGAGTGGGCCTCCTGACGCAGGTCCCCTGATGCAGATCCCCTAAAGTGCGTCTTCTAAAATAGGTCCCCTGACACAGGGGTTATGAGGTGGGCCTCCTGACGCAGTTGTAATAAAGTGTACCTCATGACGGAGGTGTCATTAAGTTGGCCTCCTGACGCAGGTCTCCTGATGCAGGTTTCCTAAAGTGGATCCCACTGAGGCAGGTCGCCTGTGGCTGATCTCCTAAGGCTGCTCCCCTGACACATGTCGCCTGACGCAGATCTCCTGAAGTTAGTCTCCTGAGGTAGGTCCCCTGACGCAGGTGTCATAAAGTAGGCCTCCTGACCCAGGTCCCCTGACGCATGTGTTATTAACTAGGCCTCCTGACGCAGGTCCCCTGACGCAGGTTTCCTGATATAGTTCTCCCAAAGTGTGTCTCCTAAGGTAGGTCCCATGATGCAGGTGTTGTAAGGTGGGCCTCCTGACACAGGTCTCCTAAAGTAGGTCCCCTGACGCAGGTGTCATAGAGTGGGCCTCCTGACGCAGGTCCCCTGATGCAGATCCCCTAAAGTGCGTCTTCTAAAATAGGTCCCCTGACGCAGGGGTTATGAGGTGGGCCTCCTGACGCAGTTGTAATAAAGTGTACCTCCTGACGGAGGTGTCATTAAGTTGGCCTCCTGACGCAGGTCTCCTGATGCAGGTTTCCTAAAGTGGATCCCACTGAGGCAGATCGCCTGTTGCTGATCTCCTAAGGCAGCTCCCCTGACACATGTCTCCTGATGCAGATCTCCTAAAGTAAATCTCCTGTGGTAGGTCCTCTGACGCTGGTGTCATAAAGTGGGCCTCCTGACGCAGGTCCCCTGATGCAGGTCTACTGATGCATGTTTCCTAATGTGGGTTACACTGATGGAGATCTTTGACAGCAATCCTAAAGCAGCTTCCCTGACACAGGTCTCCTGATATAGATCTATTAAAGTGCGTCTCCTGAAGTAGGTCCCTGATGCAGATGTCATAAAGTGGTCCTCCAGAAGCAGGTCCCCTGAAGCAGGTCTACTGATGCATGTTTCCTAATGTGGCTTCCACTGATGGAGATCTCCTTTCACAGCAATCCTAAAGCAGCTTTCCTGACACAGGTCTCCTGATATAGATCTCCTAAAGTGCGTCTCCTGAAGTAGGTTCCCTGACGCAGGTGTCATAAAGTGGGCCTTGTGACGAAGGTCCCCTAAAGCAGGCCTCCTGATGCAGGTTTCCTAAAGTGGATTCCACTGACACAGGTCTCCTTTCACAGGTTTATTAAGTCAATTGCCCTAACACAGCTCTCCAGACAGAGTTCTCCTAAAGCATATCTCCTAAGGTAGGTCCCCGTACGCAGGTTTTATAAGGTGTGCCTCATGACGCAGGTGTCATTAAGTGGGCGTCCTGACGCAGGTCCCCTGAGACAGGTCTACTGATGCATGTTTCCTAATGTTTATTCCGCTGATGCAGATCTCCTTTCACAGAACTCCTTAAGCAGCTCCCCTGACACAGGTCTCCTGAAGGAGATCTCTTAAAGTGTGTTTCCTAAGATAGGTCCCCTGATGCAGGTGTCATAAAGTGGGCCTCCTGACGCTAGTCCCCTGAAGCAGGTCTCCTGATGCAGGTTTCCTAAAGTGGATTCCACTGATGCAGATCTCCTTTCACAGGTCTCCTAAGGCAGTTCCCCTGACACAGGTCTCCTGATATAGATCTACTAAATTGCGTCTCCTGAAGTAGGTCCCCTGACGCAGGTGTCATAAAGTGGGGCCTCCTGACGCAGGTCCCCTGACGCAGGTCTCCTGATGCAGATTTCCTAAAGTGGATTCCACTGAGCCAGATCTCCTTTCACAGGTCTCCTCAGGCAGCTCCCCTGACACAGGTCTCCTGATATAGATCTACTAAATTGCGTCTCCTGAAGTAGGTCCCCTGACGCAGGTGTCATATAGTGGGCCTCCTGACGCAGGTCCCCTAATGCAGGTCTACTGATGCAGATTTCCTAAAGTGGATTCCACTGAGGCAGGTCTCCTTTCACAGGTCTTCTCAGGCAGCTCCTCTGACACAGTTCTCCTAATATATATCTACTAAATTGCATCTCTTGAAGTAGGTCCCCTGACTTAGGTGTCATAAAGTGGTCCTCCTGACGCAGGTCCCCTGATGCAGGTCTACTGATGCATGTTTCCTAATGTTGATTCCACTGATACAGATCTCCTTTCACAGCAATCCTAAAGCAGCTCCCCTGACACAGGTCTCCTGATATAAATCTACTAAAGTGCGTCTCCTGAAGTAGGTCCGCTGACGCAGGTGTCATATAGTGGGCCTCCTGACGCAGGTCCCCCTGATAGAGCTCTCGTGACGGAGATCTCCTAAACTGCGTCTCCTAAGGTAGGTCCCCTGACGCAGGTGTTATAAGGTGGGCCTCCTGACGCAGGTGTCGTGACGCAGGTCTCCTGAATCAAGTTTCCTTAAGTGGATTCGACTAACGCAGGTCTCCTTTCACAGGTCTCCTAACGCAGCTCCCCTGACGAAGCTCTCCTGAAGGAGATCTCCTAAAGTGTGTTTCCTAAGGTAGGTCCCCTGACGCAGGTGAAATAAGGTGGGCCTCCTGACGCAGGTCCCAGACACAGGCCTCCTGATGCAGGTATCCAAAAGCGGATTCCATTGATGCAGGTGTCATAAAGTAGGCCTATTGATGCCGCTCCCCTGACACAGGTCTCCTGATGCAGATCTCCTAAAATGAATCTCCTCAGGCAAGTCCCCTGAAGCAGGTGTTATAATGTGGGCCTCCTGATGCAGGTGTCATAAAGTGGGCCTCCTGACGCAGGTCCCCTGACGCAGGTCTCATGATTCAGGTTTACTAAAGTGTATTCCACTGACGCTGGTCTGCTTTCACAGGTCGACTAAGTCAGCTCCCCTGCCACGTGTCTTCTGACGCGGATCTCCAAACGTGGGTCTCCTGAGGTAAGTCCCTTGACACAGGTGTCATAAATTGGACCTCCTGACGCAGGTCCCCCAAAGCAGGTCTCCTGATGCAGGTTTACCAAAGTGGATTCCACTGTCTCAGTTCTCCTTTCACAGGTGTCCAAAGGCAGTTCCCCTGACACAGCTCTCCATACGGAGATCTCTTAAATTGAATCCCCTGCGGTTCGTCCCCTGGCACATGTGTCATTTAGTGAGCCTCCTGTTGCAGAACTTCTATTGCAGGTTTCTTAAAGTGGTTTCCACTTCGGCAGGTCTCCTTTTATAGGACTCCTAAGGCAGCTCCCCTGACACAGCTCTCTTGACGGAGATCTGATAAAGTTCATCTTCTGAGGTAGGTTCCCAGACACAGGTGTCATAAAGTGAACCTTTGGACGCAGGTCTCCTGATGCAGGTTTCCTAAAGTGGATTCGACTGACGCAGGTCTCCTTTCAAAGGTCTCCTGACGCAGCTTCCCTGACAAAGCTCTACTGAAGGAGTTCTCTTAAAGTGCGTCTCCTAAGGTAGGTCCCCTGACACAGATGTTATAAGGTGGGCCTCCTGATGCAGGTGTCATAAAGTGGGCCTCCTGACGCAGGTCCCCTGACGCAGGTCTACTGATGCATGTTTCCTAATGTGGATTCTACTGATGGAGATCTCCTTTCACAGCAATCCTAAAGGAGCTTCCCTGACACAGGTCTCCTGATATAGATCTACTACAGTTCGTCTCCTGAAGTAGGTCCCGTGACGCAGGTGTCATAAAGTGGTCCTCCTGACGCAGGTCCCCTGAAGTAGGTCTCCTGATGCAGGTTTCCTAATGTGGATTCCACTGATGCAGATCTCCTTTCACAGCAATCCTAAAGCAGCTCCCCTGACACAGGTCTCCTGATATAAATCCATTCAAGTGCGTCTCCTGAAGTAGGTCCCCTGACGCAGGTGTCATAAAGTGGTCCTCCTGACGCAGGACTCCTGATGCAGATTTTCTAAAGTGGATTACACTGAGGCAGGTCTCCTTTCACAGGTCTCCTCAGGCAGCTCCCCTGACACACGTCTCCTGATATAGATGTACTATAGTTCGTCTCCTGAAGTAGGTCCCCTGACGCAGGTGTCATAAAGTGGGCCTCCTGACGCAGGTCCCCTGATGCAGGTCTACTGATGCATGTTTCCTAATGTGGATTCCACTGATGGAGATCTCCTTTCACAGCAATCGTAAAATAGATTTCCTGACACAGGTCTCCTGATATAGATCTATTAAAGTGCGTTTGCTGAAGTAGGTCCCTTGACGCAGGTGTCATATATAGGGGACCTCCTGACGTTGGTCCCCTGAAGCAGGTCTACTGATGCAGATGTCATAAAGTGGTCCTCCTGACGCAGGTCCCCTGAAGCAGGTCTCCTGATGCATGTTTCCTAATGTGGAATCCACTGATACAGATCTCCTTTCACAGCAATCCTAAAGCAGCTCCCCTGACACAGGTCTCCTGATATAGATCTACTAAAGTGCGTCTCCTGAAGTAGGTCCGCTGACGCGGGTGTCATAAAGTGGTCCTCCTGACGCAGGTCCCCTGAAGCAGGTCTCCTGATGCAGGTTTCCTAATGTGGATTCCACTGATGCAGATCTCCTTTCACAGGAATCCTAAAACAGCTCCCCTGACACAGGTCTCCTGATAAAGATCTATTAAAGTGCGTCTCCTGAAGTAGGTCCCCTGACACAGATGTTATAAGGTGGGATTCCTGACGCAGGTGTCATATAGTGGGCCTTCTGACGCAGGTCCCTGATGCAGGTCTACTGATGCATGTTTCCTAATGTGGATTCCACTGATACAGATCCCCTTTCACAGCAATCCTAAAGCAGCTCCCCTGACACAGGTCTCCTGATATAGATCTACTAAAGTGCGTCTCCTGAAGTAGGTCCGCTGACGCAGGTGTCATATAGTGGGCCTCCTGACGCAGGTCCCCCTGATAGAGCTCTCGTGACGGAGATCTCCTAAACTGCGTCTCCTAAGGTAGGTCCCCTGACGCAGGTATTATAAGGTGGGCCTCCTGACGCAGGTGTCGTGACGCAGGTCTCCTGAATCAAGTTTCCTTAAGTGGATTCGACTAACGCAGGTCTCCTTTCACAGGTCTCCTAACGCAGCTCCCCTGACGAAGCTCTCCTGAAGGAGATCTCCTAAAGTGCGTTTCCTAAGGTAGGTCCCCTGACGCAGGTGAAATAAGGTGGGCCTCCTGACGCAGGTCCCCAGACACAGGCCTCCTGATGCAGGTATCCAAAAGCGGATTCCATTGATGCAGGTGTCATAAAGTAGGCCTATTGATGCCGCTCCCCTGACACAGGTCTCCTGATGCAGATCTCCTAAAATGAATCTCCTGAGGTAAGTCCCCTGACGCAGGTGTTATAATGTGGGCCTTCTGATGCAGGTGTCATAAAGTGGGCCTCCTGACGCAGGTCCCCTGACACAGGTCTCATGATTCAGGTCTATTAAAGTGTATTCCACTGACGCTGGTCTGCTTTCACAGGTCGACTAAGTCAGCTCCCCTGCCACGTGTCTTCTGACGCGGATCTCCAAACGTGGGTATCCTGAGGTAAGTCCCTTGACACAGGTGTCATAAAGTGGACCTCCTGATGCAGGTCCCCCAAAGCAGGTCTCCTGATGCAGGTTTCCTAAAGTGGATTCGACTGACGCATGTCTCCTTTCACAGGTCTCCTAACGCAGCTCCCCTGACAAAGCTCTACTGAAGGAGGTCTCTTAAAGTGCGTCTCCTAAGGTAGGTCCCCTGACACAGATGTTATAAGGTTGGCCTCCTGACGCAGGTGTCATATAGTGGGCCTGTTGACGCAGGTCCCCTGATTCAGGTCTACTGATGCATGTTTCCTAATGTGGATTCCACTGATACAGATCTCCTTTCACAGCAATCCTAAAGTAGCTCCCCTGACACAGGTCTCCTGATATAGATCTACTAAAGTGTGTCTCCTGAACTAGGTCCCCTGACGCAGGTGTCATATAGTGGGCCTCCTGACGCAGGTCCCCTGACGCAGGTCTCCTGAACCAGGATTCCTAAAGTGGATTCCACCGAGGCAGGTCTCCTTTCACAGGTCTCCTCAGGCAGCTCACCTGACACAGGTCTCCTGACGCAGATCTCCTAAAGTAAATCTCCTGAAGTAGGTCCCCTGACGCAGGTGTCATAAAGTGGTCCTCCTGACGCAGGTCCCCTTAAGTAGGTCTCCTGATGCAGGTTTCCTAAGGTGGATTCCACTGATGCAGATCTCCTTTCACAGCAATCCTAAAGCAGCTCCCCTGACACAGGTCTCCTGATATAGATCTATTAAAGTGCGTCTCCTGAAGTAGGTCCCCTGACGCAGGTGTCATAAAGATGGACTCCTGACGCAGGTCCCTGACGCAGGTTTCCTAATGCAGATTTCCTAAAGTGGATTCCACTAATGCAGATCTCCTTTCACAGGTCTCCTAAGGCAGTTCCCCTGACACATGTTTCCTGATGCAGATCTCCTAAAGTAAATCTCCTGAGGTAGGTCCTCTGACGCAGGTGTCAAAGTGGGCCTCCTGACGCAAATCTCCTGATGCAGGTTTCCTAAAGTGGATTCCACTGACACAGGTCTCCTTTCACAGGTTTATTAAGTAATTTGCCCTAACACAGCTCTCCAGACAGAGTTCTCCTAAAGTAGATTTCCTATGGTAGTACCCCGTACTCAGGTTTTATAAGGTGTGCCTCCTGACGCAGGTGTCATTGAGTGGGCCTCCGGACGCAGGTCCCTGATGCAGGTCTACTGATGCAGATTTCGTAAAGTGGATTCCACTGAGACAGGTGTCCTTTCACAGGTCTCCTCAGGCAGCTCTCCTGACACAGGTCTCCCAATATAGATCTACTAAATTGCATCTCCTGAAGTAGGTCCCCTGACGCAGGTGTCATATAGTGGGCCTCCTGACGCAGGTCCCTTGATGCGGGTCTACTGATGCATGTTTCCTAATGTGGATTCCACTGATACAGATCTCCTTTCACATCAATCCTAAAGTAGCTCCCCTGACACAGGTCTGCTGTTATAGCTCTACTAAAGTGCGTCTCCTGAAGTAGGTCCGCTGACGCAGGTGTCATATAGTTGGCCTCCCGACGCAGGTCCCCTGACGCAGGTCCCCTGATGCAGACTTCCTAAAGTGGATTCCACTGAGGCAGGTCTCCTTTCACAGGTCTCCTCAGGCAGCTACCCTGACACAGGTCTCCTGATATAGATCTACTAAATTGCATCTCCTGAAGTAGGTCCCCTGACGCAGGTGTCATATAGTGGGCCTCCTGACGCAGGTCCCTTGATGCAGGTCTACTGATGCATGTTTCCTAATGTGGATTCCACTGATACAGATCTCCTTTCACATCAATCCTAAAGCAGCTCCCCTGACACAGGTTTGCTGTTATAGCTCTACTAAAGTGCGTCTCCTGAAGTAGGTCCGCTGACGCAGGTGTCATATAGTGGGCCTCCCGACGCAGGTCCCCTGACGCAGGTCTCCTGATGCAAATTTCCTAAAGTGGATTCCACTGATGGAGATATCCTTTCACAGCAGTCCTAAAGCAGCTTCCCTGACACAAGTCTCCTGATATAGATGTACTATAGTTCGTCTTCTGAGGTAGGTTCCCCGACACAGGTGTCATAAAGTGGGCCTCCTGACGCAGGTCCCCTGATGCAGGTCTACTGATGCATGTTTCCTAATGTGGATTCCACTGATACAGATCCCTTTCACAGCAATCCTAAAGCAGCTCCCTGACACAGGTCTCATGATATAGATCTATTAAAGTGCGTCTCCTGAAGTAGGTCCCCTGACGCAGGTGTCATAAAGTGGGCCTCCTGACGCAGGTCCCCTGACGCAGGTCACCTGATGCAGATTTCCTCAAGTGGATTCCACTGATGGAGATCTCCTTTCACAGCAGTCCTAAAGCAGCTTCCCTGACACACGTCTCCTGATATAGATCTACTATAGTTCATCTCCTGAAGTAGGTCCCTGACGCAGGTGTCATAAAGTGGCCTCCTGACGCAGGTCCCCTGAAGGAGGTCTCCTGATATAGGTTTCCTAAAGTGGATTCCACTGATGGAGATCTCCTTTCACAGCAATCCTAAAGCATCTTCCCTGACACATGTCTCCTGATATAGATCTACTAAAGTGCGTCTCCTGAAGTAGGTCCCCTGACGCAGGTGTCATATAGTGGGCCTCCTGACGCAGGTCCCTTGATGCAGGTCTACTGATGCATGTTTCCTAATGTGGATTCCACTGATACAGATCTCCTTTCACATCAATCCTAAAGCAGCTCCCCTGACACAGGTCTGCTGTTATAGCTCTACTAAAGTGCGTCTCCTGAAGTAGGTCCTCTGACGCAGGTGTCATAAAGTGGGCCTCCTGACGCAGGTCCCCTGATGCAGGTCTACTGATGCATGTTTTCTAATGTGGATTCCACTGATGGAGATCTCCTTTCACAGCAATCCTAAAGCAGCTTCCCTGACACATGTCTCCTGATATAGATCTACAATAGTTCGTCTCCTGAAGTAGGTCCCCTGACGCAGGTGTCATAAAGTGGTCCTCCTGACGCAGGTCCCTGAAGCAGGTCTCCTGATGCAGGTTTCCTAATGTGGATTCCACTGATGCAGATCTCCTTTTACAGGAATCCTAAAGCAGCTCCCCTGACACAGGTCTCCTGATATAGATCTATTAAAGTGCGTCTCCTGAAGTAGGTCTCCTGACGCAGGTGTCATATAGTGGGCCTCCTGACGCAGGTCCCTTGATGCAGGTCTACTGATGCATGTTTCCTAATGTGGATTCCACTGATACAGATCTCCTTTCACAGCAATCCTAAAGCAGCTCCCCTGACACAGGTCTCCTGATATAGATCTACTAAAGTGCGTCTCCTGAAGTAGGTCCGCTGACGCAGGTGTCATAAAGTGGTCCTCCTGACGCAGGTCCCCTGAAGCAGGTCTCCTGATGCAGGTTTCCTAATGGGGATTCCACTGATGCAGATCTCCTTTCACAGGAATCCTAAAGCAGCTCCCCTGACACAGGTCTCCTGATATAGATCTATTAAAGTGCGTCTCCTGAAGTAGGTCCCCTGACGCAGATGTTATAAGGTGGGATTCCTGACGCAGATGTTATAAGGTGGATTCCTGACGCAGGTGTCATAAAGTGGGCCTCCTGACGCAGGTCTCCTGATGCAGGTTTCCTAATGTGGATTCCACTGATGCAGATCTCCTTTCACAGGAATCATAAAGCAGCTCCCCTGACACAGGTCTCCTGATATAGATCTATTAAAGTGCGTCTCCTGAAGTAGGTCTCCTGACGCAGGTGTCATAAAGTGGGCCTCCTGACGCAGGTCTCCTGACGCAGGTCTCCTGATGCAGATTTCCTAAAGTGGATTCCACTGAGGCAGGTCTCCTTTCACAGGTCTCCTCAGGCAGCTCCCCTGACACAGTTCTCCTGATATAGATCTACTAAATTGCGTCTCCTGAAGTAGGTCCCCTGACGCAGGTGTCATATAGTGGGCCTCCTGACGCAGGTTCCCTGATGCATGTCTACTGATGCAGTTTTCCTAAAGTGGATTCCACTGAAGCAGGTCTCCTTTCACAGGTTTCCTCAGGCAGCTCCCTGACACAGGTCTCCTGATACAGATCTACTAAATTGCATCTCCTGAAGTAGGTCCCCTGACGCAGGTGTCATATAGTGGGCCTCCTGACGCAGGTCCTTGATGCAGGTCTACTGATGCATGTTTCCTAATGTGGATTCCAGTGATACAGATCTCCTTTCACATCAATCCTAAAGTAGCTCCCCTGACACAGGTCTGCTGTTATAGCTCTACTAAAGTGCGTCTCCTGAAGTAGGTCCGCTGACGCAGGTGTCATATAGTGGGCCTCCCGACGCAGGTCCCCTGACGCAGGTCTCCTGATGCAGACTTCCTAAAGTGGAGTCCACTGAGGCAGGTCTCCTTTCACAGGTTTCCTCAGGCAGCTACCCTGACACAGGTCTCCTGATATAGATCTACTAAATTGCATCTCCTGAAGTAGGTCCCCTGACGCAGGTGTCATATAGTGGGCCTCCTGACGCAGGTCAATTGATGCAGGTCTACTGATGCATGTTTCCTAATGTGGATTCCACTGATACAGATCTCCTTTCACATCAATCCTAAAGTAGCTCCCTGACACAGGTCTGCTGTTATAGCTCTACTAAAGTGCGTCTCCTGAAGTAGGTCCGCTGACGCAGGTGTCATATAGTGGGCCTCCCGACGCAGGTCCCCTGACGCAGGTCTCCTGATGCAGACTTCCTAAAGTGGAGTCCACTGAGGCAGGTCTCCTTTCACAGGTCTCCTCAGGCAGCTACCCTGACACAGGTCTCCTGATATAGATCTACTAAATTGCATCTCCTGAAGTAGGTCCCCTGACGCAGGTGTCATATAGTGGGCCTCCTGACGCAGGTCCCTTGATGCAGGTCTACTGATGCATGCTTCCTAATGTGGATTCCACTGATACAGATCTCCTTTCACATCAATCCTAAAGTAGCTCCCCTGACACAGGTCTGCTGTTATAGCTCTACTAAAGTGCGTCTCCTGAAGTAGGTCCCCTGACGCAGGTGTCATAAAGTGGACCTCCTGACGCAGGTCCCCCAAAGGAGGTCTCCTGATATAGGATTCCTAAAGTGGATTCCACTGATGCAGATCTCCTTTCACAGCAATCCTAAAACAGCTCCACTGACACAGGTCTCCTGATATAGATCTATTAAAGTGCGTCTCCTGAAGTAGGTCCCCTGACGCAGGTGTCATAAAGATGGACTCCTGACACAGGTCCCCTGACGCAGGACTCCTGATGCAGATTTCCTAAAGTGGATTCCACTGAGGCAGGTCTCCTTTCACAGGTCTCCTCAGGCACCTCCCCTGACACAGCTCTCCTGATATAGATCTACTAAATTGCGTCTACTGAAGTAGGTCCCTTGACGCAGGTGTCATAAAGTGGGCCTCCTGACGCAGGTCCCCTGAAGGAGGTCTCCTGATTCAGGTTTCCTAAAGTGGATTCCACTGATGGAGATCTCCTTTCACAGCAATCCTAAAGCAGCTTCCCTGACACAGGTCTCCTGATATAGATCTACTATAGTTCTTCTCCTGAAGTAGGTCCCCTGACGCAGGTGTCATAAAGTGTGCCTCCTGACGCAGGTCCCTGAAGCAGGTCTCCTATTGTAGGTTTCCTAAGTGGTTTCCACTTCGGCAGGTCTCCTTGCATAGGTCTCCTAAGGCAGCTCTACTGACACAGCTCTCCTGACGGAGATCTGATTACGTTCGTCTTCTGAGGTAGGTTCCCAGACACAGGTGTCATAAAGTGGGCCTCGGGACGCAGGTCCGCTGACGCTGGTCTCCTGATGCAGGTTTCCTAAAGTGGATTCGACTGACGCAGGTCTCCTTTCACAGGTCTCCTAACGCAGCTCCCCTGACAAAGCTCTCCTGAAGGAGTTCTCTTAAAGTGCGTCTCCTAAGGTAGGTCCCCTGACGCAGATGTTATAAGGTGGGCCTCCTGACGCAGGTGTCATAAAGTGGGCCTCCTGACGCAGGTCCCCCGACGCAGGTCTCATGATTCAGGTTTACTAAAGTGTATTCCACTGACGCTGGTCTCCTTTCACAGGTCGACTAAGTCAGATCCCCCGCCACATGTCTTCAAAGGCGGATCTCCAAACGTGAGTCTCCTGAGGTAAGTCCCCTGACACTTGTGTCATAAAGTGGGCCTCCTGACGCAGGTCCCCTTACACAGGTCTACTGATGCAGGTTTCCTAATGTGGATTCCACTGATGCAGATCTCCTTTCACAGCAATCCTAAAGCAGCTTCCCTGACACAGGTCTCCTGATATAGATCTATTAAAGTGCGTCTCCTGAAGTAGGTCCCCTGATGCAGGTGTCATAAAGTGGGACTCCTGACGCTAGTGCCCTGAAGCAGGTCTCTTGATGCAGGTTTCCAAAAGTGGATTCCACTGATGCAGATCTCCTTTCACAGGTCTCCTAAGGCAGTTCCCCTGACACGTCTCCTGACGCAGATTTCCTAAAGTAAATCTCCTGAGGTAGGTTCCCAGACACAGGTGTCATAAAGTGGGCCTCCTGACGCAGGTCCCCTGACGCAGGTCTCCTGATGCAGACTTCCTAAAGTGGATTCCACTGAGGCAGGTCTCCTTTCAAAGGTCTCCTCAGGCAGCTCCCCTGACACAGGTCTGCTGTTATAGCTCTACTAAAGTGCGTCTCCTGAAGTAGGTCCGCTGACGCAGGTGTCATATAGTGGGCCTCCCGACGCAAGTCCCCTGACGCAGGTCTCCTGATGCAGATTTCCTAAAGTGGATTCCACTGATGGAGATCTCCTTTCACAGCAGTCCTAAAGCAGCTTCCCTGACACAAGTCTCCTGATATAGATCTACTATAGTTCGTCTTCTGAGGTAGGTTCCCAGACACAGGTGTCATAAAGTGGGCCTCCTGACGCAGGTCCCCTGATGCAGGTCTACTGATGCATGTTTCCTAATGTGGATTCCACTGATACAGATCCCCTTTCACAGCAATCCTAAAGCAGCTCCCCTGACACAGGTCTCCTGATATAGATCTATTAAAGTGCGTCTCCTGAAGTAGGTCCCCTGACGCAGGTGTCATAAATTGGGCCTTCTGACGCAGGTCCCTGACGCAGGTCTCCTGATGCAGATTTCCTAAAGTGGATTCCAATGAGGCAGGTCTCTTTTTACAGGTCTCCTCAGGCAGCTCCACTGACACAGGTCTCCTGATATAGATCTACTAAATTGCGTCTCCTGAAGTGGGCCTCCTGACGCAGGTCCCCTGAAGGAGATCTCCTTATATAGGTTTCCTAAAGTGGATTCCACTGATGGAGTTCTCCTTTCACAGCAATCCTAAAGCAGCTTCCCTGACACATGTCTCCTGATATAGATCTACTAAAGTGCGTCTCCTGAAGTAGGTCCGCTGACGCAGGTGTCTCAAAGTGGTCCTCCTGACGCAGGTCCCCTGAAGCAGGTCTCCTGATGCAGGTTTCCTAATGTGGATTCCACTGATGCAGATCTCCTTTCACAGGAATCCTAAAGCAGCTCCCTTGACACAGGTCTCCTGATATAGATCTATTAAAGTGCGTCTCCTGAAGTAGGTCCCCTGACGCAGATGTTATAAGGTGGGATTCCTGACGCAGGTGTCATAAAGTGGGCCTCCTGACGCAGGTCCCCTGACGCAGGTCTCCTGATGCAGATTTCCTAAAGTGGATTCCACTGATACAGATCTCCTTTCACAGCAATCCTAAAGCAGCTCCCCTGACACAGGTCTCCTGATATAGATCTATTAAAGTGCGTCTCCTGAAGTAGGTCCCCTGACGCAGGTGTCATATAGTGGGCCTTTTGACGCAGGTCCCCTGACGCAGGTCTACTGATGCATGTTTCCTAATGTGGATTCCACTGATACAGATCTCCTTTCACAGCAATCCTAAAGCAGCTCCCCTGACACAGGTCTCCTGATATAGATCTACTAAAGTGCGTCTCCTGAAGTAGGTCCGCTGACGCAGGTGTCATAAAGTGGTCCTGCTGACGCAGGTCCCCTGAAGCAGGTCTCCTGATATAGATCTACTAAATTGCGTCTCCTGAAGTGGGCCTCCTGACGCAGGTCCCCTGAAGGAGGTCTCCTGATATAGGTTTCCTAAAGTGGATTCCACTGATGGAGATTTCCTTTCACAGCCATCCTAAAGCAGCTTCCCTGACACATGTCTCCTGATATAGATCTACTATAGTTCGTCTCCTGAAGTAGGTCCGCTGACGCAGGTGTCATAAAGTGGTCCTCCTCACGCAGGTCCCCTGAAGCAGGTCTCCTGATGCAGGTTTCCTAATGTGGATTCCACTTATGCAGACCTCCTTTCACAGGAATCCTAAAGCAGCTCTCTTGACACAGGTCTCCTGATATAGATCTATTAAAGTGCGTCTCCTGAAGTAGGTCCCCTGACACAGATGTTATAAAATGGGCCTCCCGACGCAGGTCCCCTGACGCAGGTCTCCTGATGCAGATTTCCTAAAGTGGATTCCACTGAGGCAGGTCTCCTTTCACAGGTCTCCTCAGGCAGCTCCCCTGACCCAGGTCTCTTAATATAGATCTACTAAACTGCGTCTCCTGAAGTAGGTCCCCTGACGCAGGTGTCATAAAGTGGGCCTCCTGACGCAGGTCCCCTGACGCAGGTCTCCTGATGCAGATTTCCTAAAGTGGATTCCACTGATGGAGATCTCCTTTTACAGGAATCCTAAAGCAGCTCCCCTGACACAGGTCTCCTGATATAGATCTATTAAAGTGCGTCTCCTGAAGTAGGTCTCCTGACGCAGGTGTCATATAGTGGGCCTTTTGACGCAGGTCCCCTGATGCAGGTCTATTGATGCATGTTTCCTAATGTGGATTCCACTGATACAGATCTCCTTTCACATAAATCCTAAAGCAGCTCCCTGACACAGGTCTCCTGATATAGATCTACTAAAGTGCGTCTCCTGAAGTAGGTCCGCTGACGCAGGTGTCATAAAGTGGTCCTCCTGACGCAGGTCCCCTGAAGCAGGTCTCCTGATGCAGGTTTCCTAATGGGGATTCCACTGATGCAGATCTCCTTTCACAGGAATCCTAAAGCAGCTCCCTTGACATAGGTCTCCTGATATAGATCTATTAAAGTGTGTCTCCTGAAGTAGGTCCTCTGACGCAGATGTTATAAGGTGGGATTCCTGACGCAGATGTTATAAGGTGGGATTCCTGACGCAGGTGTCATATAGTGGGCCTCCCGACGCAGGTCCACTGACGCAGGTCTATTGATGCAGATTTCCTGAAGTGGATTCCACTGAGGCAGGTCTCCTTTCACAGGTCTCCTCAGGCAGCTCCCCTGACACAGGTCTCCTGATATAGATCTACTAAACTGCGTCTCCTGAAGTAGGTCCCCTGACGCAGGTGTCATAAAGTGGGCCTCCTGACGCAGGTCTCCTGATACAGATTTCCTAAAGTGGATTCCACTGATGGAGATCTCCTTTCACAGCAGTTCTTAAGCAGCTTCCCTGACACAGGTCTCCTGATATAGATCTACTATACTTCGTCTCCTGAAGTAGGTCCCCTGACGCAGGTGTCATAAAGTGGTCCTCCTGACGCAGGACTCCTGATGCAGATTTTCTAAAGTGGATTACACTGAGGCAGGTCTCCTTTCACAGGTCTCCTCAGGCAGCTCCCCTGACACACGTCTCCTGATATAGATCTACTATAATTCGTCTCTTGAAGTAGGTCCCCTGACGCAGGTGTCATAAAGTGGACCTCCTGACGCAGGTCCCCTGATGCAGGTCTACTGATGCATGTTTCCTAATGTGGATTCCACTGATGGAGATCTCCTTTCACAGCAATCGTAAAGCAGATTTCCTGACACAGGTCTCCTGATATAGATCTATTAAAGTGCGTTTCCTGAAGTAGGTCCCCTGACGCAGGTGTCATATAATGGGCCTCCTGACGCAGGTCCCCTGACGCAGGTTTCCTGATGCAGATTTCCTAAAGTGGATTCCACTAATGCAGATCTCCTTTCACAGGTCTCCTAAGGCAGTTCCCCTGACACATGTTTCCTGAGGCAGATCTCCTAAAGTTAATCTCCTGAGGTAGGTCCTCTGACGGAGTTGTCAAAGTGGGCCTCCTGACGCAAATCTCCTGATGCAGGTTTCCTAAAGTGGATTCCACTGACACAGGTCTCCTTTCACAGGTTTATTAAGTCAATTGCCCTAACACAGCTCTCCAGACAGATTTCTCCTAAAGTAGATTTCCTAAGGTAGTACCCCGTACTCAGGTTTTATAAGGTGTGCCTCCTGAAGCAGGTGTCATAAAGTGGGCCTCCTGACGCAGGTCCCCTGATGCAGGTCTACTGATGCAGATTTCGTAAAGTGGATTCCACTGAGGCAGGTCTCCTTTCACAGGTCTCCTCAGGCAGCTCCCCTGACACAGGTCTCCTAATATAGATCTACTAAATTGCATCTCCTGAAGTAGGTCCCCTGACGCAGGTGTCATATAGTGGGCCTCCTGACGCAGGTCCCTTGATGCAGGTCTACTGATGCATGTTTCCTAATGTGGATTCCACTGATACAGATCTCCTTTCACAGCAATCCTAAAGCAGCTCCTCTGACACAGGTCTCCTGTTATAGCTCTACTAAAGTGCGTCTCCTGAAGTAGGTCCCCTGATGCAGGTGTCATAAAGTGGGCCTCCTGACGCAGGTCTCCTGACACAGATCTCTTGATGCAGGTTTCCTAATGTGGATTCTTCTGACGCAGGTCCCCTTTAACAGGTCTCATAAGGCAGCTCCCCTAACACAAGTTTCCTGATATAGATCCACTAAATTGCGTCTCCTGAAGTAGGTCCCCTGTCGCAGGTGTCATAAAGTGGGACTCCTGACGCAGGTCCCATGAAGGAGGTCTCCTTATGCAGGTTTCCTAAAGTGGATTCCACTGACGCAGGTCTCCGTTCACAGGTCTCCTAACGCAGCTCCCCTGCAAAAGCTCTCCTGAAGGAGATCTCTTAAAGTGCGTCTCCTAAGATAGGTCCCCTAATGCAGGTGTCAAAAAGGTGGCCTTCTGATGCTAGTCCCCTGAAGCAGGTCTCTTGATGCAGGTTTCCAAAAGTGGATTCCACTGATGCAGATCTCCTTTCACAGGTCTCCTAAGGCAGTTCCCCTGACACTTCTCCTGACGCAGATTTCCTAAAGTAAATCTCCTGAGGTAGGTCCTCTGACGCAGGTGTCATAAAGTGGGCCTCCTGACGCAGGTCCCCTGATGCAGGTCTACTGATGCATGTTTCCTAATGTTTATTCCGCTGATGCAGATCTCCTTTCAGAGAACACCTAAAGCAGCTCCCCTTACACAGGTCTCCTGATATACATCTCCTAAAGTGCGGCTCCTCAAGTACGTCCCCTGATGCAGGTTTCCTAATGTGGATTCCACTGTGGCAAGTTTGATAAAGTGGGCCTCCTGGCGCAGCTCCCCTGACACAGGTCTCCCGATGAAAGTATCCTAAAGTGCATTTCCTGATATAGGTTCTCTGACGCAGGTGTTATTATGTGGGCCTCCTGACACAATTGTCATAAAGTGGGCCTCCTGACGCAGGTCCCCTGACGCAGGTCTCCTGATGCAGGTTTTTACTAAATTGGATTCGACTGACGCAGGTCTCCTTTCACAGGTCTCCTGACGCAGATCTCCTAAAATGAATCTCATGATGTAGGTCCCCTGACGCAGGTAAAAGAAGGTAAGCCTCCTGATTCAGGTCTCCTGAAGCAGGTCTCCTGATGCAAGTTTCCTTAAGTTGATTTCACTGACGCAGTTCTCCTTTCACAGGACTCCTTAAGCAGCTCCCCTGACACATGTCTCCTGACGCAGATCTGCAAAAGTGCTTCTCCTGAAGTAGGTCCCCTGAAACAGGTGTCATAAAGTGGGCCTCCTGACACAGGTCTCCTTACACAGATCTCTTGATGCAGGTTTCCTAATGTGGATTCTTCTGACGCAGGTCCCCTTTCACAGGTCTCCTAAGGCAGCTCCCCTAACACAAGTCTCCTGATATAGATCCACTAAATTGCGTCTCCTGAAGTAGGTCCCCTGTCGCAGGTGTCATAAAGTGGGACTCCTTACGCAGGTCCCATGAAGGAGGTCTCCTGATGCAGGTTTCCTAAAGTGGATTCCACTGACGCAGGTCTCCTTTCACAGGTCTCCTAACGCAGCTCCCCTGCAAAAGCTCTCCTGAAGGAGATCTCTTAAAGTGCGTCTCCTAAGATAGGTCCCCTAATGCAGGTGTCATAAAGGGGGCCTCCTGACGCTAGTCCCCTGAAGCAGGTCTCTTGATGCAGGTTTCCAAAAGTGGATTCCACTGATGCAGATCTCCTTTCACAGGTCTCCTAAGGCAGTTCCCCTGACACGTCTCCTGACGCAGATTTCCTAAAATAAATCTCCTGAGGTAGGTCCTCTGACGCAGGTGTCATAAAGTGGGCCTCCTGACGCAGGTCCCCTGATGCAGGTCTACTGATGCATGTTTCCTAAAGTGGATTCCAATGAGGCAGGTCTCCTTTCACAGGTCTCCTCAGGCAGCTCCCCTGACACAGGTCTCCTGATATAGATCTACTAATTTGCGTCTCCTGAAGTAGGTCCCCTGACGCAGGTCCCCTGATGCAGGTCTCCTGATGCAGGTTTCCTAATGTGGATTCCACTGATGCAGATCTCCTTTTACAGGAATCCTAAAGCAGCTCCCCTGACACAGGTCTCCTGATATAGATCTATTAAAGTGCGTTTCCTGAAGTAAGTCTCCTGACGCAGGTGTCATATAGTGGGCCTTCTGACGCAGGTCCCCTGATGCAGGTCTACTGATGCATGTTTCCTGAAGTGGATTCCACTGAGGCAGGTCTCCTTTCACAGGTCTCCTCAGGCAGCTCCCCTGACACAGGTCTCCTGATATAGATCTACTAAACTGCGTCTCCTGAAGTAGGTCCCCTGACACAGGTGTCATAAAGTGGGCCTCCTGACGCAGGTCTCCTGATGCAGATTTCCTAAAGTGGATTCCACTGATGGAGATCTCCTTTCACAGCAGTCCTAAAGCAGCTTCCCTGACACAGGTCTCCTGATATAGATCTACTATAGTTCGTCTCCTGAAGTAGGTCCCCTGACGCAGGTGTCATAAAGTGGGCCTCCTGACGCAGGTCCCCTGAAGGAGGTCTCCTGATATAAGTTTCCTAAAGTGGATTCCACTGATGGAGATCTCCTTTCACAGGAATCATAAAGCAGCTCCCCTGACACAGGTCTCCTGATATAG
Source organism: Oryzias celebensis (assembly GCA_014656515.1). NCBI lineage: Eukaryota > Metazoa > Chordata > Actinopteri > Beloniformes > Adrianichthyidae > Oryzias > Oryzias celebensis. The sequence goes on from BNCR01000057.1 coordinate 119,605, forward strand.
ATCTATTAACGTGCGTCTCCTGAAGTAGGTCTCCTGACGCAGGTGTCACATAGTGGGCCTTTTGACGCAGGTCCCCTGATGCAGGTCTACTGATGCAGGTTTCCTAATGTGGATTCCACTGATACAGATCTTCTTTCACAGCAATCCTAAAGCAGCTCCCCTGACACAGGTCTCCTGATATAGATCTACTAAAGTGCGTCTCCTGAAGTAGGTCCGCTGACGCAGGTGTCATAAAGTGGTCCTCCTGACGCAGGTCCCCTGAAGCAGGTCTCCTGATGCAGGTTTCCTAATGTGGATTCCACTGATGCAGATCTCCTTTCACAGGAATCCTAAAGCAGTTCCCCTGACACAGGTCTCCTGATATAGATCTACTAAAGTGCGTCTCCTGAAGTAGGTCCGCTGACGCGGGTGTCATAAAGTGGTCCTCCTGAAGTAGGTCCCCTGACGCAGATGTTATAAGGTGGGATTCTTGACGCAGATGTTATAAGGTGGGATTCCTGACGCAGGTGTCATATAGTGGGCCTCCCAACGCAGGTCCCCTGACGCAGGTCTATTAATGCAGATTTCCTGAAGTGGATTCCACTGAGGCAAGTCTCCTTTCACAGGTCTCCTCAGGCAGCTCCCCTGACACAGGTCTCCTGATATAGATCTACTAAACTGCGTCTCCTGAAGTAGGTCCCCTGACGCAGGTGTCATAAAGTGGGCCTCCTGACGCAGGTCTCCTGATGCAGATTTCCTAAAGTGGATTCCACTGATGGAGATCTCCTTTCACAGCAGTCCTAAAGCAGCTTCCCTGACACAGGTCTCCTGATATAGATCTACTATAGTTCGTCTCCTGAAGTAGGTCCCCTGACGCAGGTGTCATAAAGTCGGCCTCCTGACGCAGGTCCCCTGAAGGAGGTCTCCTGATATAGGTTTCCTAAAGTGGATTCCACTTATGGAGATCTCCTTTCACAGCAGTCCTAAAGCAGCTTCCCTGACACAGGTCTCCTGATATAGATCTACTAAAGTTCGTCTCCTGAAGTAGGTCCCCTGACGCAGGTGTCATATAGTGGGCCTCCTGACGCAGGACCCTTGATGCAGGTCTACTGAAGCATGTTTCCTAATGTGGATTCCACTGATACAGATCTCCTTTCACATCAATCCTAAAGCAGCTCCCCTGACACAGGTCTGCTGTTATAGCTCTACTAAAGTGCGTCTCCTGAAGTAGGTCCGCTGACGCAGGTGTCATATAGTGGGCCTCCCGACGCAGGTCCCCTGATGCAGATTTCCTAAAGTGGATTCCACTGATGGAGATCTCCTTTCACAGCAGTCCTAAAGCAGCTTCCCTGACACAGGTCTCCTGATATAGATCTACTATAGTTCGTCTTCTGAGGTAGGTTCCCAGACACAGGTGTCAAAAGGTGGGCCTCCTGACGCAGGTCCCCTGATGCAGGTCTACTGATGCATGTTTCCTAATGTGGATTCCACTGATACAGATCCCCTTTCACAGCAATCCTAAAGCAGCTCCCCTGACACAGGTCTCCTGATACAGATCTATTAAAGTGCGTCTCCTGAAGTAGGTCCCCTGACGCAGGTGTCATAAAGTGGGCCTCCTGACGCAGGTCCCCTGACGCAGGTCTCCTGATGCAGATTTCCTAAAGTGGATTCCACTGATGGAGATCTCCTTTTACAGGAATCCTAAAGCAGCTCCCCTGACACAGGTCTCCTGATATAGATCTATTAACGTGCGTCTCCTGAAGTAGGTCTCCTGACGCAGGTGTCATATAGTGGGCCTTTTGACGCAGGTCCCCTGATGCAGGTCTACTGATGCAGGTTTCCTAATGTGGATTCCACTGATACAGATCTCCTTTCACAGCAATCCTAAAGCAGCTCCCCTGACGCAGGTCTCCTGATATAGATCTACTAAAGTGCGTCTCCTGAAGTAGGTCCGCTGACGCAGGTGTCATAAAGTGGTCCTCCTGACGCAGGTCCCCTGAAGCAGGTCTCCTGATGCAGGTTTCCTAATGGGGATTCCATTGATGCAGATCTCCTTTCACAGGAATCCTAAAGCAGATCCCCCGACACAGGTCTCCTGATATAGATCTATTAAAGTGCGTCTCCTGAAGTAGGTCCCCTGACGCAAATGTTATAAGGTGGGATTCTTGACGCAGATGTTATAAGGTGGGATTCCTGACGCAGGTGTCATATAGTGGGCCTCCCGACGCAGGTCCCCTGACGCAGGTCTATTAATGCAGATTTCCTGAAGTGGATTCCACTGAGGCAGGTCTCCTTTCACAGGTCTCCTCAGGCAGCACCCCTGACACAGGTCTCCTGATATAGATCTACTAAACTGCGTCTCCTGAAGTAGGTCCCCTGACGCAGGTGTCATAAAGTGGGCCTCCTGACGCAGGTCTCCTGATGCAGATTTCCTAAAGTGGATTCCACTGATGGAGATCTCCTTTCACAGTAGTCCTAAAGCAGCTTCCCTGACACAGGTCTCCTGATATAGATCTACTATAGTTCGTCTCCTGAAGTAGGTCCCCTGACGCAGGTGTCATAAAGTCGGCCTCCTGACGCAGGTCCCCTGAAGGAGGTCTCCTGATATAGGTTTCCTAAAGTGGATTCCACTTATGGAGATCTCCTTTCACAGCAGTCCTAAAGCAGCTTCCCTGACACAGGTCTCCTGATATAGATCTACTAAAGTTCGTCTCCTGAAGTAGGTCCCCTGACGCAGGTGTCATTTAGTGGGCCTCCTGACGCAGGTCCCTTGATGCAGGTCTACTGATGCATGTTTCCTAATGTGGATTCCACTGATACAGATCTCCTTTCACATCAATCCTAAAGCAGCTCCCCTGACACAGGTCTGCTGTTTTAGCTCTACTAAAGTGCGTCTCCTGAAGTAGGTCCGCTGACGCAGGTGTCATATAGTGGGCCTCCCGACGCAGGTCCCCTGATGCAGATTTCCTAAAGTGGATTCCACTGATGGAGATCTCCTTTCACAGCAGTCCTAAAGCAGCTTCCCTGACACAGGTCTCCTGATATAGATCTACTATAGTTCGTCTTCTGAGGTAGGTTCCCAGACAGAGGTGTCATAAGGTGGGCCTCCTGACGCAGGTCCCCTGATGCAGGTCTACTGATGCATGTTTCCTAATGTGGATTCCACTGATACAGATCCCCTTTCACAGCAATCCTAAAGCAGCTCCCCTGACACAGGTCTCCTGATACAGATCTATTAAAGTGCGTCTCCTGAAGTAGGTCCCCTGACGCAGGTGTCATAAAGTGGGCCTCCTGACGCAGGTCCCCTGACGCAGGTCTCCTGATGCAGATTTCCTAAAGTGGATTCCAATGAGGCAGTCTCCTTTCACAGGTCTCCTCAGGCAGCTCCCCTGACACAGGTCTCCTGATATAGATCTACTAAATTGCGTTTCCTGAAGTAGGTCCCCTGACGCAGGTCCCCTGATGCAGGCCTACTGATGCAGTTTTCCTAAAGTGGATTCCACTGAGGCAGGTCTCCTTTCACAGGTCTCCTCAGGCAGCTCCCCTGACACAGGTCTCCTGATATAGATCTACTAAACTGCGTCTCCTGAAGTAGGTCCCCTGACGCAGGTGTCATAAAGTGGGCCTCCTGACGCAGGTCCCCTGACGCAGGTCTCCTGATGCAGATTTCCTAAAGTGGATTCCACTGATGGAGATCTCCTTTCACAGCAGTCCTAAAGCAGCTTCCTTGACACACGTCTCCTGATATAGATCTACTATAGTTCATCTCCTGAAGTAGGTCCCCTGACGCAGGTGTCATAAAGTGGGCCTCCTGACGCAGGTCCCCTGAAGGAGGTCTCCTGATATAGGTTTCCTAAAGTGGATTCCACTGATGGAGATCTCTTTTCACAGCAATCCTAAAGCAGCTTCCCTGACACATGTCTCCTGATATAGATCTACTAAAGTGCGTCTCCTGAAGTAGGTCCGCTGACGCAGGTGTCATAAAGTGGTCCTCCTGACGCAGGTCCCCTGAAGCAGGTCTCCTGATGCAGGTTTCCTAATGTGGATTCCACTGATGCAGATCTCCTTTCACAGGAATCCTAAAGCAGCTCCCTTGACACAGGTCTCCTGATATAGATCTCCTGAAGTAGGTCCTCTGACGCAGGTTTCATAAAGTGGGCCTCCTGACGCAGGTCTCCTGATGCAGATTTCCTAAAGTGGATTCCACTGAGGCAGGTCTCCTTTCACAGGTCTCCTCAGGCAGCTACCCTGACACAGGTCTCCTGATATAGATCTACTAAACTGCGTCTCCTGAAGTAGGTCCCCTGACGCAGGTGTCATAAAGTGGGCCTCCTGACGCAGGTCCCCTGACGCAGGTCTCCTGATGCAGATTTCCTAAAGTGGATTCCACTGATGGAGATCTCCTTTCACAGCAGTCCTAAAGCAGCTTCCCTGACACACGTCTCCTGATATAGATCTACTATAGTTCATCTCCTGAAGTAGGTCCCCTGACGCAGGTGTCATAAAGTGGGCCTCCTGACGCAGGTCCCCTGAAGGAGGTCTCCTGATGCAGGTTTCCTAATGTGGATTCCACTGAGCCAGATCTTCTTTTACAGGAATCCTAAAGCAGCTCCCCTGACACAGGTCTCCTAATATAGATCTATTAAAGTGCGTCTCCTGACGTAGGTCTCCTGACGCAGGTGTCATATAGTGGGCCTTCTGACGCAGGTCCCCTGATGCAGGTCTACTGATGCATGTTTCGTAATGTGGATTCCACTGATACAGATCTCCTTTCACAGCAATCCTAAAGCAGCTCCCCTGACGCAGGTCTCCTGATATAGATCTACTAAAGTGCGTCTCCTGAAGTAGGTCAGCTGACGCAGGTGTCATAAAGTGGTCCTCTTGACGCAGGTCCCCTGAAGCAGGTCTCCTGATGCTGGTTTCCTAATGTGGATTCCACTGATGCAGATCTCCTTTCACAGGAATCCTAAAGCAGCTCCCTTGACACAGGTCTCCTGATTTAGATCTATTAAAGTGCGTTTCCTGAAGTAGGCCTCCTGACGCAGTTGTCATATAGTGGGCCTCCTGACGCAGGTTCCCTGAAGCAGGTCTCCTGATGCAGCTCCCCTGACACAGGTCTCCTGATATAGATCTACTAAAGTGCGTCTCCTGGAGTGGGCCTCCTGACGCAGGTCTCCTGACACAGGTCTCCCCTTGCAAGTTTCCTAAAGTGGATTCTTCTGACGCAGGTCTCCTTTCACAGGTCTCCTAACGCAGCTCCCCTGACAGAGCTCTCCTGAAGGAGTTCTCTTAAAGTGCGTCTCCTAAGGTTGGTCCCCTGACGCAGATGTTATAAGGTGGGCCTCCTGACGCAGGTGTCATATAGTGGGCCTCCTGACGCAGGTTCCCTGATGCAGGTCTACTAATGCATGTTTCCTAATGTGAGTTCCACTGATACAGATCTTTCACAGCCATCCTAAATCAGCTTCCCTGACACAGGTCTCCTGATATGAATCTAATAAAGTACGTCTCCTGAAGTAAGTCCGCTGACGCAGGTGTCATATAATGGGCCTCCTGACGCAGGTCCCCTGATGCACGTCTCCTGATGCAGATTTCCTAAAGTGGATTCCACTTAGGCAGGTGTCCTTTCACAGGTCTCCTCAGGCAGCTCCCCTTACACAGGTCTCCTGATGTAGATCTCCTAATGTAAATCTCCTGAGGTAGGTCTTCTGACGCAGGTGTCATTAAGTGGGCCTCCTGACGCAGGTCCCCTGACACAGGTCTACTGATACATGTTTCCTAATGTGGATTCCACTGATGGAGATCTCCTTTCACAGCAATCCTAAAGCAGCTTCCCTGACACAGGTTTCCTGATATAGATCTACTATAGTTCGTCTCCTGAAGTAGGTCCCCTGACGCAGGTGTCATAAAGTGGTCCTCCTGACGCAGGTCCCCTGAAGCAGGTCTCCTGATGCAGGTTTCCTAATGTGCATTCCACTGATGCAGATCTCCTTTTACAGCAATCCTAAAGCAACTCCCCTGACACAGGTCTCCTGATATAGATCTATTAAAGTGCGTCTCCTGATGTACGTCCCCTGACGCAGGTGTCATCAAGTGTGCCTCCTGACACAGGTCCCCTGATGCAGGTCTCCTATTGCAGGTTTCCTAAAGTTGTTTCCACTACGGCAGGTCTCCTTTCATAGGTCTCCTAAGGCAGCTCTCCTGACACAGCTCTCCTGACGGAGATCTGATAAAGTTCGTCTTCTGAGGTAGGTTCCCAGACACAGGTGTCATAAAGTGGGCCTCGGGACGCAGGTCCGCTGACGCAGGTCTCCTGATGCAGGATTCCTAAAGTGGATTCGACTGACGCAGGTCTCCTTTCACAGGTCTCCTAACGCAGCTCCCCTGACAAAGCTCTCCTGAAGGAGATCTCTTAAAGTGTGTCTGCTAAGGTATGTCCCCTGACGCAGTTCCCCTGACACAGGTCTCCATATATAGATCTCCTAAAGTGCGTCTCTTGAAGTAGGTCCCCTGACGCAGGTGTCATAAAGTGGGCATTGTGACGAAAGACCCCTAAAGAGGGCCTCCTGATGCAGGTTTCCTAAAGTGGATTCCACTGACACAGGTCTCCTTTCACAGGTTTATTAAGTCAATTGCCCTAACACAGCTCTCCAGACAGAGATCTCCTAAAGTAGATCTCCTAAGGTAGGTCCCCTTACGCAGGTTTTATAAGGTGTGCCTCCTGACGCAGGTGTCATAAAGTGTGCCTCCTGACGCAGGTCCCCTGAGACAGGTCTACTGATGCATGTTTCCTAATGTTTATTCCACTGATGCAGATCTCTTTTCACAAGACTCTTTAAGCAGCTCCCCTGACACAGGTCTCCTGATAAAGATCTCCTAAAGTGCATCTCCAGAAGTAGGTCCCCTGACGCAGGTGTCATAAAGTTGGCCTCCTGATGCAGGTATCATAAAGTGGGTCCGCTGACACAGGTCTCCTGACGCAGGTTTCCTAAAGTGTATTCCCCTGACACAGCTCTCCTGAAGGAGTTTTCTTAAAGTGCGTCTCCTGAAGTAGGTCCGCTGACACAGGTGTCATATAGTGGGCCTCCTGACGCAGGTCCCCTGATGCAGGTGTTGTATGGTGGGCCTCCTGACGCAGGTGACATAAAGTGGGCCTCCTGACGCGGGTCCCCTGACGCAAGTCTCCCGATGCAGGTTTATTAAATGGATTCCACCGAGGCAGGTGTCCTTTCACAGGTCTCCTAAGGCAGCTCTCCTGACACATGTGTCCTGATGCAGATCTCCTAAAGTTTATCTTCTGAGGTAGGTCCTCTGACGCAGGTGTTATTATGTGGGACTCCTGACACAATTGTCATAAATTGGGCCTCCTGACGCAGGTGTTATTATGTGGGACTCCTGACACAATTGTCATAAATTGGGCCTCCTGACGCAGGTCCCCTGACGCAGGTCTCCTGATGCAGGTTTCCTAAAGTGGATTCCACTGAGGCAGGTCTCTTTTCACAGGTCTCCTGAGGCAGTTACCCTAACACAGCTCTCCTGACGGAGACATCCTAAAGTACGTCTCCTAAGGTAGGTCCCCTGAAGCAGGTGTTGTAAGGTGGGCCTCCTGACTCAGGTGACATAAAGTGGGCCTCCTGACGCAGGTCCCCTGACGCAAGTCTCCTGATGCAGGTTTATTAAATGGATTCCACCGAGGCAGGTGTCCTTTAACAGGTCTCCTAATGCAGCTCTCCTGACACATTTGTCCTGATGAAGATCTCCTAAAGTTTGTCTGCTGAAGTAGGTCCTCTGACGCAGGTGTCATAAAGTGGGCCTCCTGACGCAGGTCCCCTGATGCAGGTCTACTGATGCATGTTTCCTAATGTGGATTCCACTGATGGAGATCTCCTTTCAAAGCAATCCTAAAGCAGATTTCCTGACACAGGTCTCCTGATATAGATCTACTATAGTTCTTCTCCTGAAGTAGGTCCCCTGACGCAGGTGTCATATAGTGTGCCTCCTGACGCAGGTCATCTGAAGCAGGTCTCCTATTGTAGGTTTCCTAAAGTGGTTTCCACTTAGGCAGGTCTCCTTTCATAGGTCCCTTAAGGCAGCTCTCCTGACACAGCTCTCCTGACGGAGATCTGATAAAGTTCGTCTTCTGAGGTAGGTTCCCAGACACAGGTGTCATAAAGTGGGCCTCGGGACGCAGGTCCGCTGACGCTGGTCTCCAGATGCAGGTTTCCTAAAGTGGAATCGACTGACACAGGTCTCCCTTCACAGGTTTATTAAGTCAATTGCCCTAACACAGCTCTTCAGACAGAGTTCTCCTAAAGTAGATCTCCTAAGGTAGGTCCCGTTACGCAGGTTTTATAAGGTGTGCCTCCTGACGCAGGTGTCATAAAGTGGGCCTCCTGACGCAGGTCCCCTGAGACAGGTCTACTGATGCATGTTTCCTAATGTTTATTCCGCTGATGCAGATCTCCTTTCACAGAACTCCTTAAGCAGTTCCCCTGACACATGTCTCCTGACGCAGATCTCCTAAAGTAAGTCTCCTGAGGTAGGTCCTCTGGCGCAGGTGTCATAAAGTTGGCCTCCTGACGCAGGTCCCCTGATGCAGGTCAACTGATGCATGTTTCCTAATGTTTATTCCGCTGATGCAGATCTCCTTTCACAGGACTTCTTAAGCAGCTCCCCTTACACAGGTCTCCTGATAAAGATCTCCTAAAGTGCATCTCCAGAAGTAAGTCCCCTGACGCAGGTGTCATAAAGTGGGCCTCCTGACGCAGGTCCCCTGACGTAGGTCTCATGATTCAGGTTTACTAAAGTGTATTCCACTGGCGCTGGTCTCCTTTCACAGGTCGACTAAGTCAGCTCCCCTGCCACATGTCTTCCGACGCGGATCTCCAAACCTGGGTCTCCTGATGTAGGTTCCCAGACACAGGTGTCATAAAGTGGACCTCCGGACGCAGGTCTCCTGATGCAGGTTTCCTAAAGTGGATTCGACTGACGCAGGTCTCCTTTCACAGGTCTCCTAACGCAGCTTCCCTGATAAAGCTCTCCTGAAGGAGTTCTCTTAAAGTGCGTCTCCTAAGGTAGGTCCCCTGACGCAGATGTTTTAAGGTGGGCCTCCTTACGCAACTCTCCTGATGTAAATTTCATAAACTGGATTCCACTGACGCAGGTCTCCTTTCACAGGTCTCCTAACGCAACTCCCCTGACAAAGCTCTCCTGACGAAGATCTCTTACAGTGCATCTCCTGAGGTAGGTCCCCTGACGCAGGTGTTATAATGTGGACCTCCTGATGCAGGTGTCATAAAGTGGGCCTCCTGACGCAGGTCCCCTGACGCAGGTCTCATGATTCAGGTTTACTAAACTGTATTCCTCTTACGCTGTTCTCCTTTCACAGGTCGACTAAGTCAGCTCCCCTGCCACATGTCTTCCGACACGGATCCCCAAACGTGGGTCTCCTGAGGTAAGTCCCCTGACACAGGTGTCATAAAGTGAGCCTCCTGTTGCAGGTCTCCTATTGCAGGTTTCCTAAAGTGGTTTTCACTTCGGCAGTTCTCCTTTCATAGGTCTCCTAAGGCAGCTCCCCTGACACAGCTCTCCTGACGGAGATCTGAGAAAGTTCGTCTTCTGAGGTAGGTTCCCAGACACAGGTGTCATAAAGTGGACCTCCGGACGCAGGTCTTCTGATGCAGGTTTCCTAAAGTGGATTCGACTGACACAGGTCTCCTTTCACAGGTCTCCTAACGCAGCTCCCCTGACAAAGCTCTCCTGAAGGAGTTCTCTTAAAGTGCGTCTCCTAAGGTAGGTCCCCTGACGCAGATGTTATAAGGTGGGCCTCCTGACGCAGGTGTCATATAGTGGGCCTCCTGACGCAGGTCCCCTGATGCAGGTCTACTGATGCAGGTTTCCTAAAGTGGATTCCACTGATGGAGATCTCCTTTCACAGCAATCCTAAAGCAGCTTCCCTGACACAGGTCTCCTGATAAAGATCTACTATAGTTCGTCTCCTGAAGTAGGTCCCCTGACGCAGGTGTCATAAAGTGGTCCTCCTGACGCAGGTCCCCTGAAGCAGGTCTCCTGATGCAGGTTTCCTAATATGGATTCCAGTGATGCAGATCTCCTTTCACAGCAATCCTAAAGCAGCTCCCCTTACACAGGTCTCCTGATATAGATCTATTGAAATGCGTCTCCTGAAGTAGGTCCCCTGACGCAGGTGTCATAAAGTGTGCCTCCTGACGCAGGTCCCCTGAAGCAGGTCTCCTATTGCAGGTTTCCTAAAGTGGTTTCCACTTCGTTAGGTCTCCTTTTATAGGTCTCCTAAGGCAGCTCTCCTGACACAGCTCTCCTGACGGAGATCTGATAAAGTTCGTCTTCTGAGGTAGGTTCCCAGACACAGGTGTCATAAAGTGGGCCTCGGGACGCAGGTCCGTTGACAAAGGTCTCCTAATGTGGATTCAACTGACGCAGGTCTCCTTTCACAGGTCTCCTAACGCAGCTTCCCTGATAAAGCTCTCCTGAAGGAGTTCTCTTAAAGTGCGTCTCCTAAGGTAGGTCCCCTGACGCAGATGTTATAGGGTGGGTCTCCTGACGCAGTTGTCATACAGTGGGCCTCCTGACGCAGGTCTCCTGATGCAGGTTTCCTAATGTGGATTCCACTGATGCAGATCTCCTTTCACAGCAATCCTAAAGCAGCTCCCCTGACACAGGTCTCCTGATATAGATCTATTAAAGTGCGTCTAATGAGGTAGGTCCTCTGACGCAGGTGTCATAAAGTGGGCCTCCTGACGCAGGTCTCCTGACGCAGGTCTCCTGATGCAGGTTTCCTAAAGTGGATTCCACTGATGGAGATCTCCTTTGACAGGTCTCCTCAGGCAGCTCCCCTATAAAAGCTCTCCTGAAGTAGATCTCTTAAAGTGCGTCTCCTAAGATAGGTCACCTTACGCAGGTGTCATAAAGTTGGCCTCCTGACGCAGGTCTCCTGATGCAGATTTCCTAAAGTGGTTTCCACTGATGCAGATCTCCTTTCACAGGTCTCCTAAGGCAGCTCCCTTGACACGTTTCCTGACGCAGATCTCCTAAAGTAAATCTCCTGAGGTAGGTCCTCTGACGCAGGTGAAATAAGGTGGGCCTCCTGATGCAGGTCCCCTGACACAGGCCTCCTGATGCAGGTATCCAAAAGCGGATTCCACTGATGCAGATGTCATAAAGTAGGCCTATTGATGCCGCTCCCCTGACACAGGTCTCCTGATACAGATCTCCTAAAGTGAATCTCCTGAGGTAAGTCCCCTGACGCAGGTGTTATAATGTGGGCCTAATGTTGCAGGTGTCATAAAGTGGGCCTCCTGACGCAGGTCCCCTGACGCAGTTCCCCTGATGCAGGTCTACTGATGCATGTTTCCTAATGTGGATTCCACTGATACAGATCCCCTTTCACAGCAATCCTAAAGCAGCTCCCCTGACACAGGTCTCCTGATATAGATCTATTAAAGTGCGTCTCCTGAAGTAGGTCCCCTGACGCAGGTGTCATAAAGTGGGCCTCCTGACTCAGGTCCCCTGACGCAGGTCTCCTAATGCAGCTTTATTAAATGGATTCCACCGAGGCAGGTGTCCTTTCACAGGTCTCCTAAGGAAGCTCCCCTGACACAAGTCTCCTGATATAGATCTACTAAATTGCGTCTCCTGAAGTAGGTCCCCTGACGCAGGTGTCATAAAGTGTCCCTCCTGACGCAGGTTCCCTGAAGCAGGTCTGATATTGCAGGTTTCCTAAAGTGGTTTCCACTTCGGCAGGTCTCCTTTCATAGGTCTCCTAAGGCAGCTTCCCTAACACAGCTCTCCTGACGGAGATCTGATGAAGTTTGTCTTCTGAGGTAGGATCCCAGACACAGGTGTGATAAAGTGGGCCTCCGGACGCAGGTCACCTGACGCAGATCTCCTGATGCAGGTTTCATTAAGTTGTTTTAGACTGACTTACGTCTCCTTTCACAGGTCTCCTAACGCAGCTCCCCTGATAAAGCTCTCCTGAAGGTGGGCCTCTTAAGGTGGGCCTCCTGACGCAGTTGTCATATTGTGGGCCTCCTGACGTAGGTCCCCTGTCACAGGTCTACTGATGCATGTTTCCTAATGTGGATTCCACTGATGGAGATCTCCTTTCACAGCAATCCTAAAGTAGCTTCCCTGACACAGGTCTCCTGATATAGATCTACTATAGTTCGTCTCCTGAAGTAGGTCCCCTGACGCAGGTGTCATAAAGTGGTCCTCCTGACGCAGGTCCCCTGAAGCAGGTCTCCTGATGCAGGTTTCCTAATGTGGATTCCACTGATACAGATCCCCTTTCACAGCAATCCTAAAGCAGCTCCCCTGACACAGGTCTCCTGATACAGATCTATTAAAGTGCTTCTCCTGAAGTAGGTCCCCTGAAACAGGTGTCATAAAGTGGGCCTCCTGACGCAGGTCTCCTAACACAGATCTCTTGATGCAGGTTTCCTAATGTGGATTCTTCTGACGCAGGTCCCTTATCACAGGTCTACTAAGGCAGTTCCCCTACCACAGCTCTCCTGACGGAGATATCCTAAAGTACGTCTCCTAAGGTAGGTCCCCTGACGCAAGTGTTGTAAGGTGGGCCTCCTGACGCAGGTGACATAAACTGGGCCTCCTGATGCAGGTCCCCTGATGCATGTCTCCTGATGCAGGTTTTTTAAATGGATTCCACCGAGGCAGGTGTCCTTTCACAGGTCTCCAAAGGCAGCTCCCCTGACACAAGTCTCCTGATATAGATCTCCTAAAGTGAATCTCCTGAGGTAAGTCCCCTGACGCAGGTGTTATAATGTGGACCTCCTGATGCAGGTGTCATAAAGTGGGCCTCCTGACGCAGGTCCCCTGACGCAGGTCTCATGATTCAGGTTTACTAAACTGTATTCCTCTTACGCTGTTCTCCTTTCACAGGTCGACTAAGTCAGCTCCCCTGCCACATGTCTTCCGACACGGATCCCCAAACGTGGGTCTCCTGAGGTAAGTCCCCTGACACAGGTGTCATAAAGTGAGCCTCCTGTTGCAGGTCTCCTATTGCAGGTTTCCTAAAGTGGTTTTCACTTCGGCAGGTCTCCTTTCATAGGTCTCCTAAGGCAGCTCCCCTGACACAGCTCTCCTGACGGAGATCTGAGAAAGTTCGTCTTCTGAGGTAGGTTCCCAGACACAGGTGTCATAAAGTGGACCTCCGGACGCAGGTCTTCTGATGCAGGTTTCCTAAAGTGGATTCGACTGACACAGGTCTCCTTTCACAGGTCTCCTAACGCAGCTCCCCTGACAAAGCTCTCCTGAAGGAGTTCTCTTAAAGTGCGTCTCCTAAGGTAGGTCCCCTGACGCAGATGTTATAAGGTGGGCCTCCTGACGCAGGTGTCATATAGTGGGCCTCCTGACGCAGGTCCCCTGATGCAGGTCTACTGATGCAGGTTTCCTAAAGTGGATTCCACTGATGGAGATCTCCTTTCACAGCAATCCTAAAGCAGCTTCCCTGACACAGGTCTCCTGATAAAGATCTACTATAGTTCGTCTCCTGAAGTAGGTCCCCTGACGCAGGTGTCATAAAGTGGTCCTCCTGACGCAGGTCCCCTGAAGCAGGTCTCCTGATGCAGGTTTCCTAATATGGATTCCAGTGATGCAGATCTCCTTTCACAGCAATCCTAAAGCAGCTCCCCTTACACAGGTCTCCTGATATAGATCTATTGAAATGCGTCTCCTGAAGTAGGTCCCCTGACGCAGGTGTCATAAAGTGTGCCTCATGACGCAGGTCCCTTGATGCAGGTCTACTGATGCATGTTTCCTAATGTGGATTCCACTGATACAGATCTCCTTTCACAGCAATCCTAAAGCAGCTCCCCTGACACAGGTCTCCAGATATAGATCTATTAAAGTGCGTCTCCTGAAGTAGGTCCCCTGACACAGGTGTCATAAAGTGGGCCTCCTGACGCAGGTCCCCTGACGCAGGTCTCCTGATGCAGATTTCCTAAAGTGGATTCCACTGAGCCAGATCTCCTTTCACAGCAATCCTAAGGCAGTTCCCCTTACACATGTCTCCTAACGCAGGTCTCCTAAAACAAATCTCCTGAAGTAGGTCCTCTGACGCAGGTGTCATAAAGTGGGGGCTCCTGACGCAGGTCCACTGATGCAGGTCTACTGATGCATGTTTCCTAATGTGGATTCCACTGACACAGGTCTCCTTTCAAAGGTTCATTAAGTCAATTTCCCTAACACAGCTCTCCAGACAGAGTTCTCCTAAAGTAGATCTCCTAAGGTAGGTCCCCATACGCAGGTTTTATAAGGTTTGCCTCCTGACGCAGGTGTCATAAAGTGGGCCTCCTGACGCAGGTCCCCTGAGACAGGTCTACTGATGCATGTTTCCTAATGTTTATTCCGCTCATGCAGATCTCCTTTCACAGGTCTCCTAAGGCAGTTCCTCTGACACATGTCTCCTGACGCAGATCTCCTAAAGTAAATCTCCTGAGGTAGGTTCTCTGACGCAGGTGTCATAAAGTGGGCCTCCTGACGCAGGTCCCCTGATGCAGGTCTACTGATGCATGTTTCCTAATGTGGATTCCACTGAGGCAGGTCTCCTTTCACAGGTCTCCTCAGGCAGCTCCCCAGACACAGGTCTCCTGACGCAGATCTCCTAAAGTAAATCTCCTGAGGTAGGTCCTCTGACGCAGGTGTCATAAAGTGGACCTCCTGACGCAGGTCCCCTGACACAGGTCTACTGATGCATGTTTCCTAATGTGGATTCCACTGATGGAGAACTCCTTTCACAGCAATCCTAAAGCAGCTTCCCTGACACAGGTTTCTTGATATAGATCTACTATAGTTTGTCTCCTGAAGTAGGTCCCCTGATGCAGGTGTCATAAAGTGGTCCTACTGACGCAGGTCCCCTGACGCAGGTCTCCTGATGCAGATTTCCTAAAGTGGATTCCACTGATTCAGATCTCCTTTCACACAGGTCTCCTAAGGCAGTTCCCCTGACACATGTCTCCTGACGCAGATCTCCTAAAGTAACTCATCTGAGGTAGGTCCTCTGACGCAGGTGTCATAAAGTGGGCCTCCTGACGCAGTTCCCCTGATGCAGGTCTACTGATGCATGTTTCCTAATGTGGATTCCACTGATACAGATCCCCTTTCACAGCAATCCTAAAGCAGCTCCCCTTACACAGGTCTCCTGATATACATCTCCTAAAGTGCGTCTCCTCAAGTACGTCCCCTGATGCAGGTTTCCTAATGTGGATTCCACTGTGGCATGTTTCATAAAGTGGGCCACCTGGCGCAGCTCCCCTGACACAGGTCTCCTGATACAAGTATCCTAAAGTGCATTTCCTGAGATAGGTCCTCTGACGCAGGTGTTATTATGTGGGCCTCCTGACGCAGGTCCCCTGACGCAGGTCTCCTGATGCAGGTTTCCTAAAGTGGATTCCAGTGAGTCAGGTCTCCTTTCACAGGTCTCCTAAAGTGGATTCCAGTGAGGCAGGTCTCCTTTCACAGGTCTCCTAAGGCAGCTCCCCAGACACAGGTCTCCTGACGCAGATCTCCTAAAATGAATCTCATGAGGTAGGTCCCCTGACGCAGGTGAAAGAAGGTAGGCCTCCTGATTGAGGTCTCCTGAAGCAGGTCTCCTGATGCAGGTTTCCTTAAGTTGATTTCACTAACGCAGTTCTCCTTTCACAGGACTCCTAAAGCAGCTCCCCTGACACATGTCTCCTGACGCAGATCTCCAAAAGTGCTTCTCCTGAAGTAGGTCCCCTGAAGCAGGTGTCATAAAGTGGGCCTCCTGACGCAGGTCTCCTAACACAGATCTCTTGATGCAGGTTTCCTAATGTGGATTCTTCTGACGCAGGTCCCTTTTCACAGGTCTACTAAGGCAGTTCCCCTACCACAGCTCTCCTGACGGAGATATCCTAAAGTACGTCTCCTAAGGTAGGTCCCCTGACGCAGGTGTTGTAAGGTGGGCTTCCTGATGCAGGTGACATAAAGTGGGCCTCCTGACGCAGGTCCCCTGACGCAAGTGTCCTGATGCAGGTTTTTTAAATGGCTTCCACCGAGGCAGGTGTCCTTTCACAGGTCTCCTAAGGCAGCTCCCCTGACACAAGTCTCCTGATATAGATCTACTAAATTGCGTCTCCTGAAGTAGGTCCCCTGACGCAGGTGTCATAAAGTGTCCCTCCTGACGCAGGTTCCCTGTTGCAGGTCTCCTAGTGCAGGTTTCCTAAAGTGGTTTCCACTTCGGCAGGTCTCCTTTCATAGGTCTCCTAAGGCACCTTCCCTAACACAGCTCTCCTGACGGAGATCTAATAAAGTTTGTCTTCTGAGGTAGGATGCCAGACACAGGTGTGATAAAGTGGGCCTCCGGACGTAGGTCCCCTGACGCAGATCTCCTGATGCAGGTTTCCTTAAGTTGTTTTAGACTGACTTAGTTCTCCTTTCAAAGGTTTCCTAACGCAGCTCCCCTGACAAAGCTCTCCTGAAGGAGTTCTCTTAAAGTGCGTCTCCTAAGGTGGGTCCCCTGACGCAGATGTTATAAGGTGGGCCTCCTGACGCAGGTGTCATATTGTGGGCCTCTTGACGCAGGTCCCCTGTCACAGGTCTACTGATGCATGTTTCCTAATGTGGATTCCACTAATGGAGATCTCCTTTCACAGCAATCCTAAAGCAGCTTCCCTGACACAGGTCTCCTGATATAGATCTACTATAGTTCGTCTCCTGAAGTAGGTCCCCTGACGCAGGTGTCATAAAGTGGTCCTCCTGACGCAGTTCCCCTGACGCAGTTCCCCTGATGCAGGTCTACTGATGCATGTTTCCTAATGTGGATTCCACTGATACAGATCCCCTTTCACAGCAATTCTAAAGCAGCTCCCCTGACACAGGTCTCCTGATATAGATCTATTAAAGTGCGTCTCCTGAAGTAGGTCCCCTGACGCAGGTCTCCTGATGCAGATTTCCTAAAGTGGATTCCACTGAGGCAGGTCTCCTTTCACAGGTCTCCTCAGGCAGCTCCCCTGACACAGGTCTCCTGATATAGATCTACTAAATTGCGTCTAATGAAGTAGGTCCCCTGACGCAGGTGTCATATAGTGGGCCTCCTGACGCAGGTCCCCTGATGCAGGTCTACTGATGCAGATTTCCTAAAGTGGATTCCACTGAGGCAGGTCTCCTTTCACAGGACTCCTCAGGCAGCTCCCCTGGCACAGGTCTCCTGATATACATCTCCTAAAGTGCGTCTCCTCAGGTACGTCCCCTGATGCAGGTTTCCTAATGTGGATTCCACTGTGGCATGTTTCATAAAGTGGGCCTCCTGGCGCAGCTCCCCTGACAAAGGTCTCCTGATGCAAGTATCCTAAAGTGCATTTCCTGAGAATGGTCCTCTGACGCAGGTGTTATTATGTGGGCCTCCTGACGCAGGTCCCCTGACGCAGGTCTCCTGATGCAGGTTTCCTAAAGTGGATTCCAGTGAGGCAGGTCTCCTTTCACAAGTCTCCTAAAGTGGATTCCAGTGAGGCAGGTCTCCTTTCACAGGTCTCCTAAGGCAGCTCCCCAGACACAGGTCTCTTGACGCAGATCTCCTAAAATGAATCTCATGAGGTAGGTCCCCTGACGCAGGTGAAAGAAGGTAGGCCTCCTGATTGAGGTCTCCTGAAGCAGGTCTCCTGATGCAGGTTTCCTTAAGTTGATTTCACTAACGCAGTTCTCCTTTCACAGGACTCCTAAAGCAGCTCCCCTGACACATTACTCCTGACGCAGATCTCCAAAAGTGCTTCTCCTGAAGTATGTCCCCTGAAACAGGTGTCATAAAGTGGGCCTCCTGACGCAGGTCCCCTGACGCAAGTCTCCTGATGCAGGTTTTTTAAATGGCTTCCACCGAGGCAGGTGTCCTTTCACAGGTCTCCTAAGGCAGCTCCCCTGACACAAGTCTCCCGATATAGATCTACTAAATTGCGTCTCCTGAAGTAGGTCCCCTGACGCAGGTTTCCTTAAGTTTATTTCACTAACGCAGTTCTCCTTTCACAGGACTCCTAAAGCAGCTCCCCTGACACATGTCTCCTGACGCAGATCTCCAAAAGTGCTTCTCCTGAAGTAGGTCCCCTGAAACAGGTGTCATAAAGTGGGCCTCCTGACGCAGGTCTCCTAACACAGATCTCTTGATGCAGGTTTCCTAATGTGGATTCTTCTGACGCAGGTCCCTTTTCACAGGTCTACTAAGGCAGTTCCCCTACCACAGCTCTCCTGACGGAGATATCCTAAAGTACGTCTCCTAAGGTAGGTCCCCTGACGCAGGTGTTGTAAGGTGGGCTTCCTGATGCAGGTGACATAAAGTGGGCCTCCTGACGCAGGTCCCCTGACGCAAGTGTCCTGATGCAGGTTTTTTAAATGGCTTCCACCGAGGCAGGTGTCCTTTCACAGGTCTCCTAAGGCAGCTCCCCTGACACAAGTCTCCTGATATAGATCTACTAAATTGCGTCTCCTGAAGTAGGTCCCCTGACGCAGGTGTCATAAAGTGTCCCTCCTGACGCAGGTTCCCTGTTGCAGGTCTCCTAGTGCAGGTTTCCTAAAGTGGTTTCCACTTCGGCAGGTCTCCTTTCATAGGTCTCCTAAGGCAGCTTCCCTAACACAGCTCTCCTGACGGAGATCTGATAAAGTTTGTCTTCTGAGGTAGGATGCCAGACACAGGTGTGATAAAGTGGGCCTCCGGACGTAGGTCCCCTGACGCAGATCTCCTGATGCAGGTTTCCTTAAGTTGTTTAAGACTGACTTAGGTCTCCTTTCACAGGTCTCCTAACGCAGCTCCCCTGATAAAGCTCTCCTGAAGGAGTTCTCTTAAAGTGCGTCTCGTAAGGTGGGTCCCCTGACGCAGTTGTTATAAGGTGGGCCTCCTGACGCAGGTGTCATATTGTGGGCCTCCTGACGCAGGTGACATAAACTGGGCCTCCTGACGCAGGTCCCCTGACGCAGTTCCCCTGATGCAGGTCTACTGATGCATGTTTCCTAATATGGATTCCACTGATACAGATCCCCTTTCACAGCAATCCTAAAGCAGCTCCCCTGACACAGGTCTCCTGATATAGATCTATTAAAGTGCGTCTCCTGAAGTAGGTCCCCTGACGCAGGTCTCCTGATGCAGATTTCCTAAAGTGGATTCCACTGAGGCAGGTCTCCTTTCACAGGTCTTGTCAGGCAGCTCCCCTGACACAGGTCTCCTGATATAGATCTACTAAATTGCGTCTAATGAAGTAGGTCCCCTGACGCAGGTGTCATATAGTGGGCCTCCTGACGCAGGTCCCCTGATGCAGGTCTACTGATGCAGATTTCCTAAAGTGGATTCCACTGAGGCAGGTCTCCTTTCACAGGACTCCTCAGGCAGCTCCCCTGGCACAGGTCTCCTGATATAGATCTACTAAATTGCATCTCCTGAAGTAGGTCCCCTGACGCAGGTGTCATATAGTGGGCCTCCTGACGCAGGTCCCCTGAGACAGGTCTACTGATGCATGTTTCCTAATGTTTATTCTGCTGATGCAGATCTCCTTTCACAGAACACCTAAAGCAACTCCCCTTACACAGGTCTCCTGATATACATCTCCTAAAGTGCGTCTCCTCAGGTACGTCCCCTGATGCAGGTTTCCTAATGTGGATTCCACTGTGGCATGTTTCATAAAGTGGGCCTCCTGGCGCAGCTCCCCTGACAAAGGTCTCCTGATGCAAGTATCCTAAAGTGCATTTCCTGAGAATGGTCCTCTGACGCAGGTGTTATTATGTGGGCCTCCTGACGCAGGTCCCCTGACGCAGGTCTCCTGATGCAGGTTTCCTAAAGTGGATTCCAGTGAGGCAGGTCTCCTTTCACAAGTCTCCTAAAGTGGATTCCAGTGAGGCAGGTCTCCTTTCACAGGTCTCCTAAGGCAGCTCCCCAGACACAGGTCTCTTGACGCAGATCTCCTAAAATGAATCTCATGAGGTAGGTCCCCTGACGCAGGTGAAAGAAGGTAGGCCTCCTGATTGAGGTCTCCTGAAGCAGGTCTCCTGATGCAGGTTTCCTTAAGTTGATTTCACTAACGCAGTTCTCCTTTCACAGGACTCCTAAAGCAGCTCCCCTGACACATTACTCCTGACGCAGATCTCCAAAAGTGCTTCTCCTGAAGTATGTCCCCTGAAACAGGTGTCATAAAGTGGGCCTCCTGACGCAGGTCCCCTGACGCAAGTCTCCTGATGCAGGTTTTTTAAATGGCTTCCACCGAGGCAGGTGTCCTTTCACAGGTCTCCTAAGGCAGCTCCCCTGACACAAGTCTCCCGATATAGATCTACTAAATTGCGTCTCCTGAAGTAGGTCCCCTGACGCAGGTTTCCTTAAGTTTATTTCACTAACGCAGTTCTCCTTTCACAGGACTCCTAAAGCAGCTCCCCTGACACATGTCTCCTGACGCAGATCTCCAAAAGTGCTTCTCCTGAAGTAGGTCCCCTGAAACAGGTGTCATAAAGTGGGCCTCCTGACGCAGGTCTCCTAACACAGATCTCTTGATGCAGGTTTCCTAATGTGGATTCTTCTGACGCAGGTCCCTTTTCACAGGTCTACTAAGGCAGTTCCCCTACCACAGCTCTCCTGACGGAGATATCCTAAAGTACGTCTCCTAAGGTAGGTCCCCTGACGCAGGTGTTGTAAGGTGGGCTTCCTGATGCAGGTGACATAAAGTGGGCCTCCTGACGCAGGTCCCCTGACGCAAGTGTCCTGATGCAGGTTTTTTAAATGGCTTCCACCGAGGCAGGTGTCCTTTCACAGGTCTCCTAAGGCAGCTCCCCTGACACAAGTCTCCTGATATAGATCTACTAAATTGCGTCTCCTGAAGTAGGTCCCCTGACGCAGGTGTCATAAAGTGTCCCTCCTGACGCAGGTTCCCTGTTGCAGGTCTCCTAGTGCAGGTTTCCTAAAGTGGTTTCCACTTCGGCAGGTCTCCTTTCATAGGTCTCCTAAGGCAGCTTCCCTAACACAGCTCTCCTGACGGAGATCTGATAAAGTTTGTCTTCTGAGGTAGGATGCCAGACACAGGTGTGATAAAGTGGGCCTCCGGACGTAGGTCCCCTGACGCAGATCTCCTGATGCAGGTTTCCTTAAGTTGTTTAAGACTGACTTAGGTCTCCTTTCACAGGTCTCCTAACGCAGCTCCCCTGATAAAGCTCTCCTGAAGGAGTTCTCTTAAAGTGCGTCTCGTAAGGTGGGTCCCCTGACGCAGTTGTTATAAGGTGGGCCTCCTGACGCAGGTGTCATATTGTGGGCCTCCTGACGCAGGTGACATAAACTGGGCCTCCTGACGCAGGTCCCCTGACGCAGTTCCCCTGATGCAGGTCTACTGATGCATGTTTCCTAATATGGATTCCACTGATACAGATCCCCTTTCACAGCAATCCTAAAGCAGCTCCCCTGACACAGGTCTCCTGATATAGATCTATTAAAGTGCGTCTCCTGAAGTAGGTCCCCTGACGCAGGTCTCCTGATGCAGATTTCCTAAAGTGGATTCCACTGAGGCAGGTCTCCTTTCACAGGTCTTGTCAGGCAGCTCCCCTGACACAGGTCTCCTGATATAGATCTACTAAATTGCGTCTCCTGAAGTAGGTCCCCTGACGCAGGTGTCATAAAGTGTCCCTCCTGACGCAGGTTCCCTGTTGCAGGTCTCCTAGTGCAGGTTTCCTAAAGTGGTTTCCACTTCGGCAGGTCTCCTTTCATAGGTCTCCTAAGGCAGCTTCCCTAACACAGCTCTCCTGACGGAGATCTGATAAAGTTTGTCTTCTGAGGTAGGATGCCAGACACAGGTGTGATAAAGTGGGCCTCCGGACGTAGGTCCCCTGACGCAGATCTCCTGATGCAGGTTTCCTTAAGTTGTTTAAGACTGACTTAGGTCTCCTTTCACAGGTCTCCTAACGCAGCTCCCCTGATAAAGCTCTCCTGAAGGAGTTCTCTTAAAGTGCGTCTCGTAAGGTGGGTCCCCTGACGCAGTTGTTATAAGGTGGGCCTCCTGACGCAGGTGTCATATTGTGGGCCTCCTGACGCAGGTGACATAAACTGGGCCTCCTGACGCAGGTCCCCTGACGCAGTTCCCCTGATGCAGGTCTACTGATGCATGTTTCCTAATATGGATTCCACTGATACAGATCCCCTTTCACAGCAATCCTAAAGCAGCTCCCCTGACACAGGTCTCCTGATATAGATCTATTAAAGTGCGTCTCCTGAAGTAGGTCCCCTGACGCAGGTCTCCTGATGCAGATTTCCTAAAGTGGATTCCACTGAGGCAGGTCTCCTTTCACAGGTCTTGTCAGGCAGCTCCCCTGACACAGGTCTCCTGATATAGATCTACTAAATTGCGTCTAATGAAGTAGGTCCCCTGACGCAGGTGTCATATAGTGGGCCTCCTGACGCAGGTCCCCTGATGCAGGTCTACTGATGCAGATTTCCTAAAGTGGATTCCACTGAGGCAGGTCTCCTTTCACAGGACTCCTCAGGCAGCTCCCCTGGCACAGGTCTCCTGATATAGATCTACTAAATTGCATCTCCTGAAGTAGGTCCCCTGACGCAGGTGTCATATAGTGGGCCTCCTGACGCAGGTCCCCTGAGACAGGTCTACTGATGCATGTTTCCTAATGTTTATTCTGCTGATGCAGATCTCCTTTCACAGAACACCTAAAGCAACTCCCCTTACACAGGTCTCCTGATATACATCTCCTAAAGTGCGTCTCCTCAGGTACGTCCCCTGATGCAGGTTTCCTAATGTGGATTCCACTGTGGCATGTTTCATAAAGTGGGCCTCCTGGCGCAGCTCCCCTGACAAAGGTCTCCTGATGCAAGTATCCTAAAGTGCATTTCCTGAGAATGGTCCTCTGACGCAGGTGTTATTATGTGGGCCTCCTGACGCAGGTCCCCTGACGCAGGTCTCCTGATGCAGGTTTCCTAAAGTGGATTCCAGTGAGGCAGGTCTCCTTTCACAAGTCTCCTAAAGTGGATTCCAGTGAGGCAGGTCTCCTTTCACAGGTCTCCTAAGGCAGCTCCCCAGACACAGGTCTCTTGACGCAGATCTCCTAAAATGAATCTCATGAGGTAGGTCCCCTGACGCAGGTGAAAGAAGGTAGGCCTCCTGATTGAGGTCTCCTGAAGCAGGTCTCGTGATGCAGGTTTCCTTAAGTTGATTTCACTAACGCAGTTCTCCTTTCACAGGACTCCTAAAGCAGCTCCCCTGACACATTACTCCTGACGCAGATCTCCAAAAGTGCTTCTCCTGAAGTATGTCCCCTGAAACAGGTGTCATAAAGTGGGCCTCCTGACGCAGGTCCCCTGACGCAAGTCTCCTGATGCAGGTTTTTTAAATGGCTTCCACCGAGGCAGGTGTCCTTTCACAGGTCTCCTAAGGCAGCTCCCCTGACACAAGTCTCCCGATATAGATCTACTAAATTGCGTCTCCTGAAGTAGGTCCCCTGACGCAGGTTTCCTTAAGTTTATTTCACTAACGCAGTTCTCCTTTCACAGGACTCCTAAAGCAGCTCCCCTGACACATGTCTCCTGACGCAGATCTCCAAAAGTGCTTCTCCTGAAGTAGGTCCCCTGAAACAGGTGTCATAAAGTGGGCCTCCTGACGCAGGTCTCCTAACACAGATCTCTTGATGCAGGTTTCCTAATGTGGATTCTTCTGACGCAGGTCCCTTTTCACAGGTCTACTAAGGCAGTTCCCCTACCACAGCTCTCCTGACGGAGATATCCTAAAGTACGTCTCCTAAGGTAGGTCCCCTGACGCAGGTGTTGTAAGGTGGGCTTCCTGATGCAGGTGACATAAAGTGGGCCTCCTGACGCAGGTCCCCTGACGCAAGTGTCCTGATGCAGGTTTTTTAAATGGCTTCCACCGAGGCAGGTGTCCTTTCACAGGTCTCCTAAGGCAGCTCCCCTGACACAAGTCTCCTGATATAGATCTACTAAATTGCGTCTCCTGAAGTAGGTCCCCTGACGCAGGTGTCATAAAGTGTCCCTCCTGACGCAGGTTCCCTGTTGCAGGTCTCCTAGTGCAGGTTTCCTAAAGTGGTTTCCACTTCGGCAGGTCTCCTTTCATAGGTCTCCTAAGGCAGCTTCCCTAACACAGCTCTCCTGACGGAGATCTGATAAAGTTTGTCTTCTGAGGTAGGATGCCAGACACAGGTGTGATAAAGTGGGCCTCCGGACGTAGGTCCCCTGACGCAGATCTCCTGATGCAGGTTTCCTTAAGTTGTTTAAGACTGACTTAGGTCTCCTTTCACAGGTCTCCTAACGCAGCTCCCCTGATAAAGCTCTCCTGAAGGAGTTCTCTTAAAGTGCGTCTCGTAAGGTGGGTCCCCTGACGCAGTTGTTATAAGGTGGGCCTCCTGACGCAGGTGTCATATTGTGGGCCTCCTGACGCAGGTGACATAAACTGGGCCTCCTGACGCAGGTCCCCTGACGCAGTTCCCCTGATGCAGGTCTACTGATGCATGTTTCCTAATATGGATTCCACTGATACAGATCCCCTTTCACAGCAATCCTAAAGCAGCTCCCCTGACACAGGTCTCCTGATATAGATCTATTAAAGTGCGTCTCCTGAAGTAGGTCCCCTGACGCAGGTCTCCTGATGCAGATTTCCTAAAGTGGATTCCACTGAGGCAGGTCTCCTTTCACAGGTCTTGTCAGGCAGCTCCCCTGACACAGGTCTCCTGATATAGATCTACTAAATTGCGTCTAATGAAGTAGGTCCCCTGACGCAGGTGTCATATAGTGGGCCTCCTGACGCAGGTCCCCTGATGCAGGTCTACTGATGCAGATTTCCTAAAGTGGATTCCACTGAGGCAGGTCTCCTTTCACAGGACTCCTCAGGCAGCTCCCCTGGCACAGGTCTCCTGATATAGATCTACTAAATTGCATCTCCTGAAGTAGGTCCCCTGACGCAGGTGTCATATAGTGGGCCTCCTGACGCAGGTCCCCTGAGACAGGTCTACTGATGCATGTTTCCTAATGTTTATTCTGCTGATGCAGATCTCCTTTCACAGAACACCTAAAGCAACTCCCCTTACACAGGTCTCCTGATATACATCTCCTAAAGTGCGTCTCCTCAGGTACGTCCCTGATGCAGGTTTCCTAATGTGGATTCCACTGTGGCATGTTTCATAAAGTGGGCCTCCTGGCGCAGCTCCCCTGACAAAGGTCTCCTGATGCAAGTATCCTAAAGTGCATTTCCTGAGAATGGTCCTCTGACGCAGGTGTTATTATGTGGGCCTCCTGACGCAGGTCCCCTGACGCAGGTCTCCTGATGCAGGTTTCCTAAAGTGGATTCCAGTGAGGCAGGTCTCCTTTCACAAGTCTCCTAAAGTGGATTCCAGTGAGGCAGGTCTCCTTTCACAGGTCTCCTAAGGCAGCTCCCCAGACACAGGTCTCTTGACGCAGATCTCCTAAAATGAATCTCATGAGGTAGGTCCCCTGACGCAGGTGAAAGAAGGTAGGCCTCCTGATTGAGGTCTCCTGAAGCAGGTCTCCTGATGCAGGTTTCCTTAAGTTGATTTCACTAACGCAGTTCTCCTTTCACAGGACTCCTAAAGCAGCTCCCCTGACACATTACTCCTGACGCAGATCTCCAAAAGTGCTTCTCCTGAAGTATGTCCCCTGAAACAGGTGTCATAAAGTGGGCCTCCTGACGCAGGTCCCCTGACGCAAGTCTCCTGATGCAGGTTTTTTAAATGGCTTCCACCGAGGCAGGTGTCCTTTCACAGGTCTCCTAAGGCAGCTCCCCTGACACAAGTCTCCCGATATAGATCTACTAAATTGCGTCTCCTGAAGTAGGTCCCCTGACGCAGGTTTCCTTAAGTTTATTTCACTAACGCAGTTCTCCTTTCACAGGACTCCTAAAGCAGCTCCCCTGACACATGTCTCCTGACGCAGATCTCCAAAAGTGCTTCTCCTGAAGTAGGTCCCCTGAAACAGGTGTCATAAAGTGGGCCTCCTGACGCAGGTCTCCTAACACAGATCTCTTGATGCAGGTTTCCTAATGTGGATTCTTCTGACGCAGGTCCCTTTTCACAGGTCTACTAAGGCAGTTCCCCTACCACAGCTCTCCTGACGGAGATATCCTAAAGTACGTCTCCTAAGGTAGGTCCCCTGACGCAGGTGTTGTAAGGTGGGCTTCCTGATGCAGGTGACATAAAGTGGGCCTCCTGACGCAGGTCCCCTGACGCAAGTGTCCTGATGCAGGTTTTTTAAATGGCTTCCACCGAGGCAGGTGTCCTTTCACAGGTCTCCTAAGGCAGCTCCCCTGACACAAGTCTCCTGATATAGATCTACTAAATTGCGTCTCCTGAAGTAGGTCCCCTGACGCAGGTGTCATAAAGTGTCCCTCCTGACGCAGGTTCCCTGTTGCAGGTCTCCTAGTGCAGGTTTCCTAAAGTGGTTTCCACTTCGGCAGGTCTCCTTTCATAGGTCTCCTAAGGCAGCTTCCCTAACACAGCTCTCCTGACGGAGATCTGATAAAGTTTGTCTTCTGAGGTAGGATGCCAGACACAGGTGTGATAAAGTGGGCCTCCGGACGTAGGTCCCCTGACGCAGATCTCCTGATGCAGGTTTCCTTAAGTTGTTTAAGACTGACTTAGGTCTCCTTTCACAGGTCTCCTAACGCAGCTCCCCTGATAAAGCTCTCCTGAAGGAGTTCTCTTAAAGTGCGTCTCCTAAGGTGGGTCCCCTGACGCAGATGTTATAAGGTGGGCCTCCTGACGCAGGTGTCATATTGTGGGCCTCCTGACGCAGGTGACATAAACTGGGCCTCCTGACGCAGGTCCCCTGACGCAGTTCCCCTGATGCAGGTCTACTGATGCATGTTTCCTAATATGGATTCCACTGATACAGATCCCCTTTCACAGCAATCCTAAAGCAGCTCCCCTGACACAGGTCTCCTGATATAGATCTATTAAAGTGCGTCTCCTGAAGTAGGTCCCCTGACGCAGGTCTCCTGATGCAGATTTCCTAAAGTGGATTCCACTGAGGCAGGTCTCCTTTCACAGGTCTTGTCAGGCAGCTCCCCTGACACAGGTCTCCTGATATAGATCTACTAAATTGCGTCTAATGAAGTAGGTCCCCTGACGCAGGTGTCATATAGTGGGCCTCCTGACGCAGGTCCCCTGATGCAGGTCTACTGATGCAGATTTCCTAAAGTGGATTCCACTGAGGCAGGTCTCCTTTCACAGGACTCCTCAGGCAGCTCCCCTGGCACAGGTCTCCTGATATAGATCTACTAAATTGCATCTCCTGAAGTAGGTCCCCTGACGCAGGTGTCATATAGTGGGCCTCCTGACGCAGGTCCCCTGAGACAGGTCTACTGATGCATGTTTCCTAATGTTTATTCCGCTGATGCAGATCTCCTTTCACAGAACACCTAAAGCAACTCCCCTTACACAGGTCTCCTGATATACATCTCCTAAAGTGCGTCTCCTCAGGTACGTCCCCTGATGCATGTTTCCTAATGTGGATTCCACTGTGGCATGTTTCATAAAGTGGGCCTCCTGGCGAAGCTCCCCTAACACAGGTCTCCTGATGCAAGTATCCTAAAGTGCATTTCCTGAGAATGGTCCTCTGACGCAGGTGTTATTATGTGGGCCTCCTGACGCAGGTCCCCTGACGCAGGTC
Source organism: Oryzias celebensis (assembly GCA_014656515.1). Taxonomy (NCBI): domain Eukaryota; kingdom Metazoa; phylum Chordata; class Actinopteri; order Beloniformes; family Adrianichthyidae; genus Oryzias; species Oryzias celebensis. Next base: position 147,248 of record BNCR01000057.1, read on the forward strand.
TCCTGATGCAGGTTTCCTAAAGTGGATTCCAGTGAGGCAGGTCTCCTTTCACAGGTCTCCTAAGGCAGCTCCCCAGACACAGGTCTCCTGACGCAGATCTCCTAAAATGAATCTCATGAGGTAGGTCCCCTGACGCAGGTGAAAGAAGGTAGGCCTCCTGATTGAGGTCTCCTGAAGCAGGTCTCCTGATGCAGGTTTCCTTAAGTTGATTTCACTAACGCAGTTCTCCTTTCACAGGACTCCTAAAGCAGCTCCCCTGACACATTACTCCTGACGCAGATCTCCAAAAGTGCTTCTCCTGAAGTAGGTCCCCTGAAACAGGTGTCATAAAGTGGGCCTCCTGATGCAGGTGACATGAAGTGGGCCTCCTGACGCAGGTCCCCTGACGCAAGTCTCCTGATGCAGGTTTTTTAAATGGCTTCCACCAAGGCAGGTGTCCTTTCACAGGTCTCCTAAGGCAGCTCCCCTGACACAAGTCTCCCGATATAGATCTACTAAATTGCGTCTCCTGAAGTAGGTCCCCTGACGCAGGTGTCATAAAGTGGGCCTCCTGACGCAGGTCCCATGAAGGAGGTCTCCTGATGCAGGTTTCCTAAAGTGGATTCCACTGACACAGGTCTCCTTTCAGAGGTCTCCTAACGCAGCTCCCCTGCAAAAGCTCTCCTGAAGGAGATTTCTTAAAGTGCGTCTCCTAAGATAGGTCCCCTGATGCAGGTGTCATAAAGTGGGCCTCCTAACGCTAGTCCCCTGAAGCAGGTCTCCTGATGCAGGTTTCCAAATGTGGATTCCACTGATGCAGATTTCCATTCACAGGTCTCCTAAGGCAGTTCCCCTGACACGTCTACTGACGCAGATTTCCTAAAGTAAATCTACTGAGGTAGGTCCTCTGACGCAGGTGTCATAAAGTGGGCCTCCTGACGCAGGTCCCCTGATGCAGGTCTACTGATGCATGTTTCCTAATGTGGATTCCACTGATGGAGATCTCCTTTCACAGCAATCCTAAAGCAGCTTTCCTGACACAGGTCTCCTGATATAGATCTACTAAATTGCGTCTCCTGAAGTAGGTCCCCTGACACAGGTGTCATAAAGTGTCCCTCCTGACGCAGGTTCCCTGTTGCAGGTCTCCTATTGCAGGTTTCCTAAAGTGTGTCTCCTGGAGTAGGTCCCCTGAAACAGGTGTCATAAAGTGGGCCTCCTGACGCAGGTCTCCTGACGCAGATCTCCTAAAGTGAATCTCCTGAGGTAGGTCCCCTGACGCAGGTAAAAGAAGGTAGGCCTCCTGATTCAGGTCTCCTGAAGCAGGTCTCCTGATGCAGGTTTCCTTAAGTTAAATTAACTGACTCAGTTCTCCTTTCACAGGACTCCTAAAGCAGCTCCCCTGACACATGTCTCCTGACGCAGATCTCCAAAAGTGCATCTCCTGATGTAGATCCCCTGACGCAGGGGTCACATAGTGGGCCTCCAGACGCAGGTCCCCTGACACAGGTCTACTGATGCATGTTTCCTAATGTGGATTCCACTGATGCAGATCTCCTTTCACAGGACTCCTAAAGCAGTTCCCCTTCACAGATCTCCTGATATAGATCTCCTAAAGTGCGTCTCCTGAAGTTGGTCCCCTGAAACAGGTGCCATAAAGTGGGCCTCCCGATGCAGGTCTCCTGACACAGCTCTCGTGATGGAGATCTCCTAAAGTGCGTCTCTTTAGGTACGTCCCCTGACGCAGGTGTTATAAGGTGGGCCTCCTGATGCAGGTGTCATATAGTGGGCCTCCTGACGCAGGTCCCCTGACGCAGGCCTCCTGATCCATGTTTCCCAAAGAAGATTCCACTGACGCAGGTGTCATAAAGTGGTACTCCTGAAGGAGCTCCCTGACACAGGTCTCCAGATGCAGGTCTCCTAAAGTGCGTCTCTTAAGGTAGGTCCCCTGACGCAGGTGGTATAAGGTGGGCCTCGTTACGCAGGTGTTATAAAGTGGGCATCCTGACGCAGGTCCCCTGTTGCAGGTCTCCTGATGCAGGTTTCCTAATGTGGATTCCACTGAGGCAGGTCTCCTTTCCCAGGTCCCCTCATGCAGCTCCCCTGACACAGGTCCCCTGATATAGATCTACAAAAATGCGTCTCCTAAGATAGGTCCCTTGATGCAGGTGTCATAAAGTGGGCGTCCTGACGCTAGTCCCCTGAAGCAGGTCTCATGATTCAGGTTTACTAAAGTGTATTCCACTGACGCTGGTCTCCTTTCACAGGTCGACTAAGTCAGCTCCCCTGCCACATATCTTCCGACGTGGATCTCCAAAAGTCGGTCTCCTGAGGTAGGTCCTCTGACGCAGGTGTCATAAAGTGGGCCTCCTGACGCAGGTCCCCCGACGCAGGTCTCATGATTCAGGTTTACTAAAGTGTATTCCACTGACGCTGGTCTCCTTTCACAGGTCGACTAAGTCAGCTCCCCTGCCACATGTCTTCCGACGTGGATCTCCAAAAGTGGGTCTCCTGAGGTAAGTCCCCTGACACAGGTGTCATAAAGTGGACCTCCTGACGCAGGTCCCCCGAAGTAGGTCTCCTTATGCAGGTATCCCAAAGTCGATTCCACTGCCTCAGTTCTCCTTTTACAGGTGTCCAAAGGCAGTTCCCCTGACACAGCTCTCCATACGGAGATCTCTTAAATTGCATCCCCTGAGGTTGGTCCCCTGGCACAGGTGTCATTTAGTGAGCCTCCTGTTGCAGGTCTCCTATTGAAGGTTTCCTAAAGTGGTTTCCACTTAGGCAGGTCTCCCTTTCATAGGTCTCCTAAGGCAGCTCCCCTGACACAGCTCTCCTGACGGAGATCTGATAAAGTTCGTCTTCTGAGGTAGGTTCCCAGACACAGGTGTCATAAAGTGGACCTCCCGACGCAGGTCCCCTGACGCAGGTCTCCTGATGCAGGTTTTCTAAAGTGGATTTGACTGACGCAGATCTCCTTTCACAGGTCTCCTAACGCAGCTCCCCTGATAAAGCTCTCCTGACGGAGTTCTCTTAAAGTGCGTCTCCTAAGGTAGGTCCCCTGACGCAGGTGTTATAAGGTGGGCCTCCTGACGCAGGTCCCCTGATGCAGGTCTCCTGATGCAGATTTCCTAAAGTGGATTCCACTGAGGCAGGTCTCCTTTCACAGATCTCCTCAGGCAGCTCCCCTGAGACAGGTCTCCTGACGCAGATCTCCTAAAGTAAATCTCCTGAAGTAGGTCCTCTGACGCAGTTGTCATAAAGTGGGCCTCCTGACGCAGGTCCCCTGAAGCAGGTCTCCTATTGCAGGTTTCCTAAAGTGGTTTCCACTTCGGCAGGTCTCCTTTCATAGGTCTCCTAAGGCAGCTCTCCTGAAACAGCTCTCCTGACGGAGATCTGATAAAGTTCGTCTTCTGAGGTAGGTCCTCTGACGCAGGTGTCATAAAGTGGGCCGCCTGACGCAGGTTCCCTGATGCATGTCTCCTGATGCAAGTATATTAAAGTTGATTACACTGACGCCGGTCTCCTTTTACAGGTCTCCTAAGGCAGTTCCCTTGACAGAGCTCTCCTGATATAGATCTCCTAAAGAGCGTCTCCTGAAGTCGGTCCCCTGACGCAGGTGTCATAAAGTGGAGCTCCTGTCGCAGGTGATATAAGTTGGGCCTCCTGACGCAGTCCCCTGACGCAGACCTCCTGATGCAGGTTTCCTAAAGTGGATTCGTCTAACGCAGGTGTCATAAAGTGGGCCTGCTGATGCAGCTCCCCTGACATAGGTCTCAAGATTTAGATCTCCTAAACTGCGTCTCCTGAGGTCGGTCCTCTGATGCAACTGTTTTAAGGTGGGCCTCCTGACGCAACTCTCCTGATGCAAATTTCATAAAGGGGATTCCACTGACGCAGGTCTCCTTTCACAGGTCTCTTAACGCAGCTCCCCTTACAAAGCTCTCCTGATGAAGATCTATAGTGCATCTCCTGAGGTAGGTCTCCTGACGCAGGTGTTATAATGTGGGCCTCCTGACACAGGTCTCCTGACGCTGGTCCCCTAATGCAGGTGTCCTAAAGTGGATTCGACTGACGCGGATCTCCAAATATGGGTCTCCTGAGGTAAGTCCTCTGAAACAGGTGTCATAAAGTGAACCTCCTGACGCAGGTCCCCCGACGCAGGTCTCCTGATTATAGGTTTCCCAAAGTGGATTCAACTGCCTCAGTTCTCCTTTCACAGGTGTCCAAAGGCAGTTCCCCTGACACAGCTCTCCATACGGAGATCTCTTAAATTGCATCCCCTGAGGTTGGTCCCCTGGCACAGGTGTCATTTAGTGAGCCTCATGTTGCAGGTCTCCTATTGCAGGTTTCCTAAAGTGGTTTTCACTTCGGCAGGTCTCCTTTCATAGGTCTCCTAAGGCAGCTCCCCTGACACAGCTCTCCTGACGGAGTTCTGATAAAGTTCGTTTTCTGAGGTAGGTTCCCAGACACAGGTGTCATAAAGTGTACCTCCGGACGCAGGTCTCCTGATGCAGGTGTCATAAAGTGTGCCTCCTGACGCAGGTGCCCTGAAGCATGTCTCCTATTGCAGGTTTCCTAAAGTGGTTTCCACTACGGCAGGTCTCCTTTCATAGGTCTCCTAAGGCAGCTCTCCTGACACAGCTCTCCTGACGGAGATCTGATAAAGTTCGTCTTCTGAGGTAGGTTCCCAGACACAGGTGTCATAAAGTTGGCCTCGGGACGCAGGTCCGCTGACGCAGGTCTCCTGATGCAGGTTTCCTAAAGTGGATTCGACTGATGCAGGTCTCCTTTCGCAGGTCTCCTAACGCAGCTCCCCTGACAAAGCTCTCCTGAAGGAGTTCTCTTAAAGTGCGTCTCCAAGGATAGGTCCCCTGACGCAGGTGTCATAAAGTGGTCCTCCTGACGCAGGTCCCCTGAAGCAGATCTCCTGATGCAGGTTTCCTAATGTGGATTCCACTGATGCAGATCTCCTTTCACAGGAATCCAAAAGCAGGTCCCCTGACACAGGTCTCCTGATATAGATCTATTAAAGTGCGTCTCCTTAAGTAGGTCCCCTGACGCAGGTGTCATAAAGTGGGCCTCCTGACACAGGTCTCCTGACGCAGACCTCCTGATGCAGGTTTCGTAAAGTGGATTTGTCTAACGCAGGTGTCATAAAGTGGGCCTCCTGATGCAGCTGCCCTGACACAGGTCTCAAGATGCAGATCTCCTAAACTGCGTCTCCTGAGGTCGGTCCTCTGATGCAACTGTTTTAAGGTGGGCCTCCTGACGCAACTCTCCTGATGTAAATTTCATAAAGTGGATTCCACTGACGCAGGTCTCCTTTCACAGGTCTCTTAACGCAACTCACCTGACAAAGCTCTCCTGACGAAGATCTCTTAAAGTGCATCTCCTGAGGTAGGTCCCCTGACGCAGGTGTTATAATGTGGGCCTCGTGGCACAGGTCTCCTGACGCTGGTCTCCTAATGCAGGTTACCTAAAGTGGATTTGTCTAACGCAGGTGTCATAAAGTGGGCCTCCTGATGCAGCTGCCCTGACACAGGTCTCAAGATGCAGATCTCCTAAACTGCGTCTCCTGAGGTCGGTCCTCTGATGCAACTGTTTTAAGGTGGGCCTCCTGACGCAACTCTCCTGATGTAAATTTCATAAAGTGGATTCCACTGACGCAGGTCTCCTTTCACAGGTCTCTTAACGCAACTCCCCTGACAAAGCTCTCCTGACGAAGATCTCTTAAAGTGCATCTCCTGAGGTAGGTCCCCTGACGCAGGTGTTATAATGTGGGCCTCGTGACACAGGTCTCCTGACGCTGGTCTCCTAATGTAGGTTTCCTAAAGTGGATTCGACTGACGCAGGTCTCCTTTCACAGGTCTCTTAACGCAGATCCCCTGACGAAGCTCTACTGAAGGAGATCCCCTAAAGTGCGTTTCCTAAGGTAGGTCCCCTGACGCAGGTGTAATAAGGTGGGCCTCCTGACGTAGGTCCCCTGACACAGGCCTCCTGATGCAGGTATCCAAAAGCGGATTCCACTGATGCAGGTGTCATAAAGTAGGCCTATTAATGCCGCTCCCCTGACACAGGTCTCCTGATGCAGATCCCCTAAAGTGAATTTCCTGAGGTAAGTCCCCTGACACAGGTGGTATAATGTGAACCTCCTGATGCAGGTGTCATAAAGTGGGCCTCCTGACGCAGGTCCCCTGACGCAGGTCTCATGATTCAAGTTTACTAAAGTGTATTCCACTGACGCTGGTCTCCTTTCACAGGTTGACTAAGTCAGCTCCCCTGCCACATGTCTTCCAACGCGGATCTCCAAACGTGGGTCTCCTGAGGTAAGTCCCCTGACACAGGTGTCATAAAGTGGACCTCCCGACGCAGGTCTCCTGATTATAGGTTTCCTAAAGTGGATTCCACTGCCTCAGTTCTCCTTTCACAGGTGTCCAAAGGCAGTTCCCCTGACACAGCTCTCCATACGGAGATGTCTTCAATTGCATTCCCCTGAGGTTGGTCCCCTGGCACAGGTGTCATTTAGTGAGCCTCCTGTTGCAGGTCTCCTATTGCAGGTTTCCTAAAGTGGTTTTCACTTCGGCAGGTCTCCTTTCATAGGTCTCCTAAGGCAGCTCCCCTGACACAGCTCTCCTGACGGAGATCTGATAAAGTTCGTCTTCTGAGGTAGGTTCCCAGACACAGGTGTCATAAAGTGGACCTCCGGACTTAGGTCTCTTGATGCAGGTTTCCTAAAGTGGATTCGACTGACGCAGGTCTCCTTTCACAGGTCTCCTAACGCAGCTCCCCTGACAAAGCTCTCCTGAAGGAGTTCTCTTAAAGTGCGTCTCCTAAGGTAGGTCCCCTGACGCAGATGTTATAAGGTGGGCCTCCTGACGCAGGTGTCATATAGTGGGCCTCCTGACGCAGGTCCCCTGATGCAGGTCTACTGATGCATGTTTACTAATGTGGATTCCACTGATACAGATCTCCTTTCACAGCAATCCTAAAGTAGCTCCCCTGACACAGGTCTCCTGATATAGATCTACTATAGTTTGTCTTCTGAAGTAGGTCCCCTGACGCAGGTGTCCTAAAGTGGGCCTCCTGACGCAGGTCCCCTGACGCAGGCCTCCTGATGCAGGTTTCCTAAAGTGAATTCCACTGACACAGGTCTCCTTTCAAAGGTTCATTAAGTCAATTGCCCTAACACAGCTCTCCAGACAGAGTTCTCCTAAAGTAGATCTCCTAAGGTAGGTCCCCATACGCAGGTTTTATAAGGTTTGCCTCCTGACGCAGGTGTCATAAAGTGGGCCTCCTGACGCAGGTCCCCTGAGACAGGTCTACTGATGCATGTTTCCTAATGTTTATTCCGCTGATGCAGATCTCCTTTCACAGAACACCTAAAGCAGCTCCCCTTACACAGGTCTCCTGATATACATCTCCTAAAGTGCGTCTCCTCAAGTACGTCCCCTGATGCAGGTTTCCTAATGTGGATTCCACTGTGGCAAGTTTCATAAAGTGGGCCTCCTGGCGCAGCTCCTCTGACACAGGTCTCCTGATGCAAGTATCCTAAAGTGCATTTCCTGAGAGAGGTCCTCTGACGCAGGTGTTATTTTGTGGGCCTCCTGACACAATTGTCATAAAGTGGGCCTCCTGACGCAGGTCCCCTGACGCAGGTCTCCTGATGCAGGTTTCCTAAAGTGGATTCCAGTGAGGCAGGTCTCCTTTCACAGGTCTCCTAAGGCAGCTTCACAGACACAGGTCTCCTGATGCAGATTTCCTAAAGTGGATTCCACTGATGCAGATCTCCTTTCACAGGTCTCCTAAGGCAGTTCCCCTGACACATGTCTCGTGACGCAGATCTCCTAAAGTAAATCTCCTGAGGTAGGTCCTCTGACGCAAGTGTTATAATGTGGGCCTCCTGACGCAGACCTGTGGATGCAGGTTTCCTAAAGTGAATTCCACTGAGTCATGTCTCCTTTCACAGGTCTCCTAGGGCAGCTCCCCTGACACATGTCTCCTGATTCAGATCTCCTAAAGTTCGTCAGGTCCCCTGACGCAGGTGTTATAAGGTGGGCCTCCTGACGCAGGTGTCATTAAGTGGGCCACCTTACTCAGGTCTCCTGAAGCAGTCCCCTTGATCGAGGTTTCCGAAAGTGGATTCCACTGACGCAGGTCTCTTTTTTACAGTTCTCCTAAGGCATTCCACTGACACAGCTCTCCTGACGGAGATCTCCTAAAGTCTGTCTCCTAAGGTATGTCCCCTGACGCAGATGATATAAGGTGGGCCTCCTAATGCAGGTCCCCTGAAACAAGTCTCCTGATGCAGGTTTTCTAAAGTGGATTTTTCCTAATGTGGATTCCACTGCTGCAGGTCTCATTTCACAGGACTACTAAAGCAGCTACCCTGACACAGGTCTCCTGATATAGAACTCCTAAAATGCATCTCTTGAGGTAGGTCCCCTGACGCAGGTGTTATAAGATGGAATTCCTGACGCGGGTGTCATAAAGTGGGCCTCCTGACGCAGGTCTCCTAATGCAGGTTTCCTAGAGTGGATTCCACTGAGTCAGGTCTCCTTTCACAGGTCTCCTAAGGCAGCTCCCCTGACACATGTCTCCTGATGCAGATCTCCTAAAGTGCGTCCCTGAGGTAGGTCCCCTGACGCAGCTGTCATAAAGTGGGCCTCCTTTCTCAGGTCCCCCAATGCAGGTGCTATGAGGGGGGCCTCCTGAAGCAGGTGTCATAAAGAGGTCCCCCTGACACAGGTGTCATAAAGTGGGCCTCCTGACGCAGGTCTCCTAATGCAGGTTTCCTAAAGTGGATTCCACTGAGTCAGGTCTCCTTTCACAGGTCTCCTAAGGCAGCTCCCCTGACACATGTCTCCTGATGCAGATCTCTTAAAGTGCGTCCCTGAGGTAGGTCCCCTGACGCAGGTGTCATAAAGTGGGCCTCCTGACGCAGCTGTCATAAAGTGGGCCTCCTTTCTCAGGTCCCCCAATGCAGGTGCTATGAGGGGGGCCTCCTGAAGCAGGTGTCATAAAGAGGTCCCCCTGACACAGGTGTCATAAAGTGGGCCTCGTGACGCAGGTCCCCTGACGCAGGACTCCTGATGCAGATTTCCTAAAGTGCATTCCACTGACGCAGGTCTCCTTTCACAGGTCTACTAAGGCAGCTCCCCTGCCACATGTCTTCTGACGCGAAAATCCAAACGTGGGTCTCCTGAGGTAAGTTCCCTGACGCAGGTGTCATAAAGTGGACCTCCTGAAGCCGGTCCCCTGAAGCAGGTCTCCTGATGCAGGTATCCCAAAGTGGATTCCACTTGCCTCAGTTCTCCTTTCACGTGTGTATATAAAACAGATTGATGTCTCAAATAAATAAAGGACATTTGGGTTTAAATGTGGATCAGCTTAAAGTGAATGAAAATCCAGATTGTTAATTAGAAAAAATGTATATTAATTAATAAAATGTGAAAACAAGACATTTTCAACGTGGAAAAAAAAAATACTCTCCTTGAACCACCACCTTGGCGTGGTGGAGCGGTTTGTGTGCTCAAGTGATCTCAAGAGCTATGCTGTCACGGGCTTCTGCCCCTGGTAGAGTCTTCCATGGCAGACACATCATGGGTGATGAGCCAGACAAAGGGCGGCTCAGAACACCTTCATGAGAAGTCCAATCCAAGATTCCGCTATGTCGCCTGTATTGGCGTGACTGGGGCACCACCCTGGAGCCAGGCCTGTGATTGGGGCTCGCAGGTGATTGCCTGGTGGTCAGGTCCCATGGGCCCTGGTCAGGTCAAGCCCAAAGGAGCGACGTGGGATCACTCTCCAGTGGGCCCACCACCTGCAGGAGGGCTCAGAAGGGGTAGGTGCATTGTGGTTTGGGTGCAGTTGAAGGCAAGTGCCTTGGCGGCTCAAACCCTGGTCATGGAACTGGATTTTTGAGACATGGAACATCATCTCTTTGGAAGGGAAGGAACCTGAGCTTGTGCAAGAGGTCAAAAGGTACTGGCTAGATATAGCTGGGCTCAACTCCATTTTCAGCCAGAGCTCTGAAACTCAGTCCCTCGAGAGGGGTTAAACTCTCTACCATTCTAGAGTTGCCAATATTGAGAGGCAGCTAGCTGGGGTGCGCTTACTTGTGAGCCACCAGCTCAGCCGCCAAGTGTTGGAGTTCACACTGGTGGACGAGAGGGTTAGCTGGGGGATAGCTCTCTACTGTGTTTCCAACCTACTGGCCAAACAGTGGTTTGTTTGGAAAACCTGGCCTTTTTGGTGTCTCTTGGAGGGATACTGGAAAGTGCCCCTACAGGGGACTCCATCGTCCTCCTGGGGGATTTCACTGCCCACGTGGGCAATGACCTCAAAGAGGTTCTGGCAAATGGTCTGACGCCTCAGAAGGGGAAAGCAATTTTCTCTAGGCTCTGTTTACGGTGCACGTGGGAGGCTGTTGACTTCGATTGAGGACATTGTCGGGCAATGGAAGGGATACTTTGAGGATCTCCTCAATCCTACTGACACGCCTTCTCTTGAGGAAGCTGAGGCTGTGGATTTTGGGGTGGGGCTGTACATCACCAAAGCTGACGTCAATGAGGTAGTCATATTTGTTCTGTGTTTGTTGGCAAGGCTCCATCGAAAGTGGAAGAAGCCTGCTCTGAGTACCTCAAGTCTTTGCATGCTGTGTGAGTGTCTTTGCAGCATTGCGTGACAGACGGGAACTGTACCACTGGATTGGCAGACAGGGGTGGTGGGGGAACCTGAGGGTGTGTTCCAACTACCGAGGAATCACACTCCTCGCCCTCCCAGGGAAATTCTATGCTAGGGTACTGGAGAGGAGAGTCCGTCCAATAGTCCAGTCTCAGATCCAGGAACAACAGTGTGGTGTCCATCCTGGTTGTGGAACTGTGAACCAGCTCTACACCCTCTTTAGGTTGCTGGAGGGTTTGTGGGAGTTGACTCATCCAGTCCATATGTGTTTTGTGAATTTGCTGTTCAACCGCGTCCCTTGTGGTGTCCTGGGGAGGATGCTCTGGTAGAATGGGGTCCGGGGAGCCTTACTCAGAGCTGTCCAGTCTCTGTATGACCAGAGCAGGAGCTTGGTCCGAATAGCCGGCAGTAAGTCAGACCTGTTCCCGGCGCATGTTGGACTCCGGCAGGGCTGCCCTTTATCACCAGTTTTGTTCATAGTCTTTATGGACAGAATTTCTAGGCACTGTCAGTGACCAGAGGGCGTCTGGTTTAGAGACCACAGGTTCTGCTCTTTGCAGTTGACGTTGTCATGTTGGCTTTATAGAGCCAAGACCTCCAGCATGCATTAGAGCAGTTTTAAGCCTAGTTTGAAGCGGCTGTAATAAGGGTCAGCACCACTAAGTCTGAGGCCACCGTTCTTGACCGGAAAAAGGTAGTTTGTCCTCTCTTGGTGTGTGGAGTGCTCCTACCCCAGGTGGAGAAGTTTAAGTATCTTGAGGTCTTGTTTAAGAGTGAAAGAAGATAGTAGCATTAGACTGATAGGCGGATTATCCAGGACACACTGGAGAGACTGTCCCTCGGCTGGCCTGGGAACGTCCTGAAGGCCCCCAGAGGAGCTGGAGGAAGTGGCCGGGGAGAGGTAAGTCTGGGCATCTTTGCTTAAACTGCTGCCCTTGCGACCTGGTCCCGTGTGAGCGGAAGAAGATGGATGGATGAGAAAAAAAATTAAAGTTTAAAAACAGTTTTAAACTTTAAAATGTACACACACAATATATGCAAATTTAAAACTTGAATAAAAAAAACAAGAGGGCTAAAGCTGTTAACCAATAGAAAAATCTTCAAACTTTTCCTTTTCCCTTTTTGCTTTCAGTGCTCAGTTTTCAATTTCAATTCAGTTTTCAAATACTTGCTGCTGAGCTGATCCTATTTTTCACATGGGGGCGAGCCTTTGAGCTCAACAAAAAAAAGTTGAAATTACAAATAAACTTTTTTTTTGTCAGTTCTAGGTGTAGTTTTGTAAAAATTGTCATTCAAGATTTAAATTTACACATATTTTTAAAAGGATCAGTACTTCTTTCAAGTTTAAAAAGTGAGGGCTACTTTCGAATTTAAAACTGTTTTCAATTTTTCATTTTTGAAATGTAAAAAGTCTTGTTTTCAAAATGTTCATTTCTTTTAATTCAAATTTTCAATTTTGTTTTTCATTAACTTTAAGCTGATCCAAATTTAACCATATACATTTTTCTTTTTTTTTAAATCACCCTTCTTTTAGACTTACAAGCTGAAAATATTTTATTTTTGTATTTTTTATTTTAGTCTGCATCATATTGAAGACAGGCCTGCAGTAACCTGATTTGAATTTCAGTGTGTCACATGGTCAAGTGACACAGATTTCTCATTGGCTGAACACAGTGAGAGGGAAGACTCGTTCAAATTCTGTGGCTGACGTCACTAACGAGCAGGAGTCGGAAAGCAGGAAAAGTGCAGAGAACGGGGGACTTTTGATGAGCAACTGCCGTATTTTTTCTGTATATGAGGATCTGTAGGAACAATTTTCAACATTCTATTTGATTTTCTGGAAAAGACTCAAGTAAAAACTTTGGAGTTTGCACGGTAAGTACGCAATTTATGTCCTCCAGCTAAGTGCATGCTGCAGGTGTTTTAAGCTAGCTCTGTCAGTGCTACAGGCTTCAGGGCTTCTCGCGGTGACTGTGGCTGTAAAAGCAACTATTAACTTCTAAAAATGATAACTTGTGCTTTTTGTAATAAAAACATAGACACATTGAAGGGTTATGTCTTGCATTGCAGAGTTCATAGGAATGAGCCTCGATGTTTTTTCAAATGTGTCAGTGCTAATTGTGGGAAGACATTTTGCACCTACTCTGCTTTTAAGGGCCATTTTTATCGCATTTACAATGTGACTGCACCACAGAGTGATTCTACAGCCATTATTGCAAACTTTAAATGTGCAGTTTCACTATGTGTGCGCAATTTTTACACTGTGAAAGACCTTGTGTCTCATTTAAAAGACCACATTGCAGAAAGCAGATCCGTGTCATCTCCTGTAACTGGTTGTGAACATGTCTTTAAAGTAAAGTCATCATTTACTGCTCACATGTCTAGGAACCATAGAGCATGCTCACCTGAAAGCATCAGTGAAATGTATAGGGAAACACGTTCTCAGCCCTCTAATGTCAGTGATGGTGGAAATGTTTTGGAAAGCGCAAATGCAGCTACTCCAACAACTCCAACAAACGTCAACACTGATATGTCTGAGGACATTAGTGAACCATATCTCAGAAATCTATGTCTATTTTACCTCAAACTGCAAGGACAACTCCTTGTTCCTGCTTCAACCATTCAGACTATTATTGAGGAAATACAAAATGTGCACGAGATGGTACTAGATTATACATTATCCAAAGTTAGTTCATCATTAAAAACAGACATGGGCTTTGCAGATGAAACAATTGCACAAATCTGCAATAGTATTTAAGAGGCTGATTTGTTTTCAGTTTGTCATCTGGGCCCACTAAGAACAACATATTCGCAGAGTCAAACATTCACTCAAATGTTTAAATATACAGAACCAAAAAAAGTGAAATTAGGAATAGATGAAAATATGAAACAAAAGTCTGCCTATTAGATCCCAGTGACACAAACATTGAAAAGCCTTTTGCAGTCCGATTTATGGAAGTACAGAGTTTCACAGCAGTCTGAGACTGACACTGATGTATTTTCTGATATAACCGATGGACATAATTTTAAATCAAACCAATTTTTAATTGAAAATCCACAATGCCTGAAGTTAATTTTGTACCAAGATGCGCTTGAAATTGTGAACCCCCTGGGTTCTGTTAAAAACACACATAAAGTTCTTGCAGTCTATCTTTCTGTGGCAAACTTGCCAATTTACGTGCGATCCAACACTGATCAGATGTTTCTTGTTTTGTTGTGTGTTGAAAAAGACCTTAAACAGTTTGGAATAACCAAGGTTTTCTCAAAGTTGTTGGCAGATCTGAAAGTCCTAAAAACTGATGGGATAACTGTAGATGGAGAAACCATGAAAGGGGCTTTATACTGTATTGCTGGTGATAATTTGGGCTCTCACACTATTGGTGGGTTTACTGAAAGCTTCAGTCGCTCTCAATATTTTTGCAGATATTGTGAAATTACGAGAGGTGAGTTTGAAAGTAATCCAAAGATTTGTGGTCCACAGCGTACTCCAGAGACCTATGATACAGTTGTTTCCAATCTTCAGGCTGAGAACACTCAAGACAACAAAGGACTAAAGGTAAATTCTGTTTTTAATACACTTGAGTCTTTCCACGTCTGTCATTCTGGCCTGCCACCTTGTTTAGGCCATGACATATTTGAAGGTGTCCTGTCATATGATGTAGCACTATTCATAAAAAATATGATTAAAACAAAGAAATGGTTTACATATACACTCTTAAACAGACGTATCAAACAGTTTAAATACAAAGGATCTGAGGCACTAGCAAAACCATGTGCTGTCAACTCAGAAGGATCAAAGCTCTCAGGGCAAGCAATCCAAAATTGGAATTTATTAAGGTTGCTACCGATATTAATTGGTGACAAAGTGCAAAACTTGCAGGATGAAGTATGGCAGTTAGCTCTTCAGCTAAAAGACATTGTACATCTGATATGTTCTCAAAAAATATCTTTGCCCCAGATTGCATATCTTGATGTTCTGATTCAAGAATATTTGGACTCAAAGTTATTATTTCCTGATAATTCTTTAAAACCCAAACACCATTTTTTACGTCACTATCCAGCACTGATTTTAAAATTTGGACCATTGATAAGACTATGGACTATTCGTTTTGAAAGTAAGCATAGTTACTTTAAAAGATGTGCCAGGCACTTCATAAACATTTGTCAAACTTTGTCAGAGCGTCACCAGTTGTATCAGGCATATCTTTTAGCTGGGCAGGGCTGTAGTTATCTACTGCGAGTCAAAGACAGCTGTGTGTTTTATTCTAACCTTTATAGTGATGCTATTAAACATGCCTTAAGGGACTTTGCATTTGAAGAAAGTAGTACCAGAGTTTCCACAGAGTTGGAGTATAAAGGCACTACATATAAAAACGGACACCTTCTTGCGTACAGGAATGATGAATGCATAGAATTTGGAGAACTTCTTCTTGCCTTGATTCAGAATGACGATGCTGTATATTTTCTGATGGATATTCTGAAAGCAGACTAGCTCCCTGACTACCATCTGTACTCTGTGTCAAAGGACAGGTCCATGTTACAGTGTGTTAACATTAATGACTTCGCTGATTTTTATTCTTTGGTGTCTTACATTCTCGACGGGCATCAAGTCATTTCATTAAAACAGTATAGTGTCAAAATAAGATTGAATCACATTCAAGGTTGTTAACCTAGTCATTGTATTATTCTGAACATTTTCTCAAATAGAGCAACCAAAAAAAAACATATTTCCTGGTAAACTCTACACTTTGCAGATAAATCAAAAAACATATATCCCAATCTTACTTTATGCTGTGTAAATTGTGTCCAATTTTTTTTCTTTCTGATTCAAGGTGATCTTAATTCCTTACATGTGAAAATGAGTGAATCAGAACCTACTTTCCTCCACACTGCCATTATGCAAGTCTTACCAGAACTACCAGAGCCTACAAAAAAACATCCTAGAAGAACACCTGCAGTCCATTGGAGTGGAGTTGCATGATGATCAACGATTCATAGAAGAGGCTGATTTGCTGCCAGCTTTGAGACCTGTACAAGCTCGGAAACTTCTTGCTGCCTGGAAATTGAAATGTGAGTCAAACATCATAAATGAGTTTTGTAATGCTCAAAAATGGATATGAATGTGAATGGGTAACACTGACAGTGTAGTGTAAGCTTTGTTTCATATTGTTTGTTTCTTTTTCGGTACAGACCAAACACCAGAGAACAGCACATCATCATTTGTGGACACCTCACCGGCACAGTCATCGTCACTTTTGTCTTTGTCACCGAGAAGTTCCTCATCCACATCCTCCAGTAGCCCAGGATTGAATATACATAGGGAGGACAGATATGAAATTCCACGGAGTAAGTTTCCTGAGGAACTTGTACAGTCTTTGGAGAGGGAAAAAAGACCTGGCCCAAAACTAAGGAGTGAAATGGTTCGCACCCTTGTTGCAGAAATGGTGAAAACGTGCACTCAGATAAGTAAAAAACATTGTACTGCAGTTGCCAGAAAGATTGTGGCGAAATATCCTAAATCTCTGCAAGATGTGATAGAGGGAGACGTTATTGGACCCGGGTACCACTCTCTCGTGAAACAGATTCAAAACAGAGTTGAGAATGTGAGACGCAGCTCAACACCCAAAATAAGGAAGAGAAAACATCCTTCTGGGGATTCTGATACGGAGGAGATTCCACTGGAAAAAAGAGCAGCAATGCAGGATACTTACGGGTGTGTTAAATGGGATTTAAAATTTCTGCCCCTCGGAGAAACCCCAGAGAGCCAAGACAACAAGAAGGAAACACTTAAGACAATGTTTCAGCAATCCGAGTCAAATCCCGAACAGGTCAAACATCTAATGAAAGCAACTTTTTATACACAGCGCAAACATGTCAACCAAGGCAAGAATATTAAATATCTGACAGAGAAGTGGCCTTTTTTGTTTGAGGAACTTGGGATGTGAGTCCATTTTAAGGAACTTACAGGGGTTGGTCTTAAAGAAACATTCACATGCAATTTGGATGTGAAGGGAAAGCGGCTGCTTGACTACATGAAATCATTTTGCATCAACAAGAGCAAGAAGTTTCTTCAGACTCTAACAAGGCTGCAGGTGATGCGAGGAGAGCAGAGTGGCTGCTCAGAAGATGTTAAAGAGATGCTCCTGCTTTTGCTCTGCTATTTCAATGAGAAGGAGGATGCCATGTTCTTCTACATTGAAGATACATCCCTGGCGGATGAGGTCCAGCTTGACCAGGTGCCCTTGACGCCAACTGTTATTGTATGTGGTAAGTGAAGTTTCATGTTCTTCTAACGTTACATTATTCTAAAAGTTTTGTCTTTGCACATTGTACATATGTGATATTTTTAATTTATCCATTGATCTCCATTAATCATATTTTATTCTCTTTGCTTTTTAGGACAGTCTTGCTTTTCCTCAAGGAGGTTCATGCTGAGTTTGGATCGTTTCATCGTGCACAACAACATCCCGTCCTTCTTTTCAGCACTGTGCCTGATGTTCGGAAGCTACTTCTGCTTTAGCATTCATTATCCAACTGAGCTGGCTTCAACCCTGGAGTTTCTGTAAAGGTACATATTTATGAGTGCTGTCATGCAATTATTTTTTGGGTGGGATTAATTAATCATGACCTGTAATTAATTGATCTAATGAATCTGGTTTTAATCTCACCATGGGCTGCTCATCCCTGGTCCTCAAGATCTACCACCCTGCCTGTTTTCCAACTCTCCCTGAATTGTTTGCTGCTGATTACCTGGACCAAGCGTGTTCATTCAATCAGTATGTGGACACATCTGATTTAGCTGATCAACAGCTAGCTGGGCTTGGAGATCTGGAAAACTGGCAGGGGAAGAGATACAGAGGAACAAGAATGAGCATCCCTGGCTAACATAATTGGGGTGAAAAGCCTCATTTTGGGGTAATTTTATTTAAATTTGGGAGATTGTGGCACAGTAAAATATCAAAACACAATTTAAAGGGTCGTCTTATTATAACAGACTTTTACAACCTTTACTTTTGCACCACTTAGGGGCAATTCTTCAATCTTGAATGATTAAAAAAAAGTACAACAAAGAAAAAAGCCAAATTGATCTAATTTAGCACATAAAAACTAACTAAAATATTCTGAGTAATCCAAAAACCATTGTTTTATTTATAACATTGTTTTTATGGCTGTAACGATAATTCATGAATCTGTTAAAAACAGATTCAAACTTGCCAACATGTTCATCGAAGCAGAAAATGTAAAAAACGATTTGTGCCTAAATTTAGAAATGCTTTCCCCAAACGTCATTATGTATTGCATTTGTGCCTTAAACGTCATGCATGATTGACGTATAATTGTATAATTTATGTATAATTGTTTACTTTATTAAATCTTTTTTTTTTAGGAAAACAGTTTGTTGTAAGGGACAAAAAGAAAACATACTTGGCCTTAAAATACCTTTAATCTGTTGTGATAAAAAAAAATTGTGATCGTGATTTTAAAACCATGAATCAAATCGAATAGTGGCTTGATTGTATCGTTACATCCCTAATTGTTTTATATTTGAAAACACAACAATATTTTTAATGCTTTAATTTTGGTGCTGACACAATGTGATTTCTTCCCAGTGCTCTTAAAGTCAAAGTGAAGAAATTCAATGAATCGTGGGTTATCTGATCTTTGCGTGGTTTATTCATACTTCTTTGTATTTGATTACCCTCGATGGACATCTGCGCACATCAATGAATGAGGGACGCATGAAATACTTAACATGAATTAGGTTTATCACTCATGTACTACAACAGACTGATATTACATCTGTGACACTATGTTAGGATAAAATCAGAAAAGTGATTTTGCTTTTCATTTGTTATAGATGCTTTTTCTCAATCAATCCGGAAAAAGGAACAAAAGTGGAAAGTAAAAATTCTTCACGCCTCTCTGTGAATCCTTGAATCCTTACCCTCATCCAAGAGCTTTCTGATCACGAGTGGCCTGATTCCTGAATGTGGACTGGATTCAGTGAGCTTCTATGGACTATTGACTGACTGACCATTTGAGAGAGAACAATTGTAAGTTTTCTTTCTTTTTCTGTATTTCTTTACAATGTTTCTCAAGTTTATCCAAGGAATTGTAAGATTTCTGAGGTTTTCTAAAGTTATTTACAATGTTCATGTACATTAAGGACTTGTTATGGAATGAAATTTGTATCACCTTAAAGTGATAAAAAAACAGATGATAAATTTGGAGTTTTTTGAAGTTTTTTTTTTTAAATTGGTCATTGTACATAAAAAAAGTAAAAAATGTGTAAAAAGTTTTCAGCTCGAAAGTACACATTTTAAACTTGGGGGTATTATTGAAATTTTGAAAAATAACTTTGTTTAAAAAAAAATTGAATACAGTTTTAAACTCCAAAGTAACCATTTTAAACTTAAAGAACTATTGAAAAATAATGTTGTAAATATAAAAAACTAGCTTTAAACTCAACAGTACACATTTTAAACTTGAAAGAAGTATTGGAAATTTCAAAAATATGTGGAAAATTTAAACGTGAAAAGTCTTTAGTCTTTTAAAATCTATTTCTTTTACATTTTCGATATTTATTTCTAGTCTACTTTTTTTTTAATTTACAGTTTATTTTTATAGTTTCAGTAATTCCCTCAAGTTTACAATGTGTACTTTCAAGTTTAAAATGTCTTTATTCATTTTTGATTTTATAATCTGTTTTGTCATTTACCTTAGAAAGATTCAAAATTGACCCCATAAATTCTACAATGTTACAATGTTCTTAGAGAATACCTATTGTATTGTGATTTTAAATAGCACATTTTCTAATTTTTTTTTTTCTATTGTTATTCACAATGTTCTTAAAATGTTCAACAAATTGGGTGATGTGACAAATTTCTCTGTAAGACAACTAAAAGATGTCATGTTAAGATGCATCAGCTCAGCTGTTTCTCAATAAATGTTGAACAAAACTCTGTTGTCTGTTGTTTTAAGGACTGTTGGATTATTGTTATCTGCAAAATCTAATGATTGACTTTTATTTTTATGTTTTTGAAAACAATATCCACATGTATGGTACTTGAATTAATGGTAACGTAGGAAGAAAGTACCATATAAAGTAGATTAAATTGCAGTTTTAAGTTTTAGTTTTCACAGTAATCCTATGTTGAACATACACAAAAAGACAATACAATAAGAAAGGACTTTCTGTGCATTTTGCAAAAAAAGTCTGCTAAACAAAGGACTTTTACCTGTGGTTCTTACAGTGTCATACACTTTATATTTCAATAATTTTCAATTAATTCTACAAAATATTTATGTACATTAAGCATCTAGCTGATGTAAGAATTACATAAAAAAGTTAATTTATATACAAGGAAGTTACGATATTTAAACTGCAAAATTTTGTTGACTTAACAGGTTTTTAAAGTAAAATTGTACTTTTTACTGAATTTCTCTGGTAACTCCAGCTGCCGGTATTATTCCGTAAAAACAACATTTTTTTTTTACAGTGAAAGTGGACCTCCTGACGCAGGTCCCCTGAAGCAGGTCTCCTAAGGCAGTTCCCCTGACACATGTCTCCATACGCAGATCTCCGAAAGTGCGTCTCCTGAAGTAGGTCCCCTGACGCAGGTGTCATAAAGTGGACTTCCTGACGCAGCTCCCCTGACACAGCACTCTTTTGATGCATATATCCTAAAGTGCGTCTCCAGTGGTCCCTAAAGCAGGTGTTATAAGGTGGGCCTCCTGGCGCAGGTGATATGAGTTGGGCCTCCTGACGCAGGTCCCCTGACACAGGTCTCTTGATGCAGGTTTCCTAAAGTGGATTCAATTGACGCAGGTCTTATTTCACAGGTCTCCTCAGCCAGCTCCCCAGACACGTCTCCTGGCGCAGATCTCCTAAAGTGAATCTCCTAAAGTAGGTCCCTTGACGCAGATGCCACAAAGTGGTTCTCCTGACGCAGGTCTCCTTTCACAGGTCTCCTAAAGCAGCTCCCCTGACACAGGTCTCCTGATATAGATCTCTTAAAGTGCGTCTCCTAAGTTAGGTCCCCTGATGCAGGTTTCCCAATGTGGATTCCACTGTGGCAAGTTTAATAAAGTGGGCCTCCTGACGCAGCTCCCCTGACACAGGTCTCCTGATGCAAGTCTAAAGTGCATCTCCTGAGATAGGTCCCCTGACGCAGGTGTTATAATATGGGCCTCCTGACGCAATTGTCATAAAGTGGGCCTCCTGACGCAGGTCCCTTGACGCAGGTCTCCTGATGCAGGTTTCCTAATGTGGATTCCACTGAGGCAGGTTTCCTTTCACAGGACTCCTATAGCAGCCCCCCCTTCACAGATCTCCTGATATAGATCTCCTAAAGTGTGTCTCCTGAAGTAGGTCCCCTGAAACAGGTGTCATAAAGTGGGCCTCCTGACGCAGGTCCCCTGACACAGATCTCTTGATGCAGGTTTCCTAATGTGGATTCTTCTGACGCAGGTCCTCTTTCACAGGTCTGCTAAGGCAGCTCCCCTAACACAGCTCTCCTGACGGAGATAACCTAAAGTGTGTCTCCTAAAAATGGTCCCCTAACGCAGGTGTCATAAAGTGGTACCCCTGACGCAGCTCCCCTGACACAGGAATCCTGATGCAGATCTCCTAAAGTGCGTCTCCTGTGGTAGGTCCCCTAAAGTGGGTGTTATAAGGTGGGCCTCCTGACGCAGGTGTCATAAAGTGGGCCTCCTGACACAGGTGTCATAAAGTGGGCCTCCTGAGGCAGGTCCCCTGACGCAGGTCTCCTGATGCAGGTTTCCTAAAGTGGATTCCACTGACGCATTTCTCCTATCACAGGTCTCTCAAGCCAGCTCCCCTGACAGCGCTCTCCTGAAGGAGATCTCCATAAGTGCATCTTCTGAGGTAGGTCCCTTGACACACGTGCTATAAGGTTGGTCTCCTGACGCAGGTTTCATCAAGTGGGCCTCCTGACGCAGGTCTCCTGACGCAGGTCTCCTCTTACAGGTTATCTAAAGTGGATTCCACTGACGCAGGTCTCCTTTCACAGGTGTCCTAAGGCAGCTCCCCTGACTCAGGTCTTCTGACGCATATATCCGAAAGTGCGTCTAATCAGGTCGGTCCCCTGACGCAGGTGCTATAAAGTGGACATCCTAATGCAGGTTTCCTAAAGTTGATTCCGCTGACGCAGTTTTCCTTTCACAGGTCTCCTAAGGCAGCTCCCCTGACAGCGCTCTCCTGACGGAGATCTCCTAAAGTGCTTCTCCTGATGTAGGTCCCCTGACGCAGGTGTTATAAGGTTGGCCTCCTGATGCAGGTGTGATAAAGTTGGCCACTTGACGCAGGTGTCACATACTAGGCCTTCTGAAGCAGGTCTCCTGATGGAGCTTTCTTAATGTGGATTCCACTGAAGCAGATCTCCTTTCACAGGACTACTAAATTAGCTCCCCTGAAACAGCATTCCTGATGCAGATCTCCTAAAGTGCGTCTTGTGACACAATGATGTCATCTATGACATCATGTTACATAACGATGTCATCTATGATTTCATATGACATGTTGATGTCATCTATGACGTCATTTGACATGTTGATCTCATTTATGACGTCATGTGACATGATATCATCTATGACATGTAACACAATGATGTCATCTATGACATCATATAACACATTGATGTCATCTTTGACTTCATGTGACATGATGAGGTCATCTATGACGTCATGTGACATGATGATGTCATCTATGACTTCATATGATATGACGATGTCATCTATAACATCATATGACATGGTGATGTTAAACGACATCACATGACATGGTGATGTTAAACGACATCATATGACATGGTGATGTTAAACGACATCATATGACATGGTGATGTCAAACGACATCATATGACATGGTGATGTCAAACGACATCATATGACATGGTGATGTCAAACGACATCATGTGACATGGTGATGTCAAACGACATCATGTGACATGAAGATGTCATCCATGACGTCATGTGACATGAAGATGTCATCCATGACGTCATGTGACATGAAGATGTCATCCATGACGTCATGTGACATGAAGATGTCATCCATGACGTCATGTGACATGAAGATGTCATCCATGACGTCATGTGACATGAAGATGTCATCTATGACATTATATGAAATGATGTCATCTATGATGTCATGTGACATGATGATGTCATCTATGGTGTCATGTGACATGATGATGTCATCTATGGTGTCATGTGACATAATGATGTCATCTATGGTGTCATGTGACATGATGATGTGATCTATGATGTTTTATGACTGTGTGATGTTATTTAAGATGTCATGAGACATGATGATGTCATCTAAGACATCATGTGACATGATTATGTCATCTATGACATCATATGACATGATGAAGTCATCTATGACATCATATGACATGATGAAGTCATCTATGACGTCATTTAACATGATGATGTCATCTATGACTTCATGTGACATGATGATGTCGTCTATGACTTCATGTGACATGATGATGTCGTCTATGACATCATGTGACATGATGATGTCATCTATGACATCATGTGACATGGTGATGTCATCTATGACTTCATGTGACATGATGATGTCATTTATGACGTCATGTGACATGATGATGTCATCTATGACGTCATGTGACATGATGATGTCATCTATGACGTCATGTGACATGATGATGTCATCTATGACGTCATGTGACATGATGATGTCATCTATGACGTCATGTGACATGATGATGTCATCTATGACGTCATGTAACATGATGATGTCATCTATGATGTCATGTAACATGATGATGTCATCTATGACGTCATTTGACATGTTGATACCATTTATGACTTCATGTGACAAGATGATGTCATTTATGACTTCATGTGACATGATGATGTCATTTATGACTTTATGTGACATGATGATGTCATTTATGACTTTATGTGACATGATGATGTCATTTATGACTTCATGTGACGTGATGATGTCATCTATGATTTCATATAACATGATGTTATCTATGACGTCATGACATAATTGTCATGAATTACATCATATGACATGATGATATCATAAACGACATCATATGACATGATGATGTTACTATAACATAGTTTGACATGGTGAAGTAATTTATGACTTCATGTGACATGATTAAGTCGTTTATGACATTATGTTTCATAATGATATCTATGACACCATATGACATAATGATGTCATAAACAACATCATATGACATGTTGATGTCATCTATGACGTCATGCTACATCATGATTTCATCTATGACATATGACATGAAGTCATCTATGATGTTATATGACTTGATGATGTCATCTATGACGTCATGTTACATAATAATGTCATCTATGACTTCATGTGACATGATGATGTCGTCTATGACTTCATGTGACATGATGATGTCATCTATGACATCATGTGACATGGTGATGTCATCTATGACATCATGTGACATGGTGATGTCATCTATGACTTCATGTGACATGATGATGTCATTTATGACATGTGACATGATGATGTCATCTATGACGTCATGTGACATGATGATGTCATCTATGATGTCATGTAACATGATGTCATCTATGATGTCATGTAACATGATGATGTCATCTATGATGTCATTTGACATGTTGATACCATTTATGACTTCATGTGACAAGATGATGTCATTTATGACTTCATGTGACATGATGATGTCATTTATGACTTCATGTGACGTGATGATGTCATCTATGATTTCATATAACATGATGTTATCTATGACGTCATGACATAATTGTCATGAATGACATCATATGACATGATGATATCATAAACGACATCATATGACATGATGATGTTACTATAACATAGTTTGACATGGTGAAGTAATTTATGACTTCATGTGACATGATTAAGTCGTTTATGACATTATGTTTCATAATGATATCTATGACTTCATGTGACATAACGATGTCATTTATGACATATGACATAATTATGTCACAAACGACATCATATGAAATGATGATCTCATCAATGATGTCATGTGACATGATAATGTCATCTATGACATCATTTGACATGATGATGTCAACTATAACATCATTGACTTCATGATATAATCTATGACGTCATGTGATATGATGATGTCATCTATGACATCATATGACATGATATCATCTATGACGTCATGTGACATAATTATGTCATTTATGACATAATATGACATGATGATGTCATCTATTATGTCATTTGACATGTTGATCTCATTTATGACTTCATGTGACATGATGATGTCATTTATGACTTCATGTGACATGATGTCATCTATGATTTCATATGACATGATGTTGTTATCTATGACATCATATGACATAATTGTCATAAATGACATCATATGACATGATGATATCATAAACGACATCATATGACATGATGATGTCAACTATAACATCATTTGACATGGTGAAGTAAAATATGACTACATGTGACATGATTAAGTCGTTTATGACTTTATGTTAAATAATGATATCTATGACACCATATGACATAATGATGTCATAAACAACATCATATGACATGATGATGTCATCTATGGCATCATGTGACATAATTATGTCATTTATGACTTCATTTGACATAATGATGTCATCTATGACATCATGTGACATAATGATGTCATCTATGACATCATGCGACATAATTATGTCATTTATGACTTCATTTGACATAATGATGTCATCTATGACTTCAATTGACTTTATGATGTCATCTATGACGTCATGTGACTTGATGATGTCATTTATGACTTCATGTGACATGATGATGTCATGTATGACGTCATGTGACATGATGATGTCATCTATGACATCATATGACATAATGATGTCATAAACGACATCATATGACATAATTATGTCATAAACGACAGCATATGACATGATGATGTTATACACGACATCATATGACATGTTGATGTCATCTATGACATCATGTGACATGACGACGTCATCTATGAATTCATGTGACATGATGATGTCATCTTTGACATAAGATGACATGTTGATGTCATCTATGACGTCATGTGACATGATGATGTCATCTATGACGTCATGTGACTGGATGATGTCATCTATGACATCATGTGACATGATGATCTCATCTATGACGTCATGTGACATGATGATGTCATCTATGACATCATATGACATGATGATGTCATCTATGATATCATGTGACATGATGATGTCATCTATGACATCATGTGACATGATGATGTCATCTATGACATCATGTGACATGATGATGTCATCTATGACATCATGTGACATGATGATGTAATCTTTGACATAAGATGACATGATGATGTCATCTATGACATCATGTGACATGATGATGTCATCTATGACATCATGTGACATGATGATGTCATCTATGAATTCATGTGACATGATGATGTCATCTTTGACATAAGATGACATGATGATGTCATCTATGACATCATGTGACATGATGATGTCATCTATGACGTCATGTGACATGATGATGTCATCTATGACATCATGTGACATGATGATGTCATCTATGACGTCATGTGACATGATGATGTCATCTATGACGTCATGTGACATGATGATGTCATCTATGACGTTTTATGACTGTGTGATGTTATTTAAGATGTCATGAGACATGATGATGTCATATTTGACATAAGATGACATTATGATGTCATCTATGACGTCATGTGACATGATGATGTCATCTATGACAATATGTGACATGGTG